>JAGTXK010000239.1:600000-1098751 GCA_019096195.1 Boletus sp. NGJ
GTAAGGATGGCATAATGAACCTATCTGCCAATCTCGTGCAGGGGGAGGCGACGGAGGACAAAGCACACAAGTAGCACTTGCGGCCAATTTGCAATCAAAATTGAGCGCTTGAGCATGGTCAGGACCCTACTAGCGAGGAGCAGGCGCACAAGTGGAAAGCGAGAAAAGGAAGATCGCTAAGTTAGCCATGTGTGAAAAATTGTCAGAAAACACACAACACCTTCGGCCCACCTATATCACCTCAACATCTGCTCGGAATTCATCGGAGATGATGCCATTCGACTTGGATGACTTGGGGGAACATTTTCCGAGTTGACCGATGAAAAAGATGATATTTTGAAATTTTTAAATAATTTGATTTTTATTTTTAATTTCTTCACCAGCCATGCCGGAATATATTCTACTGGCTTGTCTGAGTCGAATGATATATCTCCGAAAATAAGAATAATCTTTTGAAATATTCAAAAATTTCAAAATTCGAAAATTCCGGTCAACTCGGAAAATGTTCCCCCAAGTCATCCAAGTCGAATGGCATCATCTCCGATGAATTCCGAGCAGATGTTGAGGTGATATAGGTGGGCCGAAGGTGTTGTGTGTTTTCTGACAATTTTTCTCACAGTGGCCAACTTGGCCGAAAACGAGAGTAATACAACACTTGCCAAAGAGAGTCGTGTGTTCGTGACCTATCTGAAAGCAAATTTGGCTCCCTACTGAACCACTAAGTGAAAACATCTATATTCACCTGCTGCAAAAAGACCGCAACTATAACCTACATAGCGAGTGCCCACACGCCCGCACCGAGACCGACACCCAAACAAACGGTAGAGAAGATACCAACAGGCGCTGGCAAGCCAGCCCATACATACGCGAGTATCCCAATGAGCGCCAAAATAGTTCCAATTGTAGTGAGACCAAGGGTGGTATAGAAGCAATGCGTTAGAAGAGACAATGGGGGCGGTGGAGAAGATTGAGAGGTGGAAAGGAACCCAAGCACCTCTAGACAAGTCACGAAGCTGCGTAGCGGGCGCATGGGCTCTAGTACAATCCTTCGTGAAGGACGCTGCGCTGGTTGAGCTGCGTCTATTTGGATGCCTTCAACCTTCCTATCATCCTCGATGATTCGGTAGCGGATCAATGCGAACGACGCGATATACCCAAGTATACCTATGCATGGATTGAATGTAGTAGGAATGACAACACGAGAGTCACTTACATGCACAGACATGCAAAATCAAAGCTCCCGAAAGACAAGAATACACCAGCTCGCGAGAAACCGTGCCTGTGGGAATTCCGATCTGTGTATTGAGACCTGACAACGTGAAGAGCTGCCCGTCTATTGATGTTAGAAAGGTAGTCTTAATAAGGCTGTGTCATGAAGATAAATACGCTCAAAAAGGTACGATCGCACCACAACAGTGAGAACCTGCAGACGTTGCGTCCAGGCGGCCAGTAGATCAGAATTCACTTGCGCATCATCATCGCCAGAGCTCGGAGCTTGCAGATTCCCCGCGCCAGATTTGCCTCTGCTGTTGCTCGGGCCGCCAACATTGTTTTCTTGTACTACCGACGGCGAGCACGAGCAAAGAGGTTGTTCGGTCCCACAGGGTCCGCATGGCGTACGTGGGGTATTATACTGTGAATACGCTTCCTGCACGCCTCTTATATGATCCGGCTGATCATACATAGTAGGTGGCTATGAAAAGACGACCTGTAGTGGCCACGGCCCACGAGACAGCTACCGGCAATCAACGGAAGATTAGCAACCCAGACAGTCGAGATGGGACAACTAACCAGAGCAAATTGATTGGTGTGAACGGTTCTCGATTTGTGACGCGGGGAGCTCGGTGGAGCTATGGGAAGCAGGTGTTGGTTTAATACGAAGCTAGCGGACATTGTCCTCGCTTGATGCTGTGGGCCACACGCTGATCAAAATTCTGGTAAGCGGCTGCCCAAACATAGATCGCTCACAGGGTGAAGCAAGCGAGCGGCTAATCAGGATGACACGGCAGAACTGTGGCTTGATGACCACGTTGTCCTACCATGAAGCACAACGTTGCGGGGGCCACACTCAACTACGGTCTTTGGAGTGCGTCAAACGACACAAGCTAGAAAATCAAGACTCAAGTGATAAAATATGTCTGGAGAGACCAACCCGCCTTTGCCATCATGGAGAGGTCTCACGGTCGTGGGAATCGATAATCGTCTAACGAGATTACTGTAAAGTATGTAATCGTATGTACCACCTCCATCACACAGCCCAGTGCTGGTCTACGAAACCGGACCATGTTGAGGTGAGTCTTGGTTGTTTCGCCTTCAATCATCGAGTACAAGGACGAAAATGCTGTATCGGTCAGCCGTGGATAAGTTTGACAGGAGGTCTCCCAGGCGCTTCTGAATGATCCTTTCCCGCGTGGATAGAATCTTCTCTCTGAGCAACATTCACACTAACATTTTCGTACGTTGTGTTGACTGTCTGCCTCACAGCTGCCGTGTACACGTTGGGTATTCCGAAGCCTGACATGCTTCACGTTCATGGATCACAGATACGGTGGAGCAGAGGGGTAGACACATGGGTGTAGGCAGGCCAATGAATGGGTCATCCAGAGTTAGCCAGGGTCGACATCAACTGGTCATGCTCTACGGTCCCCGCCACACAAGCCTCAGACCACATATCTATAGACGAAATATGCCCTCGCCTAAATCATGTTTTGGTTGAGACACGTTACCCCAAGTTCGCCCTAGAACGCTGATTCCGGGTCGTGCCGCGAACATGAGGCAAAATGCCCGGTTCCACATGTCGTCCCGAGGTGCAGGTACATATACTGGAAAAGGGCGCACGACCCGCCAAACCGATTATCTGACATTTATCCTCCTTCCCCACTCTCTGTTCCAAACACCCAAGCCATAGCCGCGATGGATATTGATATGACATCTCCAGTTGGGCCCATGGTCGCTGTAGGATATGACCAAGGTCACGAGTTTGGCATTTCGGTGAGGATTTATCGTCTGTGTACTGTATGGCCGACTAAATCACAATGCCATAGGCTTATCAGTCGGAAGTCGATCTTTGTCAACTTTTGCAGGCGATGTCTCTAACCAAAGGGAAATTCAAGGTTAGTCCCGTCCGGTTCATCTTCGAGGACGTGATCATTGACGATCGCTGGAGAAAGGTTCCCGAGACAGAAACGGCGGGCTATGTCCCATATGTATCGCAAAGTGCAAACGAGCACGATGCAAGCACGGAGGATCCGGCATACCATGTGAGTCCTCCACTTTCTTCCCTTCTCATCCTCACCCAAATACTCTCCATAGTCCGACGCGTCGGAGTCATCAAGCTCAAAGTCCAGCTCCTCCGACCAACCTCACACCGACTCCCTGCCCACCTCGTCCATCATCGCCCGCCATTCTCAGCTCCCCGCATGCCACTTCCTCCAATCCATCCTCGCTTCGCTCGCCCCAGAGTCCCCCGTCCTCTCTCCTTCCCCGTACCCTTACCCCGCTGCAAACGCCTTTCAGACGACGAACGGCGTCTATCTAGACACCTTGCTCCTTCATCGCAGCCTTCTCGCCGCATTCCCTCCAGCACACAAAGGGTGCGCAGCGGCACTGCACGAGATCGCAAGGGCGATTGAGGTACGGGCGTGGCAGGCCGATCGGGACTCGGATGCGGAGGCGGTCGCCACGCTGAGGCAAGAGGCCTACATTGTTGCACACTGGGTATGATCGCATGCATTGTTATCAAGAAGTCTGCCGGTTGGATTTCAGTAGGGAGCAACTCTGTCCCTTTTCGACCAAGGTTTGGAATTGAGTGCTAGGTCGGTACACAGTACACTCTGTATACTACGTTTCGGATAATACCAACTTTCGCGAGGCATCGATGCTGCACTGCGGTCGCCATTGGATTTACAACATACCCTTGTATCGGAAGACTTCGTTGTGAGGTTATCAAGTGCTTTATAGTACATTGCTAGAGCAGATCAACATGTAGATTGGAGACATCTAGATAGATCACGCTACGCTATAGCATTAAGTAATATCAAAAAATCCCCTCCTTTAGGCGGTGGCGTTGTTGAAAACAAGCAAGTTAGGTGAGCCCTTGCCTACATCCGTAATCACGCCGTGGGTTGACAGCGACACGATGGCCTGCCTTAGCTGGTTAGGAGTCATGGTGAGTGGACCGGGAACTGGGACAAAGAAGTCGGGTGAAGGAAGGTATTGAGACATCCAGTAAGGAAGTACTGCACGAGCGATGGCATAGAAGGAGGTATATCTCTCTTCAGCCATGAGGACCTCAGGAGAGACCTGGAGAGGAATAGAAGGATTGAATGTCACAGAGGGGTAGATGGAGAGGAGGTACGCGATCAAGCCGGCAACATGAGGCGATGCCATGGAGGTGCCCGAGAGCGTGGCAATTGCCGTTGGGGAACCCGTGTAAGTGGAGAGAATGTTGAGACCGGGAGCGAAGACATCCACGCATGTGCCCCAGTTGGAGAAGTAAGCGCGCTCGTCACCAAGCGTGGAAGCTCCAACAGTGATTGCGTTTTTCGAGGCCGCTGGGGAATAGTCACAAGCGTCCTTGTCGTCATTCCCTAGATTCGGTGAGCAAACGGAAATAAAAGGTTATTCAAAATTCACACACCAGCTGCAACAGCAAAGTGGAGCCCAGCTTCGACAGACCTGTCGACGACCCTATCCAAGGATGGTGACTTGGACCCTCCAAGACTCATGTTGCCAACGGAACCCTTGTGGGCAGTCTTGCCAGTCGCAGCGATTTCAGCACGGGCAGCTGCAGCCTTGCGCTGAGCCTGTTGCGAAGCCCACGCAACACCGGCAACGACGTCGGACATGGATCCACTACCGTTGGAACCAAGAACCTTGACAGCAATGAGGTTTGCCTTCTTAGCAACACCGTACTTTCTGGATCCAATGGTACCGGCGCAGTGTGAACCGTGACCGTTGCCGTCTTCATCCTCGTCATTGGTTGGAATGGTTTTCCCCCAGGAGGCACGGTCCTCAAACTCTGCATGGTTGATGTTGATACCGGTATCGACGATGTAGACGTCAACACCCTCGCCACCGTTTGAATTATATACGTAGCTCGTGAAAGTGCCAAAGGTGAGTCTGTCCCTGTGACTGATACGAGCGAGACCCTGTGGGGTATTAAGTACTTGAGTGGAGATAAGGGGGAGGGACATACCCAGGGTGCGCCCTTCTGGGTGTCGATCGGGTCAATGTCGGTGGTACGGACAATTTGATCGCGCTCTATGAAATCAACCTCGGGCATTGCCCGTATTTGCTCTAGAACTCCATCAGTGAACTCTCCAGCGTAACCTTTGATGTGGGTGTCATAGACATGACGGAGACCAGAAGCGACATTGTCGCCAAGGAAGGAGTCGGATAGGTGAGCAGACTGCAAGAAATTGAGGTGGTTCTGCATGAGGGATGGTGGTATATCATCCTTCAACACGACAATGTACGAGTTGTTGATGGTACCGTGGACATGCTCGACCTCGACGAGGGGGGCGACACCGAGATAGGGACGACGGTGTGAGGTATATGAAGAGGTAGAGAGAGGGGTGGCCAGCGCTGAGGAGGCCAGCGACGCCGCCAGAAAGGCAAGAGTGAACTGGGACATGACGGACGGATAAGAGTCGTGTTCGTCAACAGCTTACTACTTAACGGTTTCTCCGGTTGTGATTGGCGTTATTTGGTTTCGGTGGCGGGCGCATCCGCAGTGGGACACCAGTCTTGTTATCAAAACGACTCGTCTCAGCTCAGACTCTGCGGGTTTCGCCTGATAAAAGTGTCTTCGATATGAATGCACGTTGTAACAATATCTAGGTTGTACCAAATTGACAGCTCAATCTCAGAGGGTCCGTTATCGCGACTCACACAGCATCCACCAACGTATGGGAGTTTTCGTATCTCGATCGGCAATTGGCTCTTTACAACGGTGTTCCCGTTCGATTAGGTCTCAGGTCGAGTGCCTTCTCGATAAGATGGCTCTTCTCGGGAGAAGCTGCCCATGTAAAATAAATAATTGGCTACTACGTCTCGACAGGCATACGGTATGCCACTCTCCCCACGCAGGCCAACGCTCCCTCCCATGACTCCTCCAGTGTTAATACTATTATTACTACGCACAGGCAGTAGAGGTGATGTGTCTCATCAGACTCCTCGCAGAGTGACTCATGTCGCACCAGGCACGTGACAGGTAGAGACACGGTGCAAGAGACTCGCATTTGGTACGCCCTGCCTTGGTGGAGTTCACCGTCGTGTTTTAAAAATGAGCGCCAACTCGCATCCGCACGACACTTCGTTCCATACAATTTCGACTTCCACCTCCTTCTCCTCATTTCGCGGAATGGTGCATGTGCAAGAGAGTGCGCCTCTTCTCAACCGAGACGATGTCGAAGCTGGTCCAGCTCGGTACGGCGCAAATACACCCTCTGCGGCAGACGCGGCCTCGACCGTTGGTGTGTCTCTATATACTGTGTCCCATCTACCTGGAAACCAACTCGCTTCCCAGTCCTTGAAGGAGTCAAGCGGAGAAAAATACGTGACACCAAGTTCGCAAGGAGATTGCGATATTACGTGCCTTCAACCGGATGGATCCCTGACTACTCATTCTCTCTGTAAGTCATTGTTGTCTTGCCTTCGCTGTGTCCTTCTCATCCCGGTTCAGGCTCGGTGGCGATGTTCTCGCTGGCGTATCACTCGCCGCTATGCTCATACCCCAGTCCGTCAGTTACGGTACCTCGCTAGCCAAGATTGGTCCAACCGCCGGCCTTGTAAGCAACAATGCTTTCGCCTAGTAACCGACTTAGTGCTATCTTTTCCTGTCAGTTCGCAGCTGCTATACCTCCCATAGCTTACAGTTTACTTGGAACCTCAAGGCAACTCAGTGTTGCAGCAGAGGCTGCTTTGTCACTGCTTGTCGGTCAATCCGTTACCGAGTATCGTCACGCGGACCCCAATTCTTCTCCCGATAAACTAGGCCTTGCTGTGGCCACTGCGATAGGTCTTCAGGTATGGTTTCCCGATTTCCTCATCAAAATACTACATACACACCAATGTCAGGTTGGTTTATTTGCGTTCCTCCTGGGTTTCCTGCGCCTTGGCTTTTTGGACGTCGTTCTCAGCCGTGCACTTCTCCGTGGTTTTGTGAGTGCCGTCGCAGTCGTAATCATTGTGTGCGTATGGTGTCCTTCGTTTCGGCGCACGCATTGATGTTGCGTGTAGTGAGCAACTCATCCCGATGTTTGGCTTGGTTGCGTTGGAGGATCAAGTCCGGCCTGAATCGACTTTAGACAAGATCCTTTTTCTCGTTGAATATGTTTGGACACACTCCCATAAACTGACAACCCTCATCAGTTTCGGAGTATTTTTCATCCTGGTTTTCCTACGTCTTTTCAAAGAGTCCTTCAAGAGAACTTGGTGGATTTATCGGCTTCCTGAGGTTCTTTTCGTCGTCGTCGTCTCCACTTGTAGGCCGTGGTGATACCAATAGTACTCTACTTTAACATTGTTTTTAGGGATATCCAATGAGCTGCATTGGGAAAAAGATGGCGTCGCGATTCTCGGTTCTGTCCCTATATCGACCGGGAAACATTTCTTCAAGTTTCCTCTGGGCTCACACACGTACCCTCTCCTGCGCGGCACAACATCCACTGCGATGTGAGTTTCTCCGTTGTATGTGAACCCCTGAGTTAATAATTGGACTTCACAGTCTAGTCACGGTCATTGGGTTCTTGGATAGCATTGTAGCTGCGAAGCAGAACGGGGACCGCTTCGGCCATCCAATTAGTCCGAACCGCGAGCTAGTTGCGTTGGGCGCGGCCAATCTTGCTGGATCATTTGTTCCAGGCACCCTTCCCGCTTTCGGTTCTATTTTGAGGTTCGTACAGTTGGTATCAGTTTAGACACTAACGCCCACAAGATAACAGGTCTCGGATTAATGGCGATGTTGGTGCCAGAACGCAGCTGGCTTCGTTGATTACCGCGGGGCTTGTCCTCCTAGCGACATTCTTCCTCCTTCCTATTCTTTACTTCTTGCCCAAATGTGTATTAGCTGCTATGTCTGTCTCTCCCGCGTCACGTCATGTGGCCCGTTTTGACTCCCGTCTCCACAGCATTTGTTTGTTCGCCATGTCCCTCTTTTCCGAGGTTCCACATGACTTGGTGTACAACTACAAGTACGTTATTTTCCTTCAAACAAGAGCACCTAATCTCAGGATCTAATACCAGGATCGGAGCATGGACGGATTTGGCAATGATGTTCATCACGTTCACTCTTTCTGTTATTTGGAATGTTGAGATTGGTATCGTAGTGAGTTTGATTATAGCGCTTCTGCTTGTTGTCCGGCGGTCGTCAAAAACACGTATGACGGTGCTTGTGAGTCCTGCCAAACTCGATAGTTTGAACTTGTTGACTGGCGATCTGATGCAGGGCCGTGTTCCCGGCACAAATCAGTGGCGATCTGTGACTGACGTCCCCGAAGCAGAGGACATTCCTGGGACACTGATCGTGCGCATTCGGGAGAGCCTTGATTTCGGTACGCAAGATAATTATGACAGCCTAACCCTTTGCTTACATTATTTCAGCCAACAGCTCTCAACTAAAAGGTGTGTATTGTCTTGTGACCATACTGTGCCAACGACTTGCGTTGCCGATAGGGCGATTGCGGAGATTTGAGCTGTATGGTGCTCACCACGCGCATCCGTCTGAGGAGCCCAGAAGACAACCTCCTGATGTGTTGGTCTTCCATATGGCCGATGTCGATAGCTGCGATGCATCGTATGTGTAGCAGTCTTGTCTTTGCTTCGTGACTAACTGTGTCGGATGACAAGGGCGGTACAAATTTTTCATGAGCTGTTGGAGTCATACAAGGTGAGGATGAAACACCCAAGTTGATTTCACTTCATTGACCTGTCTCCCATCGCAGAAACGAGGCGTTGACCTGTACATCACGCACCTCCGATTTGGGATCCGAGGGGTGTTTGAGAACGCGGGTATTGTGAGACTGCTAGGTCCCGATGCTTTCTATGATACCCTTGGAGAGGCTATCACGCATATCGAGGCAAGGCGTGACTGATGACGGTCTCTGCGAGGCTAGTGATTTCCCATAACGACATTATACGACATTCACGACGTTGGCTGTGTGTAGATATAATTGTCGTCACGGTTTATTTCTATGGTAGATTTCGCATGTGGATCCCGGAATCTTTACAATCGGTCGATGTATCTCTGGAATCAGGCAAGCAGGATCCAATCCAACGCAAAAGGACCGTCGGGACGCGTTTGGTTTGGTTCTCGGTTAGCCAGGCTCACTTTCCGGTGGCTGGAGTGCCGTGATTGACAGCGGATCAATTTTGTCACAACTTTGCATGGCTCAGAGGTTTGACCAATTTTTATACAATGTAATTGAATATTGAAAAACCTCGGCTATGGTCGAACGAACGCCTTTTGAGCGCTGATCATGTTATAAGACAACTTGCGAGGTGCAAGTTTCTTGGTTTCCCTCCTTTCCAGCAATGCCCTCTTCTCTCCTTCCATTCGTTTTACTCTCTCTCGCAGTCGCAGCCACCTCGGACCCACTTCTCTCCCGCTGGATTCCTCATGAGCGTCGCTCACACATCCCGTCAGGATGGAACCTGGCCCGCAAACACGATCCATCCGCCGTTATTCCCCTTCGTTTCGCACTTGCACAGTCCAACATCGAGGACCTTGAAGAATACCTCTACGATGTCTCTCATCCCAGCTCTCCCAACTATGGCAAGCACTGGTCCGCTGGTAAAGTCGCCTCGACGTTCGCCCCGGGTCGTGAGTCCGTCGACACCGTTCGGGACTGGCTGCTCGAGAGTGGTGTTGAGTCGCATCGCGTGAAGCTCTCCGCGTCAGGGGGTTGGCTCGAATTCAAGGCGACCGTCCGGGAAGCGGAGGACCTCTTGCACGCAAGTTACAATGTGTACGGACACGAGACGGGTGCCGAACATGTCGGTGAGTGACGTTGTGATTCTAGAAACATACATTTCGACCGACGCGCTCTGGTACCGTGCGCGTTCAGCGTGTGAAAGCTACCATCTTCCCGAGCACGTAGCGGCGCACGTCGACTTTGTGACTCCTACTGTTCACTTTGATGCCAAGTTGTCCAAGCGTTCCGGTGGTCTTAAATCTATTGGTCTACCTAGCGGTAGCAACGGTCCAAAGACGACCGGGCAAGTGTTAGACTGGATCGACCCGGACCAGCTCTCGCACTGTGATACTCACATCACCCCTTCGTGTCTCCGTGCATTGTATGGATTTGTGCATGACCCGATTGTCCCCGAGAAGAATAGCTATGGTATTGGTGAGTACGATCATGTCATCGAACGAACTCTGTTTGAGGTCGCGTGTAGTCGAGTATACCCCGGAATCGTTTCGTCAGGACGATCTCAATATATTCGCCAAGAACTTCTCCTCGGATCTTTATGGCGTCAGCCCTACCATGGTTTCTATTGACGGTGGTATGTAAACTACATCAGAATGCTGGAGAGCCCACTTATACTTCACCAGGTGCATTGAGCTCGCAGGAAACATTTGATATTAACGGAGAGTCCAACCTCGATCTTCAGTATGCCATGAACCTTGTAACGAAGAAACAAAAAGTCACTTTGTACCAAGTCGGTGATCCGGTCGAAGGTCTGAACTCTTATCATATAACGCTCTTGTTGTCTGACCGAGGATGGGCTTCTACAGGTGCAACCTTCAACAACTTCCTTGATGCGCTCGATGGTTCCTATTGCACCTTCGAAGGTGGCGATGACCCGAATGCGGATGGTGTTTACCCCGATACCGCAGCTGGTGGATACGATGGTCAGAAAAGCCTAATTCATATCTTCTCGTGTTGACCTCGTCTCTGTGATCAGGTCCCGAGGCTTGTGGCACCGTCAAACCCGCTAATGTGATCTCCACTTCCTACGGATACAACGAGGCCGACTTGACAGTTGCTTATGCGTCACGCCAGTGTGCCGAGTATGGCAAACTTGGTCTCATGGGTGTTACCATTCTGTACAGCTCCGGCGACAATGGCGTCGCAGGTAACAATGATCTCTGTCTGAACCCAGATGGTATTGTCCCTCCTTTTGCGGAATGACACGTTCTTACTGGTGTGTTCTGTGCAGGCACTCAATCGGCGAATGGCAAGATTTTCAACCCATCTTTCCCTCCTACTTGCCCCTACGTCACTTCAGTCGGCGCAACGCAACTCAGTCCCGGAAAGGCCGTTGTTGACGGCGAAGACGCATGCGAGGAAATCATCTACTCCAGTGGTGGATTCAGCAACTACTTTGCGATGCCCGATTACCAGGAGGATACTGTCAGTGCATACCTGACGAACACTCCTCCTGCGTACCCTAGTGATATCTGGAACTCGACCGGAAAGGTAGGATGGATGTGATTTCGTCCGTACGGACCACTTATGATATACGCGGCCGTTTAGTCTCGTGCATACCCTGATATCTCTGCAAACGGTGCCAACTATGTGGTCGCGGTAAGCTAAGCAGTCCCATCCGTCATGATCCTGTGTTGGTAATCTGTGCATTGTCAGATTGACGGCAACTTTACCCTTGTGTATGGCACTTCTGCTGCCGCGCCTGTTTTGGGAGCCATGCTCGCGATGGTGAACGATGCTCGCATCGCGATGGGCAAGTCTACCGTCGGCTTCATCAACCCTGTTGTGGGTATTTTTTTGAACGTGACGAAACGCGAACAGGCCCGCTGACGTTTGGCGACAGCTCTACGCCGCTAATTTTTCTGATAGTTTCAACGATGTCACTAACGGTACTAACCCTGGTTGTGGCACGCTTGGCTACAACACGAGCCGGGGTTGGGACCCTGTGACGGGTCTTGGAACGCCAAGGTTCCCTGTTCTTCTTGCCAAGTGGACAGCCATGCCTTGAATGGCGTATCGTGTACCGAGACGACCAACCTTATTGACCCGCTCGCTAATTTTTCTTGACCCTCTTATGGACTTGATCTTGCTCAAAGGAGCGTGGACAGTAGATCGACATGCATTGATACGTCTACTTATTCCCCGCCGCTTCACCGAATCACCACTGATTTCCCGTCCTAATTCACCTGCACAAAGGGGAGGTGCTTTTTTGGGTAGAACGATGGTCTTGTAGTGCCAAATGCTAAGAGTGTATATGAATCCCAGGTCTTGGCATAACCCATTTCAAAACATCATAGCAGGCTAGAATTTTTCGGCATACAGGTGGACTCTGAATCTGACCGAAACCAGAAATGGTATCCCATACCATGTCACACGACGGGCTCGAGGACGCGACGTCTTGATGCCTCGTGAGCGAGTAAGTCACAGCGGCCATCCGATTCGACAAGGACAGTTCTTTGTATGTCCCTTGACCACGCTTTCCCAGCCTCTATTCTACAGTGTTCGGCCATCGGCCTCTGTTGTAGAGACACTGTACGAGCCAGAACGGTACTGGATAAACGGGTACGTGGTCTTCAAGCTTCAGGGGTTCATCGTTGGGTCTCAGCAATTTGTCACAGGGCCGTCTTCTCCAACCGTTATCGTGTTTCTCTACGTCGCTTGTAGACGAGTTCGTTGGGCCAATGCATTTGCATTTTCCTGTTTCACATGGATCAGATGTGTGGGATGAGGCGAAAAGCAACTGGAGAAACCCGTCGGTCCCAGTGTGTCGTTTGGGCAACTGAAGCTCGTAGAGGGCTCTCGAACGGGACCAATTTTCCAGAGATTGTTCGAGGTCAACCAACCGTTGACAGCAGACACGCAAAATGCGTCCGTTTCATTCACGAGTTCCGTACTGCTATACACCGCAAGAGTACTCGACGGCGATCGTCTTCTCGTTAGTTTTGCCACCGTTGTGCACATTCAACCCTTCGTTTTCCCTCGCAACCACGAGGCCATCCTTATTCCTACAGATGTCTTGTTCGTGATCTTCGCAAACGTCTGGGACCCACCAAAAGGTATATAAGCGGTGGTAAAGGTATCTTCTCTCGTGTGCACTCGTGGACATGTACGCTGGACCTATTGTTGAGCGATTTTCGCTGCCCAGACGCTCGGAAACGGCAGATGGACGGTTATCCTCCTGATCTCTGCAGCTTCGCGAACGCACTCGCTTTATGCCCAAGTCTCGCTCTTTCTATCACGCACTTGTCATCGGTTTTCTGTAATTCGCCGAACACGCAAGCTGAAACATTTTTCATCGGGGACATAAGCCATCCTGTTTTCGACTGGGACAATCCCGATCTTTATATCCTCGCGACCGGAAGCCACGACCTGTTTGGTGCATTCTTTGGTCCTTGTCGCACTGCTCGTATCGGACCCCATGTCCAGGGAAAGATTTTTCAGTGGCTTTGTAAAGACTTGGTAACCTAGGGAGTTCAAAGTGCCATGGTGGGGAGCACCAGACCTGCCTTGCTAAGTGGCCAACCTTGAATCGCCTCATCATGCATGTGATTGAGCTCCAAGAGCGAAATGAACATGTGCCGACATCATCTCCACCAGGATACATGCTCAATGAAGCTGCCTTGCCATGTGCAAGTCAGGGATGAACACCTGAATTACTTGGACTACGTGCTGAGCTCGTCCTCGTCCTCACCCGAGCGCCATGTAATTCATGGTGACCAATGCTGAGTTGTGTCTCCAAATCTCGTCGTACACGCGGAACATGCACTGGACTCGCTCATCGTCCATATGGATTGCTTGGAGAGCCTGCTGATCACCCCGGCCGTCGCCACGCATCCGATGATCGAGCGACAGGAACTTTCAAGACAAGCCGCGCGCATGGTCAAACCCGACCGAATATTCGCAGTATTCAGGCTACGGTCATTGTTGTTGTACTGGCAGGTGCTAGTGTCCAGTCGGCTGGGAGATTAAAGCCATTGGGTCGGCGATGGCAGCCTACGTGATATTGTAACTTTCAGCAGATCGCAGAGCGGGCGCGTTACTAGTGTTTTTCAGGTCCAACCAGAGGAAAATCTCGCGAACTAAAAAAAAAAAAGTCTGGTCAGACAAGACTTGGGAAGAAGCAAAACCCGGCGGCGCTACAATACACTGAGACGTTTGGATCGAACGAAGAACATAGATTTTCAGAATGTCATTCCAACGCTGGATGCGCGTGCGCTTCCCGAAGGGTTACCTAGGTACAGATTGACCGCTTTATTGCCACAGTCGATAGGACGACGAGACTTCTCGTGATTGTACTCCCTTCGATTCGGAGCCTTTAAATTGAAAACAGGTCTGGATTACAGTTAGGATCTTCAAATCATAATAGAGCATATACAATCAAATATCGTTTACTATGCATGTCATTTACATGTCCCACTTTGGAATCGGCAGTCGAGGAGGGAGCCTGGTTCGCCAAGGTGCTGGCTTGGATTTATGCGGAGGAGCAGGTGCTGGTGGAAATTGCGGCAGCTCCGCTGCATTATCCGACTCCAGCGGTTTCCGTCCTTGCTGGACACCACTCCTCTGTTCATATATTTCTTGCGGCAGGCTGAGTGCCTGCCTGGCGGGTGAGCCTGGTGGCGACAATCGAATTGAGGGGGGACGGGGTAACAGATCATCAAAGATTTTCTCGAGGCTCGAACCACTCTTCTTAACTGGCTTATTTTCTTCCGTCCGAGAGTTCGGGGGGTCGACGGGAAGAGGGGATACCAGTGGTTGATGTTGGACCCAAGCCGATCCCTGAGAGAGAATCCAAGATAGTCGTGAGTGGTAGAAATGGCTATACGACAGGGGAACTCACGTCCGCGATAAGCCTGGGGTTTGCCCGGCCAATACTCATCGGGCTCCAGGCCCCCGCTACGAGGCATTGGATCTGGGACGTAGTAGCTCGGCCGACGCTTTGGCATAGGTGGCCGCTGCACTCTGAGGCGGAGGCGGGGCTGGGGAACTATTGACTGCAAGGGCTCGAAGCCGGAATGCGTAGGAGCAGGGAGAGGAGGAACTATGATGTCGCTAAGTGAGATGTCGCCATATGCACTGATGACGTATTCATCCTCGGCCTCTCCACTTCGTTGTACGGTTGGATTTGTATCGAAGTCGTGATCGGCGGTTGATTGCGACTGTATAGATGTGGTGGCCGTGTATGGTACGGGTGATAGAAACGGGGGTTCCAGCTCGTGGCGAGCCTGGGTTGGTGCTATTTGACTCGGTTGTAGGCCTGAGAGTTTGAACGCTCTCTTTGGGGCTGAGGTGTCCTGTCAGATATGGGCTCATCAGCGTCGGTGAAGCAGACAGGGGTGGCAACACCCACTGGACGAGCTTGGGACGGAGGAATGAACGTTGTTCCAGTAGGCATGATCGATGATGGAGAGTTGAAGGGGTGGACAACCGATTTGGACCATCATTATTCCGCCCCACCAGACTTATATACCCGCAGTGTTGTGGTAAACGCGAGTTTGTTGTGGACACTATTGTCCACAGTGGCAGCACCGCACAGCGCAGCCGGCTAGGCACGGCAGGCTTACCAGCTTTTTCAGGTATACTTGGTCAGCGTACGAATGCCCTGGCGTTGACATGAAGGCGCTGTACGATTGAGTTCGACATATATGAAGTTTGACAAGGAGCAAGGCTCAGGCGCCTGATCACGACATAACCTGGAAGAGCCGGTCAGTCAAATAAATCCAGCGGCTTCAAGGAAGCAAATGCACTTAAATAAGTTGTTCTGGAACTCTAATGAGACACGGGAGTTAGGAACAGCACAGTCACAGCGTGGTATACGTCTAGTGCTGCTCTGGTATGGCCAGCTCGGTTCTAGGGGCAATATAAACAAAAGCAAACAGCGCATACCTCGGTTCACTGAATATTGACCGGAAAGAACGGATCAGACAATACAGCAAGGAAGTACATGAATCGTATCCAAACGAAAAACAAGCAAAGCATTGCATGATCATCACCAACCATCTCATCATTCCGTCATCGTCAGTGATACAACACACTCCCAATCCTTTAAGCAATTTCGCCGTCAACCTGTTTCGCATCGCCGGCCCAGTCAGCCTCTCGGATGCCCAACTCTACCGGGAGAGTAGTCAAGTTGAGGGTGAAAATAGTCAGCCCGTTGGGTTTGCGGACCCGCGATTCCCATCCCTGAGGGAGCCGTTCCTCTGCGAAAATCACACGTAAATCGTCTACCCGGCTCCCAAAAATGGTCGGGATCGTCGACGTGCTACGTAAGTCAAATGACGAATGTCAGTCCGTCGCAGAGGGGGGAGTGGAATGAGAGACGTACTTGGCACTGCTAAAGAGTCTATGGAAGAGTCGGAGGCTGTACTCTTTGTTCGTCGCCTTGGATTCGGCTCGGACGCTTCCCCAAAATGCGAGAGAGATCTTTGACGGTGAGAAGTGGGTTTCCGGCAGTATCCTTGCCAGTTGCGAAAGTGAAAAGTTCTTCGACGAAAGGTGGATGTATCACCGCTTGGTTAGGCTGCAACGCTGTGTCAAGTCCTAATTGGTAGGGAGAAGTAAGCGACCACGATGATCGAGTAGCAGAGACATCACTAGTACGTACGGGTGAGCGAAGCGTCATGTTCAATTCCGTTATGCAAGCTAATCTCCTCCAAATCGAACGTGTCTCTACTATAGCTTTTGTTCAACATGCGGGCGGCATAATGGCACACGAAGTAAGAAAACGAAGCGCTAAAGTTGAACGTTGCATGAATATGTTCGGGAACTTCGGTGAACTTGATATTTTTTCCACTGCGTGGAATGATTCCTATACACGTTCGAGCGAACAAAATTGCAATGATTGGTGGGTTGAATAGCGCGGTCGTCTCAATGTACAAACATACCGTGGTTGGCCATTGCGTTCAAGCCAGGGCAACAGGATCGACTTTCGCCTTCCTGCGGTGACCTGTACTCTGGCCAATCTCCTCCATAACCTGGATGACCCTCAGGTGTAACACTTCCGGCAGGACGGCTAGACTGGACAAGGTTTCCTAACGTCAGAAGGATGTCCCAAGTGAAGATGCTTGCGTCGTAGAAAGCGTTGGAGATGGAATTAAGAAACTTCATTCTGAAGCGCGGAATGCTGGTCAAGGTTGGGGCTAAGGGGGGCAAGCCGCACCAGAGTTGAACGATTATTCTGATATATACGTGGGGAACCGAATGGGCACGCGAACGACGTAAAGCACTTGGCCTTCTGAGTTGCGCCGATGAAACTGTATGAAGCTGTGACCCCAGATACAGAGCGCCCCGGATGCCTCCGCGGTGATATTTCTCTGGCATGAGGATATTGATTGCGGTCTCGGAATTCCATAGGGCATTTTCAGAAGACTGCGAACCATGGAAAGTTGGAAAGCTGGCAACGCGGGTAGTGCTGCCTTGGGGTGGGCAATATAATCCATTGTTGCCACCAGTCATACCGACTCATACGTGTTCCTGGTCAATGTCCTTGAATTGGCGATGCGGAACATACCCGTTATTATGATGATTACGAATCAAGGTGGTACATCTTTGCTGCTACTGTAGTCCTTCCATGAGGACTATATTGGTGAGATGTATGTTGTTTTGGAGCAAAGTCAATTTGGAGTGTGTTGTCATGATCCTGCAATGACAAAACTCCAGAGTGTTGCTCGGATCGGACCCCGAAGTACTTTGGTAAGGGTTCATATCTGGGTTCCGAATGATAACTTGGCAATAACACCGGTGGAGATAGCTATTACGGACGATTTACTTACGACGGTTGGTGGAGCTGGCGCGGCCTGGTGGGGGAGTGTACGAGGGTCTCGGTGCGCTACATAACGGGTTGGTCAACGCCCTAGTAGATGTTGTATGAAATGAAAACAGTTTTGTCAGGAGAAGATGATCTAAAGATGAAATTTAGGGTTAGGAGTATTGACCTCATGTGGCGTATTAATTTATGAAACCCCTCCAGGGAGGACACCTACGAGGGGGTTATCAACATTTTCAAGTTTCAAGTTTTATCTGGTCAACGTGCGGCGAGGGGTCGTTTCCAACCATATGCCCGCACGGGCGCACCATCTGCGTTGTGTATACTCAGCGGCATCAAACTGACCCACGTCTCTTCTTCCCCAGCCTCACTTAACTTCTTAATCCCCTTCAGATTCTCGCAAATGAGTACCCCATGCCCAAGTAGCACCTCATGCATCCCCCACCCATGCTCGGTCTCCGCGTTCTCGTCGGCAGGGGTTTCGTCTGGGCTGAGCACGTCCACGCCGACGATCTTCGCACCGAGGTCATGCAGCGCGGTCGCGACGTCTCGCGAGAAATAGGGATGTGCAAAGTAAGTGGGCGTACCCCAGTGGACGTCCCAGCCCGTCCAGAGCAATACGATGTCTGCCTTGCCGTCTGTGCGTGAGCCAATGCGTGATAGCGCGTCGGTACTACCACCGTTTGTCACGTCCGCCCAACGGATCTTGCCCCGATCCCGCGCGAGATGTCGGACGTCGAGGACGGCCGCACGGCCGACGAACTGCGAGAGCGGAATCTCGTGTAATTTCTGGCCAGATGGGAAGAAGTGGAAGGGAGCGTCGATGTGTGTGCCCGTGTGGGTACCGAGTGAGAGCGCATGGACACAGACGACCATGCGAGAATCAGGTTGATCGGTCTCGCTGCTGAATGTGCCAAGTACAGACGCGGACTGGGCGGCAATGAGGGGAAAGGAACATGCGAGGCTCATTTTAAACTCGGGGTCTCCTGGGTAGCATGGCACTGGCTCGAGTAGCGGATGGGAGAGATCGATTATCACAACAGGGTCCATGTGCTTTGTCTGAAAAGATGCAGCGGAGGGATTGTGTGAGTGATAGTGTTGGAAACAGACTGGATATAATCCAGAAAAAAGATCCAAGACAACAAGGACATTGATCAAGCGCAGATTATCCAAATGCAAAACAGGTCAAACGTTTCATGATCGTCGTTTAACGTTAAGCACTAGCACCCAGCCGTCCCATCATTGTCAGTAGTACAGCCCACCCCCAATCACATCCCTTCATGCATCTTCCTCGACAGCCTGGCTCGCAGCGCCGACCATCCAGTCAGCCTCTCGGATGCTAAACTCCATTGGGAGAATAGTCCAATTGAAGGTGAGCATGGTTAGTCCGTAGGGCTTACGAACCCGCGATTCCCATCCCTCAGGAAGCCGTTCCTCCAAGAGAATCGTTCGGAGGTCGTCTATCCGACCACCAAAGATAGTCGAGATCGTTGACGCGCTACATAAATCAAAAGATGAATGTCAGTCCGTGAGGGAGTAGGTGACAGACGACGCACTTGGCACTGCTAAAGATTCTATCGGCGAACCGGAGGCTGTACTCTTTGTTCGTCGCCTTGGACTCGACCCGACGCTTCCCCAAGATGCGAGAGAGATCTTTGAGAGTAAGAAGTGGGTTTCCAGCAGCATCTTTGCCAGTTGCGAAAGAAAAAAGTTCCTCGATAAAAGGTGGATGTATCACCGCTTGGTTGGGCTGCAATGCTGTATCAAGTCCTAATTGGAACGGAGGGGTAAGTGACCAGATTGGGTGTCCAGCGGAGACTGTTGTTACGCACGAGTGAGCGAAGCATCGTGCTCAATTCCGTTATGCAAGCTAATCTCCTCCAAATCAAACGTATCTCTACTATAGCTTTTGTTCAACATCCGGGCGGCGTAGTGGCACGCATAGTGACAATACGAAGTGCTAAAGTTGAACGTCGCATGAATATGCTCGGGAAGTTCGGTGAACTTGATGTCTCTTCCGCTTCGTGAAATGATACCTAAACACATTTGAGCGGACAAAAGAGTGGTGAGCCAGATAGCGTGATGGTCGTTTCAAAGTGCAAACATACCATGGTTGGCCATTGCGTTCAAGGCAGGGCAACAGGATCGACTGTCGCCTTCCTGCGACGGCCTGTACTCTGGCCAAGTTCCTCCGTAGCCTGGACGACCCTCAGGTGTAACACTTCCGACAGGACGACTAAACCGGACAAGGTTTCCTAACGTCAGAAGGAGATCCCAAGTCAAGATGCTCGCATCGTAGAACGCGTTGGAGATGGAGCTAAGAAACTTCATTCTGCAGAGCGAAATGCTGGTCAGGCTTGATAGAGACAAATCGCAGCAGAGCTAAACGTCCGAGGCTATCCTGATAAAGGCGCGGGGAACGGAGCAAGCATGTCAACCACGTAAACGAACGGTCTTCTCGTGAGTCGCGCCGAGGACCGAGAGTGAATGAAGTTGGCATACGTAGTACTTGGAGAGAGCACACGGAACAACAGGTCTTCTACTTACGACAGTTTCCGTGGCTCCGCGAGGAAATCGACTAGCTGTCGCGGATTCCCGCCGTGCGTTTTCATAGGACTCCCAACCACGGAGATTCGGGAGCTCGGCAATGTAACCAGGGATGGGCAACGTCGATTTCGAGGCGCCGGGTGCTCAGAGAACATACTTGGGCTTGTGACGAAGATCACTGTAACGAATCAAGGAGATTTTTGTTTGCCCAGTCCGAGTCTCGTGACTACTTTACAGTTCACTCTACACAAAAAATTGTGTCACACAAGTTACAACCATGTCCACCCACGAACAACGCCTCGCCGCCCTCCACACCGAAATCCAAGCCCTTGAAGCCGAAAACGTCGCCGCCAAAGAATGGACCCTCCTCGGCGAAGCCTCTGCCCGCGCCCGTCCACACGACTCCCTCCTCCAAGAAGACCTCGAATTCGAGCGTGCGACACGTCACGTCCCCATCGTTACCGACGCCGTCGTCGCTGCCCTCGAAGAACGTATCAAGACACGCATCAAAGAGAGCCGGTTCGACGATGTGGTACGGCGACGGCCCATGGATGCCGTGCCCTTTTTGCCTTCCCGTCTGGTGCAGCTGCAGGATACCAAGTCGACGCAGTCGCTGGCACAGATATACGAAGGGGCGTACGTCGCTGCCCAGTCTGGTACGTCGGTGGACGACCGAGACGGTCGGTTACGACGGGAACACGACGAAATCACTCGTTTGTGGGAGGGCATTTGTGCGAAATTGGATGCGTTGTGTAATGCGCATTATGTCCCTAAACCGGTACGTTCGAATCTATCCTCCCCTTTCCCCCTTGGGTTGGTGATGTGGGACGTAGCTCATGGGATGAGGTTGACAGCCGAAAGCGAGTATCACGACAGTGTCGGACCTCCCGGCTGCCTCACTCGAATCGGCGCTGCCCTCTGGCCGATCAGCCGCTAGCATGCTCGCTCCCGAAGAAGTCCTGACCCCCGCATCCACCTCCGACGTCCGTGCCCGCAGCGAATTGACCCCAGCCGAAAAACGCACACGACGCACCAAGGAGAGAAAAGCCCAAAAGAAGATGCGAGACGCATTGACCAAGACCGCGGACAGGTACGCTAAAACCAAGACGAGATCAGACAAGAGCAGCGCAAAGCAGGACAAGGAGGCTGCGCTCAAGAGCCTCGTCAAGTCTGGGAAAGGCGTCACGGTCGTCGGCAAGGGGAACAAGATGCAGCAAAAGACGGGTAAATTGGCAAAGAAGGTCAAGTGACGTGTGGCGGTTTGCTGTGCGTTGATGCTTCGTCCTTTTCGTGTGGTTGCTTAGACTTTTTATTCTTTAATTAGTTGGGAAACTGTCGGGCACGACTCGAACGCCGTGCGGTGGCTCTTCCGTTGAGGCTGGAAAGAGGCGTATCGCGGGTGGTTGTCGGAGGATAAGGTGGAGCCATTGGCCCCTTGCACACTATCATGCGAGCCCATTGCTCCGAGTATGCAGAGAGGAACGCTTTTTGACTCAGATATATTTAAAGGCAAGAGATTAATCAGGGCTTCGTCCTGCCTCTGAATACATGATGCAATTATCCCAAGTTCATCAGTGTCTTTGAGATGCTCAGTGCCTGTTGATCAAAACAATAGTCTCATATGCGACTTTCATCGTATCCAAGGATGAAGGAATATATCAGTGATATAGTTGATATTCTATCTACGTCGATGGCTCAAACATCGCATGGGTACTTTTGATGGGCAAACGTCAACTCCACCTCTCAAAACCCAATCACCACCGCCCAGTCCTTGGTAATCCCCACCGCTGGATCCTTGACGACCACCACGCCCGCCCTGTTGCCATCACCCGCCTCGTACGTCCACTCCAACGCCCGCCCTCCCCCCTCGCCTTCGAGCATCACCGACACCAACGCCGGTCGCGCATCCACACCCACCACCACCACCCGCTCAACCCTCACATCCGCCTCCTCCACCGCTTCGCAAACGCGTTCGTAGGCGCATACGACGGCGTCATATCAGGCGTCGCCGCCGCGAGATCGTTGCTCCGGATAACAATCTCGCGCTTCTTCTTCTTCTTCTTTCCGTCGGTGTGCGTCGTCGAGGCTTGGAAGGCCCGCCAGACGAGCTCACCCTGTTGGTAGCCAAAGCCTTCGCCGTCGTCGAGGTAGAGTTCGCCCTTGGCGCTGCCGTCGACGTCCAGTGCGACGCGGAGCGTGAAGGGGTCGTGTTTCATCAGTGGAGAGGAACGGCGGGGACGTTCGCGCGTGGGGAGGATGGATCCACCACGGATAAGCAGAGGGATTTCGTGGAGGGCCGCCGGAACGGTGACCGTCCGGCCGGTGGTTTCAGAGGTAGATGGACGATAGGCAGTATATGAGAAATAATCATAGTAGACCTGTGCATCGGAGATATAAACAGAGGTAGACGTTTCCCCTTGCGTGGTCACAGGTTTACACAAGAGACCAGAAGAACCGAGGTAGAACTGGTCATCGATCCCAAAACCTTGTTCGTCTTCGGGGAACATCACGTATTGGGGACTGCCCGTCACAATCTTGCGTCAGGACCGAATCCGCTCCTCAAATCGCGATGGAGACACCTACCGCAGGATGGGTATTCCCGTCAAACTGCTCTCCTTGAATGCAGTGTACCAAATCGGCAACATTGCATACCTCAACCTCAACATATCTTTAATCATACCCTTGTAGGGCTCATCCAGTAGATATGGTTCGCGACGCTTTGTGTCGATGTGTGCGTGGGCTCGGAAGAAGGGCGAGAACACACCGACACCGTACCACCTAACAAGCATCTCGGGATCGGGATTACCGAAGAAACCGCCGACATCAGCTGGAGATGGTTAGAAATCTCATCCACAAAGAAAGGGACAAGTCAACTCACATCCTGCAAATCCCATTCCGCCAACTGCGTTGGAAAGAACCATCTTCACTCCCACTGCCATGTGTTCCCACGTGCCCAGATTGTCACCGGTCCATATCGCCGCAAACCGTTGGGTACCGGCATAATAGGCACGGGTGAGCACGAAAGGGCGTTTGGGAGGGTCAGAGCGGTGATAGAGGGCGTTGTAAGTTTGGTTGGCCTGATATAAAATGAAGCAACGAGTGACAAGAGAGCAGTGAGTAAACCTCAGAAAAACGTACAAAAAGCATGCCATTGATGTTATGCACATCTCGATGCTCCCATCCGCCATAATGTATGTTATCCCTCGGCATCGAAATCTCGGGGCCGTTAAATACCGACGGCTGCATGAAAAATCGGTCAAGTAGTAAGCTTCGAATCTAAATGGATGTGGTGTTGGATGAAGCGACGAACCTCGTTCATATCGTTCCAGATAGCCACGTTCTCCGAGCTCTGCGTCCAGACCCAAGAACCATCGATGCTCTTGGTCTTGAACAACTTGACCCACAGATCCCAGCTCTCGGGATTGAAGAAATCGATCCACGAGGAAGATCCAGGCCAGCACCATCTGAGGTATGTTGTCGGCGTAACGACGAGAAATGTGAGAAGAGCGACATACCCTTCGTATTCACCCTCTCCCGACTTGGGTTTGACAAGCACGCCGAGATCAGACGCAAGTTGGTAAGCGGGGTAGCTGGACTCGCGTTTGAGATGCGGATCAACGATGACGACCATCTATGTACACTGTCAGATCCCATCCACAGGCAGCTTGAGACGGAAAGACGCACCTTCCGTTCCGTGGCCTCCACGTCCGCAATCATTTCTACTGGGTCAGGGAACGTCTTCTCGTCCCACATAAAGTACTTGTGTCCTTCGGCATACTCGATATCGAGCCAAAAGACGTCAACCGGTATATCCTCTTCGTCGAACCTCTTCTGTACTGATCTGACGTCGTCACTGCTGACATAATTCCAACGACATTGGTGATACGCGAGGGAGTACAATGGGGGAAGCATGGGAGTGCCTGTGAGGTCAGCGTATTGAGAGAAGACCGAGGCAGGATCGGGACCGGGGAGAATGAAGACGTCGAGAATGCCAGATTCGGAGATCCAGTGTGTCTCGGTGCCATCGTTCTTCTTTCCGACATCGATCCAAGTGTCGCTGCCGATGACATTGAACACAGCGACGGTACCCTTTTTGCTATGCGCGTGCATCAAGGGGACACTGCCGTAGAGAGCTACGGGGGAATCCGAAAGGTACTCGAACACATCAGAGTTGTAGAGTCTGTAAGGATCCGAGTAGGTTGCGTCGGGACCAGTGGTGGAAGGGAGGGACAAGCTTGTGGCATGTTCAGGGATACCATAGACATGGGGGTGATTAGGGAAGGTGATGTCGAGTGAAAGAGACTCAGGGCCTGTGCAATCGACGAGATGAGTTCACGATGAGACACGCGTAACGCAGGTAATTTACCCTTGGGCTTTGCATCTGTCCAACTCAACCAAGTCTCGTCCCACCAAGCGTCTTGTTGGTCGCCCTCAAACCAGGCAGCATTATTGACGTGGAATGGAACCTGTTCGTCCTCTGCGCCTTCAATCTGTGGGGGCTGTGTGTCCTGCTTCGTTCTGAAATGTTCCATGTGGAGTAGACCCCGCCCGTTTAGGACGACTTGCTCCTCGCCGTTCTTGTAAAAAGTGACCTTGAGAGGGTTGTACTGCACGACGACCTCGAACATGGCGCCTGGCGAGCCATATCTCGTGCGTGTCTCGTCTTTTCCGACGAGCCATCTGACACGATTCGATTTGCTCAAAGGGGGGTCGCGAACGAGCGCCCATGAAGCAGCTTCGTCATAGTGTCTCCTCAAGCGAGCAACTTCGTCCATTCGTACACGTATGACACCATCTTGGTGTGCTCTGACTTCGAGGGAGAACTTGATGTCTGGGTAGATGGTGGACTTGACGATGGCGGTGAAAAAGGCGTCGGTGGGGTCGCGAAGGATGGAGGAAGGGTCGATGTAGTATGGGGACTGCCACGACTCACCGGCAGCGTGTGCACGGGCGGAGAGTCCGCGACCACGTCGACAAAAGCCGGACTGGTCGCAGGTTTTGAACGATTCGCGCTTGAATGCGAGTGATGGGGTGGACACGAGCAGCGCGACGAGGAACGGCCAAGGTCTCATCGCGCTTAGGGCTTGACTTTCAAGTTGTGTTCTGCTCTGGGCCAAGTACAATAGTGTGTCATGACATAATACACTCTCACGCCAATGCACCCTGTCAAGATTAGCTGGACGCAGATCACCTCAGTTCCAGCTACGCCTTGGCCCTTCCGTGCAGCGGGATCGACTACCAAACCTTTGCACACCTACCATCGTCCTTCAAAAATCGAAGGTTGAATGGAAAAAAGTCAGCCTCGGACAGACGATCGCCGTGATGTTATATATCCCATAAGCCCTAGTGTGGTCAATCATCATTGTACTCATAGAACCCTCTTCCACTCTTCCTTCCCAACCACTGTGCATCGACCATGCGTTCGAGCAGCACCGAAGGCCGGTATTTTGAATCGGACGTCCCCGTGTAGAGTGTCTGCTGTATCGAGAGACACGTGTCGAGACCGATACTACAAAGTTTGCATTCACATCTTTTCGCGCACAGACTCCATACTATACTCACAAGTCAGCTGCAAACAAAATCAGAAATTGACCGACAAACGCGAGACATCAAGAGTGCTTACCGAGCTGGAGGGGACCCATCGGATGGGCCATCCCGAGTCTGAACGTCTTATCAATGTCGTCTCGCGTCGCAACACCCTATGGCGGGACACGTGCATTAGCTTCTACCTCGACGTGACATTTACCGTGGAAGAGACCTTTTCTAGACACATGATTGCCTCGTTTATGAAAGGCATCAAGAGAGCGTTTGACACGAAACCAGGGACGTCTTGCGACGTTGCGACCTCTAACGCGTCAATCAGTTCATGTAGCCAGACCACGTCGAGGGTCATGCGCCCAACCTTTACCGCACGCCTCCGCAAAGGCACGCGAGCGGTCAAGCGTATCTTTCGACGTTTGCACCGCAGATATGAGCTCGACGAGTTTCTGCAAACAAGCTCACATCCCTCATCTCCACCCCTCAAGAGGACGAAACGCACCATCACCGGAACCGGATTAAAGAAATGCAACCCTACAAAAAAGCCCCACTCGTCAGTGTGCACCAGCACCCATCTCAAAAACAGCACCCACCCACGACCCGACTCGCAGTTCTCTTCCCCTCCTCCGCCGCGGCAGACACCCCCTCGGGCACCACCGCCGCGGCGATCTTGGTAATACTGATCGACGACGTATTCGTCGCCAAAATCGCCCCCTCGTTCAGCGTCTCTCTCAACCCCCGAAACACCCGCTTCTTCAACTCGACATTCTCTGATACCGCCTCGACGACCATGTCCACGTCCCGCATCGCCGCGAGCGTGTCTACGACCCGGACGCGGTCCTTGGCTTCGGCGGCCTCGGTTGGGGTGAGACGCCCTTTGGAGACGTCTTTGGAAAGGAGGGTGGAGAGGAAGGAAAGGGAGTGGGTGAGTTGGGAGGGGGAGGCGTCGTGCAGGAGCACGGGTACTCTGGCGCGGAGAGCGGAGACCAAGGCGATGCCAGTGCCCATCTGGCCAGCGCCGAGGACGCCTAGCTGTTTGATGCCATGCGCGACGGACATGGTGATTCAAGAGAAAGCCAGTTGAGGAAGTTAGCGTGAAGCTAGAGCTGGTTCCGAATCACGTGTGGTGTCTTGCTGGACGAGGACTACAAAGTTGCAACACGCTCACGCCATTCCTCGAGGCGGCAAGCTAAGATTTCCTACATGTACACCCACGACACAACGACATCAAACGCTAGACCAGCCAACTTTAATCATGCAAGCCCTATGGTGAGAGTATATATACTGGGAACGAGCGTCAAAAAAAAAGAAAAGAAAAACCATGTACCAAAAAACGGTGCATTCACAAAACGAACTGCAATCACGGACAAAACGTGCATTGACGTGACGGAAAAAGCGGAAAACAACAAACGAGAGAACGGGAAAAACGAAAATTCGATAGTGTAGAATGAACGGAGCACTGCGAGAAAAAGAACGATGGTCGATGATCGTGGGGTAGGCTAAATCGATACACAGTAATAGGGCAATAAGGATGAGAATAGTTATATACGTGTAATGGAGATAGGATGGGGGTGAGTGCGGCAGAGGTAGAGGCGATTGCGACAGGGATTGGAATGCGGGTGGATGAATGAGGACAGATCTAGGTTGGGACAGTGGTTGCGTAGCGTAGCGAGACCAAGTGAATAGATGCGAGCATGTGCTGGTGAAATAATGTGCTGGTCCGTCGGCGAAGAGATGCAGTGGTGAAATAAGGAGGTGGGGGTGACCCCAGGGACGCAACGCGCATATACGCGCCAAAATTGTTGCCATGCGCGATGATTCGGAAGAGTGCGAGCATACGATGCTGGATCACCGTATCAGCTTTCCCCAATCCAAGACACCTCCTCCCTTCTCTCCTGCACCTTCCCGCCGCGGGAAGGCATTCCAAAATCTGAGCGTCTCATCCCCGGCGCCAGTAACAATCGTCTCTCCATCAGGACTCATGGCGAGATAAAGCACCCGATGCGTGTGTCCGGTTAGTGAAGCGACTTGGGAGAGCGAAGGATATCGCCATATACATATTTGATTTTGGGCGGTCGTGCTGGAAAAGCCGTGCGTACTGACGAGCTCGTGAGAAGTATGCGACCAGATAAGATTGCAGACCTGCACCAGACATCAATCACGACATGTGCCAGTGAGAAATCGGACATACCTGGCTCCCAGTGTCCAACTCGTTGAGCATCGTACCTGTAAACGTATTCCAAAATCGGATGTGTTTATCTTGTGTTCCACCACCCGTAGCGAGTACTCCGGCGACGTGAGGATCCCAAGCAAGGGCCTTGACGGCCGCAGTGTGTTCGTGGAACTTCCACAGGGGAACATCCCCATCCCCATCACTACCACTATTTGACCTTGAGCGGCGTGTTGACGTGCCGATGCCACCTCCCGGGCCAGATCCGGACGAATGGATAGAAGACGCGACGGAGGAGGCACGACGAGATCCACGGAGGTCCCATATGCATACTTTGTTGTCGTTGCCTCCGCTAGCGAGCGCAGAACCCATCCCAGAGCCTCCCGGGCCTTGAGCGGGCGCACCTCCCGTACTCGGGGCTCCCATCCCACCTTCAACCCCTGATACTCCAACAGCTGCGCGCGGATTGCCAAAGCTCATCCCCAACTCTCCACTCCAGCGCAACCCACAGACTTCCTGGCGATGCCCTGCACACTTCCTGAACGGCCTCCCTCCGGCATTTTCGCGGACGTCTCGATGATGGACCATGCGGTCTCTGCTTCCACTACTTAAGATATGCCCGTTCCAAGATAGAGCACCGATCCGTTGACTATGCGCAGGGGCATATGTACGGATGAGAGAGAGTGTCGGGGCGTCGTAGATGTGTAGATGGCCAGAAAGCGTACCTACTGCGAGCGATGTTCCCTGTGTGAACAAGAGACGAATGTTAGCAGATACGGAAGTCGAGGGGAATACGACCAAACCTTTTGCACCCATGCAACGGAACTGATTGTATCGCCATTTCCGCTCAAGTCGCACAACTTGGAGACAGCGGCATTGTGAGCCGTCCATAGGTAGACACAGCTTCCCAGACCGACGCCGAGGACATTCGTACTCGACCAATCGACGAGATTGAGGTAGAAGTCGTCTGCAAGATCTGGGGCGTCGAGGACCCTGTAGGGTGTCTTGCAGACACTGCGAAGCTGGCGACGGGGAGACTCGAGGAGTTGTCGTGATTCTGCACGCACGGGGGACATGGAATATGCTTCGTCGGTTGGTGTGTCGAGACGGCGTCCACTTGTGGGTGTTGGAGAGGGGGACGTGTAACGGAATATACGCCGGCGGGTTGGAGTGGTGGGTGCGATGGTTGAGGGTGGTTGGGCGGGGCGTGTTGGCGATACGGGACGACGAGGAGATGGAGGGGTCACTTCACTGTGAAGGATGGAGTTGAATATGGCGTTGGCTTGTTCTGGTCGGAGTCAGATCGATAGGGGGTGAATAGTTGTTGTATTAGGGCCCAATCAGGTATGCGACGGGAGGAGACGGACGAGACTCACCCTTTATAGCATCTGATTCGGTTGGTATCGTGCGATGCTTCGAAGGGGTGGAAGGACCACTGTCGTCCATGAGATGATAGGATGTTCGCATATCGCCTGTGTCCCTGCTGGGTACGAAGCGATCGCCATACTCTCTGGGTACACGAGAAGTGTTTTCGGGAGACTCTGGGCCCGGGGTGTCGCTCGCTGTGAGTTGTGAGTAGTTGAGGGGAGGGACTGGAATTGGAGCAGTCGCGGGGGAAGTGAGGACAAAGGCTGGGTTTACGCGCTGTCTGTTTCTGCGGGGAGTGTCATCGTCGGTGTCTTGATGTGCGGCGCGCAGTCGTTTTCCAAAGGGCGAGTTTTTGAGACCGGACATGGTGCAGGAAGACGGGGAGCGGGTGTGAGATAACGAGCGTGTCAGCGGCGGAGACGACGACGAGATGTGCACGAGAACGGTGTCGAGGGTATGCGAGAGCGTGTCGGGGTATGCGAGCACAGAAGATAGTAGCGACCTGTCCGACCCGGCGCAGGGGCAAAGCGATTCAGAGTCACAGAGAACGGGCAAACCCAACGACGCGTCGATTACCTAACACCCGCCCCACTTTTCAACCAGCGACGCGTCAAGAAAAAAAAAAAAGAATTCGCACAAAAAACATAGAACGAGCGCGGAAACACGAAAAAGACTTGAATACACACTGGAGCAGACACCTTGCATATCTTCCGGTCCAGTTGCCAACCAGGCCAGTCCTCTCAAGAAGTGGACTCGGTGTGCGGTTTCCCCCGACAATTAAAGCGGAGACTTCGTGTAACTCCGACTCAGCTGCCATCTTTGTAAGACGTGTCGCTCTCGTTGTCGTCGTGGACAACGCACCTATCAGAGACCTGCAACGCTGCTCTGCAAGGCCTCCATGAACCCGACATACTCGTGCGCGTTGGGTGTTGTATAGCGAGTGTGAATGGGAATCGACTGTGGTGGCCAGCGTCGATTTTCCAGTATCCGCGACAGCACGGTAATGGGCAGTGTGATAGAGGCTACGCGGGCACTAATGGGCAGCCTTTCCCACTCGTGCCAGTGGCTGATTGGTTCGCAGCGAATTATGCCGGGCCCATTATGATCTGTCATTTGGTATCGTCACAACCATCGATTAACTTGATCAATCGGCGCTACGCCAGCATGTTTACCAACACTATTAAGTATCTAGAACTAGTGAACGTCCAAGTTCAGTTACCACACAATACTAGGATGACCTCATCTATCTCCCAAACTGGCGCTGCCTATTGACAAGGATGACAACAGCACTGTCGCAGTTGTAGCAGTCAAACACTCGCAAGGATCAGTTCCTCCAACAACTTCGCATCGAGGCCCGGTATCCTTGGCTCAAAGTGACAAGGGAATGGCAGCGGATACCTGGCAATCAACATCGTCCAGTCACCGACCACCAGACTACAGCAGCACGTACGTCGTAAGTCCGGGCGCCCACTTGGGCTTGTATGGCACGTCGTTTCCGTGTTCGTCCTTGGGCAGCGACACCTTCCAGAGCGCAAGTATCGTTGCCACCATATACCACAGCGACATTTCCGCAAAGTGTCTCCCTACACAGATTCGCCGACCAAACCCGAACGCGATGTTTTGGACATTGTCCGACGTGAGCGTACCATCTGGGTGAAGGAATCGCTCTGGGATGAACTCGAAAGGTTTTGGGTATTTCGACTCGTCGTGTGCCATGGACCTGCGTAACGAAAGACATGATCAACGTACAGAGTTCATAAGCAAGCATCCGGTAGGCAAACCAGAGATTCGTCACGACTATTGCCCCTGTACACGCAATTATTTTAGTGCAACCGTGGAGCGACGAACCCGCGTACCTTTTGGGATGTAATATCCATCATAAACGTCGTCGTTCACCACGGAATGGGGAATGGCTGCACATGGTTTAGCCCATTTGCAAAGCATCTGCTCGCAACTCACAGAGGGGCAACACGGGACTCCATCTCATCGTTTCACGGATAATAGCGTCAATATAGGGTAGCGATGGTCTATCACCAGGTGTCGGGAGTCTCTCTTTCCCGCCTATCGTGTCTATCTGGGCGTATGCCCTGTCCTGGACGGCCGGGTGGAGAACCATGGCAAGGAGGAACGTCGTGAGGACGGCATTCGACTACATCTGGATAAGACAACAGGTCAACTCGGACGTATGAGACGCACTGATTCCGAAGCCGCTGTGGTTGTTCAGGTAAGCTGTGGATATATGCATCACAAATGGGTACATACCTGCAAAACCGGTTGCTGCGGCATCTTTAAGAGCTTGCATCCGCGCGGCGGTGGCGTCCGCGTTGTCCTTATCTCGCAGGCCATCGAACACCATAGCAGGGGAGGTACTTCCCTCATCCTGGCCATGGGGTCAGAAAGAACCTGTTTCGTATGGATATTTACCAACCATTCTTCGTAACGCGTGTTCAAAGGGAATCTCTACCCAATCTTTAACCCAGTCCCTGCATAAGGCTGCTTTCTTCTTGATACTCATACCCGGGAACCACGATGGGATATTCAGAACTGGCTACCTGTCAGCTTCTACTCAGACACATTCAGACACGCGCGCTTACTTATCGGGAATGCAGACAGAATTCCCGCTGCTTCTGGTGTATTCTGTACCGCTATAAGCTTACACGCCCTCCCGATGATGTCGACCATGTGGTCATCCGGGGATACCGGGTTGTAGTCGTAGATCGCATTAATAATCACCGACGATGCAAACCTATCAGATCGGTGTAGTATCAGGGAGCTGGTCGCAGGTGTACTAGAATCGTGATGACCCACTCGTGGATATGTTTAAAAACCTGATCCGGTGAGCCCATAATTCTGAGGGCGAGTAGATGGGCCTTGCGCTGCTGCATCGGAATGAATCTCGATGCCGAGTTAGCTTTAAAAGTCTGGTGGAAGAATCGACGCTGGAGGCGCCATCTGTCGCCATAAGGCATGAATACAGTGTTGAAGTCTATTCCGAATCTTGAATGTGTGGTTAGATTCGTTGTTTCATGGCGTAAACGATGCCTTACAGTTCATTGGTGACGAGGTGAGGTCTACCAGAATAGTTACACGAACGGTCCTCCAAGAGAGCATTTGCTACTTTCTCAGAGTTGATGATGATGACATCCTGGTCGAAAAAGCGAGAATAAACGAGATCGCCTTGCAAACACTCCGAGTTCAGGGGCCATCAATCAGAAGGGGATCCGTGAGGGAACACACCGTACGTCTTTGACCACTCGGCATAGGTCATCCACGGCGCACTAGCATTGATACCATGGATGTTCCCTATGATGGGGAGCGGTGGAGGACCCGGGGGTAACGGGTACGGGGAAAGTGATCGACCTTTCTTGGAGTGCCGACGTACAGCATCGACAGCGACGACGCAAGTAAATGTCACAGCGCACAGCGTTGTCCAGTCATGCGACATGGTCTGTTGCAAGAGCATAACTGGACAAGCAAGCGATTTTCAGCCAAAGTGGATACATTCCCAGGTGACTCATCCCCCCGCTCTCTCAAGTCGTCAATTTGGTGGGATCGTCTCCGAGTCTGGACCAGGTTTCAGGGATGCGCGAAACCTAGGGTCGGAATACTCGTCAGTGAATTGAAGAACATTTTTTCTTCACTTGCCATGGTGTGATTGAGCAACATTTAGATGAGTCACGGGTTCGCTGCCAGCGCTTAAATACCTGCGACACAGGGCCGAATAACGTGTAACGCCCGTCGACGTTGGGTGACAATTCCCTCTGGACCTTCGAGCTCATTTCTCTGGACACATTGTACTCGTACAACTACAACTCATTGTCTACGCGTGTGATGATTGGATCCAGGGTGAGTGTATGCATGCGATATTGGGCCTGTCAAACGTCCATCATCGTGCCCGCTGCCAGCGCCCACACCGCTTCGAAATAATTTTTTTCGCTAACTACGAAAGGCTCCGTGCCCTGTTATGTGGACACGATGGTCTTGTACCCCATAACAACGGCGCGAAAATCCAAGCTGTGAGAACGATGACATGCGTCCAGAAAAATTGCAATTATGCCTGGGGTTCGAGTTGACGAGCAAAGAGACAAGACGGGCTTTGCCAGCAGAGAAAGTTGCAGGAACGACTCAGATCTGAGCATGCGTCAAATCCACGGAGACAAACGCATCACTGTAGCTGTAAATGGATTGCAATTCAATGAGCACAGAGCTGTCGAGACGAGATTAATTCAATCTAAATCTACCTTGGCACCGGTACCGGCCCCGTCCCCGGCCCGCCCACTGTATGATCAACATCGTCATTACGTCCACAGTTCGGACCATACGGTAGCTTGTGTACAGCCCTTGTCTTGTCGTACCCCCACAGCTGCAATTACTTTCAAGTACAGCACACTGGCGGCGACCTCAAAACCAGGGAGCAGCCATGAACATTCGTGATCGCTTAGGGGCCATTTTCGCCTTCAGCACAGTGCCCACAACGGTCTTGTTGGTGCTCGTATATGCTGCGATATTCAGCACCGTACTCGTCACGGACAATCTCCCTCCAGTCCCCAGAGATACGCGAGGACTCGACCTGGACCAAGCTTGGTGGGATCTTCACCGGGTAAGCCACCTTGCCACCCCATGTTGTCGGGTGCTGACCATGCGCCACCCAAGGTGTCTGCCAGACCCCATCCCTTTAACTCTCATGCCAACGACCTCGTCCGTGACTTTATCCTCGAGCGCCTCGGAGATATAGCTTCGCAGTACCCTCACGTTACGATTGATTACGACGTCGTTTCGAATGCATCATGGGCCACAGGTCTTTTCTCCACGGCGCCGCGCGCCGTGTACCAAGAAGGAAACAACATTCTTGTCAAAGTAGACGGTACCGATCTTGCTTATCGCGAATCTGGGGGCTATCTGCTGTCGGCTCACTATGATTCGGTCTCCACTGCACCCGGCACGACCGACGACTCCATGGGGGTCGTCACATTAATGCAGATGGTGGAGCAATTTGCGAAGCACAGACCAAGGAGGACTGTCGTATTCAACATCAACAACAACGAAGAATCCAGCTTGAATGGAGCGCATGCGTATGTCTTGGACTACAATCCAAGGGATGGCATTCATGTCCTTCAAGTTTCTTACAGCACCCATGGGCCAACATCAGTGATGTTTTCCTAAATCTTGAAGGCGCCGCTGCAGGAGGGTACGCTTCGTCGCTTTTCTGATGTTGTCGATCTACCCTTGATAGCCTCGTCCAGTCGGCCAGTAATGTTCCGGGCGACAAACATCGCGCCACTCTTCTCCTGGACGAGCAATCACGTCCCGCATCCGCATGCCAATGTGCTCTTTGCAGACGCGTTTTCGCGTGGTGTTGTACGTTCCGCGACTGACTATTCGGTCTATGAACACGCAGGTTTGGACGGTCTCGACTTTGCATTTTATAAGGGCAGGAGTCGCTATCACACAGGGTATGACTCGATATCCGGCATGGAAGGCGGTGAAAAAGCTCTCTGGGCGATGATGGAAGCTGCTCATGGAGCCAGCCTGGCTCTCGCAAATGATGATACAGTCCATGCTCAACCCCTTCCCCGACAAGAGAGGCCTGTTTACTTTGAACGTGAGCATTCGGTAATCTTGCTTATAGACCGAGGTCTTATATTCCTGGTCAGTATTTGGTGCTGCTTTGGTGGTTTTTTCGCTGGAAACATTGTTCATCATGAACGTGGTTTTGCTTTCCACTGGTCCCATCCTTCTCCTGCTCCTCACGTATTCGAAACAAGGTGTTCGTCTGGGTAGGAGGATTCGGTCTCAATATTTTGCTCATCCCGGTGGAGATGACGTTCAAGAGAACGTGGCGTACAGCGAACGAGCTTTGACAGCATTCAAGAGGTTTGGAAGTGAATGTTGGAGCTCAACGAAATTCTGGGTGGCTCTGGTGATCAGCATTGGTCTCCAGGTAGCCCTGATCGCAGTATATGTCAACTTGAATCCTTTCGTAAGCTGCTCTTTCTCCTCAAGAATCGATTTCTAACAACGCAAATTATTAGGTCATTCATTCTCGCCCTTTCCTGGTGTTCGTTTCCGCTTTGTCGTTGGCCTACCTGTCGACGATCCTGGTGGTTTCCTTCCCTTGTAACCTTCGCGGTACCGTATTAGCCCCAGAGCAACAGAAGCTTTCGATTCTTCTGCAAATCTACGGGTTCACTTGGGTGTTGCTCGTCTTCTCCACGGTTGTGCTGCGCGACGCTGAGATAGGTAGCACCTACTTCATCACCGTCTGGAATGCGTGCGCCTTCCTTGGGTGCATCGTGGGCCTGCTTGAATCGATGACGGGGGTGCGTGGTTTTGAGGTGGAAAGCGAGGCCGGGAATGAGAGCCATACCTACGTGGAGGGCGCCCCGATACCAGGCGATCAGCACCGAGGAGGATGCAAATGGACAGCAGCCATCACCCAGGATCGTGGAAGATCCTGAACCCACAGAGACCACACCACTCGTCCCACGGGAGCATTTGCGTCCACCTACCCCACCCCCGAGCGAAGGACAAGGTGCCATTGGATGGTGGATTTTGCAGTTGCTACTCGTTGTCCCTCTTCCCGTCATCTTGGTGTTCCATATTTCTGTCATGCTCCTAGGGGCAATGAATCAGACTCTCACAGATGGAAATAGCCCTGCCTTGAGTAAGTCTACTTCCAATACACCGTTCAAGATCGTCTTGCTCATAACGTTACTTCCCCCGACATTCCAGCATACGGCGCCGTGTCTCTCCTGGCTCTTTTGGTCATTTTGCCCATGTCTCCATTCAGCATCAACGCCCATCGATGGCTCACGTTTCTCGTGCTCGCCATATTCGTACTTTCGACCGTGTACACTTGGGTCGCATTTCCGTTTTCACAAAAAGCACCGCTCAAAGTATATTTCGCCCAAATTGTGAACCTTACTATTTCGGGGACAGGAGTGGAACGTGCAACGACTGAGCTCACTGGACCCAAGCAATTTTTGGCCCGTTATATCTTACCGGAACTCCCATCCGCGTTCGGCAAGTCCGTGGCGTGCTACGATGACCCGGTTAAAGTCGGACTGCAGACGTGCGCATGGCAAGTCGAGGCGGAGATGGCACCCTCGCCCGGTGGAAAGTGCACCTCTTGCGATGGCACCGACGTGCCATGGGTATCTTATTCCTTGGATCGCACGGGACCGAACAGTGCTCGGATCAGCGTCCAGGGTCTCAACACGCGGTTCTGTACCCTCGAGTTCACCAACCGACGAGTTTCCAAGTTCAGCGTCGCCGGAGACGGGGACCAGGGCCTTCAAAAGGGGTACGAGATTCCCGAGCAGGGATTAAGTCAGATTCAACTTTGGAGCCGCCATTTCGGGAAACGGTTTGAGGTGGCGATAGAGTGGAAGGATGGGGACGCTGTGGGGACAGACGACGAGCTCCAGGGGCGCGTGAGCTGTGGTTGGGACGAGTATGAGCGTGCGACGATTGGGGGAGGACGGTCCGGGGGTCAGATCCCTTCTTTGGAGGAAGTCATTCAATTTTTGCCAGAGTGGGCTGTAGTGTCCAAGTCGACCTCTGCTCTTTTCAGTGCGGGAAGGGTGTTCTCGGTCTGATGACGGTTGGTGCTCGTATTGTATTCATTTTGATTTTGTAGTCTATAGTTATTGTCTCGCATCATTGAAGGTGTCTGGAGCGTCGCTGTGATCTCTATAAGGGTGATCGATACGACAGGCCAAACACGTTCAAGAACGGATACTTGCGCTGTGGGCTCGTCATCCAAGTTCATGCTGCAGCTGCCTACATGCCTGTCAGAATTTGACCTGGAAGCTGAGAGTTCCTGTACCCTGTAAGGTGCTGACGCTGGTAGTTCCGAAGAGAACCGAAGTTTCTCGGCCTTTTGTTCCGACCGGAATAACTCCCAGAGCTTCACAGTACGTACCTTACTTAAAGTTGTACCGAGGAACAATTGAACGCTCAGCGGGCAAAGTGTTCCCAGTCAATTTTCCATGTCGCAGTCGCGTCTTTGCTCAAGACATGGTCGCTGGAAGACCCTCGTGAGACAGTACGCTATCAAGTTACTTTCCTGGTCAGGCTCTGAATCATGCCGACACCCATGTATTTCAGCCCTTGGCGTGCCCAAAGACCCTACACTTCCAATTCTACCAAGGACACACTCGTCCACATTCCCAAGTCCAACATATACCGATTCGGGGACTCCAACATCGCCGCACCCATATTCCGTGATGTTGACTGGACCGTAAAAGAGGGCCAAAATTGGGCAGTCATAGGGCGTGGATCCAACCAAAAGACAGCTCTGCTCAAGGTACCGTCTGAAAAAGCTACGTCCTTGGGAACGACGTTGACAACTTTCGGCGCGCACAGACGTTGCGCGGACACATGCGGATTACACCCCCGCCTCCGCCTCCCGGTGGACTCTTCCCTTTCTTGTCCGATTCATCAAGGGATTCGCATACTGCAATTTCTTTAGTGTCATTTGCTCATAGACCCAGTTCGGTGGGGGGTGCGTTCTACGACTACACCGCACGGTATGGTGCCGTCAGGGAGGAAGACCGCATCACGCTCCGGGAAAGCATGTTTGGGGAGTACGACTTTTTGAACGTTCAACTCAAAGGGCAGGTATCAAAGACCCCAGAAGAACTCGCTGCCGAAGAGGCGAAAAAAGCCATCTTTGATGAGTTGTCCACGAGATTGGGTCTGTCGTCGCTCCTTGATCTCCCTCTGGTGGCGTTGTCCAACGGGCAGACCCGCAGGGCACGCATCGTAAAGGCCATACTTGCTCAGCCAGAGCTTCTGCTACTCGACGAACCTCTAAGTCTGTACCGCCGTATTCGAGTGGCGCCTACGAAACTGATGTGGATTCCGCAGCGGGCCTCGACACGAACAGTCGACCGATCTTGTTGTCTGTTCTCCGGTCTCTTCATGAAGCGCGTCGTCCAAGAGTTATCATCGGTCTCAGGATGCAGGACCCTATTCCGGATTGGATCTCGCATCTCGCATTGGTTTCCGATGGCAAAGTTCTCACTGGAACCAAGGAAGAATTCCTTGAAAAGCAGCAACTCCACGAGGCTAAAGAAGCTACTTCGATGGCCTCCACGACGTCAGCGAAACGAACAGTGGGCGAAGGAAAGCCCCTCGTCATTTTGAGGAACGTCAATGTCTCTTATGGCGAGCGCAAGGTAATAGCCATATTCCTCGCGAGACTTGTCTCACCTTGCTCGTCAGGTACTAAAATCGATCAACTGGACCATCCGCGAGGGCCAGCGCTGGCATCTCCAAGGTGCAAACGGTACGGACCCTCTCACCATCACATCCTCGTTGAACGAAGCATGCCCTAGGATCGGGTAAAACGACACTTTTATCCATGGTGACGGGCGACCACCCACAATCATACACCCAACGCGGCGAATCCCATCTCGAGCTCTTCTCGCGTCTCCGTCCACGGATCTCGACGCCCCACCTCCGCTCGCTCATCGGCGTCGTCTCGCCCGAGTTGGCGAACGCATATCCGAGGCGAGCGCAGACGACCGTCTGGGACGTCATCGGCACGGGGTTCGATGGTGTGTTCGTCCCCGGCGGGGAGGACGGCGTCGGGAAGGGTCTCGATGGTGAACTACCCGATGAGATCCGACGATGGCGCATCGAGCGCGTTCGGGAGGTTCTCTCTGGGCTCGGTCCGCGTGCGTGGGCTGCTATCGCTGGCGAAAAGCAACAGCCCATTCCACGATTACGGTCGGGCGGGATGGACGAGGCGTTCTCGAGGCGTTGTTTCGCGGATCTTTCGCCTGGAGAGCAGAGCGTGGTGTTGCTGATGCGCGCGCTCGTCGGTCGTCCCCAGCTCGTACTCCTGGACGAAGTATGGGCCGGGATGGATGATAACATGGTTCACGCTGCGAGACGCTATCTGCGCGAGGGCGGCGTTGGGCACGATCAAGCCGTCGTGGTAGTGAGCCACTGGGAAGAGGAAGTCCCATGGACGACAGAGGACGGCCTATACAAGTTCACACTGCAGGACGGTATGGGGACGCAGATATAGGGCACAGCAGATACGCTCTCATACAGACTCGTGTAGTTACAGGTTTTTCTCTCTCGCAACACTATCGACGGAATCAACGCATAGTAAAACGACAACAAAACATTCACAAAGTAACGGGTCATCGGGATATCACCTATCGTACAGCATTTCCAGGGAAAGAAAAAAAAAACATGTTCAAGAGCGTGCAACACTGCCCCAGCCGCTGGAAGACGATTTCGCGGTGCTGGTACCCCAAGTCGTAGTTCAAGTGCCGCGTTTAGAGCGCTTGGAGGCGACGACCGAGAAATTATCCGCGTCACCGCCAGCAGCGAGTTCACTGTCCATCTGGTCGGCCCAGCTGGGTGAAACCTTTGTCTGTACTGGCTTCTTCTTGCCCTGAGGCTTACCACCGGAACCTTTCTCTTTTGTGGGTGGCTGCACAGGGACAGCCCAAGGGTCATAGGCGTTTTGGGAGACGCCCCAACTCGCGTCGGACCTGGCATCCGCAGTACCAGACACGATCACAGCGGCATTCCCACCGGAACCTTTCTCTTTTGTGGGTGGCTGCACGGGGACAGTCCAAGGGTCGTAGACATTGTCGGGGACGCCCCAACTCGCGTCAGACTTGGCATCCACAGTACCAGCAGGCACGATCACAGCGGCATTCGGTTCAATTTCAGAGTCAGAGTTGCCCCACTCATCATCAGAGGTAGCCTTTGTTTCCCGCTTCTCAATGGTATCAGCGGAAACGATGGCACGCGGTGTCCCACGCCAATTCGTCTTGACCGGCGCACCAGGACCACGGAACGGATTGTTTTGCATCTTGTTCTTGTTGGAGGACTCGGTCTCATCATTATTCTTACCGGCGCCGCGACCCTTGGCACGAGCACCCTTCTTGCCCTTGTTCGCACCAGCAGTCTTGCGCTGCTCTGTTTGTTCGGCCCGTTTGGCGAGGCGGAGCTGTTTAGCGTACTCGGCACATATACCCTTCTTGCAAATGATTCCGTGTGCGTTGCACAACATTGGTTCTGCGGTGTCTTGGTTCTGCTTCCAATGATCCTCTGCGTCCACCAGTTCGTTGTCCCAACCTGTCCCGTTCGTGGTTTCCCACGTTGCAGCGGCCATCGGTTCGTCCCAAGTACCCGGCGCAATCGAGTCTAGTTCCCTGAGGTCACCATCATCCTCTAGGGCTCTGATCCCCATTCCGTGGAATTCTTCCTCCATAGATTCAGAGAAATGAATGCGGACAGAGTACGGGTTGTCACTTTCGGTAGCGGTAGTCAGATCAGGTCCCGAGTCGGAATCAGGGCTGGAAGTAGAGGCGCCAGTCGAGCCCCAACTGGCGGCGCTGAAATTGGCGGCACGATCAGGGCCACCTGGGGCCACGGAAGCAGCAGTTCTGTTTGGAAAAGCAAGACCAGGGGGGCGGGTTGGGTAAGAGGTTGCACCACTTTCCCATGCATTTATTCGAGCTGGCAGCCCGGGCGGTGCCGCGGGAGCTTGGTGAGCGGTCGCAGGCGAGATGGCGGGCAACACCGGGGTGCTCTGCCTGGAAACTGGCGCCGAGTCGTCCCAGTTCGCGACCACTGGAGTGGATGCGGGCTTTTTGCCTGTGTTCTTCCCTGGGAAATCTCATTACATGCTGACTCACTCCAAGAAAAGTTTTCAGCTTACAAACGTTGGTCGCTTTCACCGTAATTGGTCCACCACCGACAGCTGCCGTTCTCGCACCAATGTAGGGTACTTGAGGGATGCCGACTATCTTCTTCATACTTCCGTTCGCTGTAGGGTTCGGCTTGGCTGAGGTCGCCTGGACCTTCATTGCACCATTTCCCCACGCTCCGAGTGCGTTTGTTTTGGTTTGCGTTATGGTAGGAGCGGGGGATGGTCCTCCTTCCCTTGTCTGGATCCACGCGGCAGATCCAACGACTGATATGATAAAAGAAATGTCAGGCAGTCACAATCGTAAAAAACGACTGTCTACCGACCAGGCGGCGGAGGGGCGACGACCACTGGTGGTGGTGTTTTCACTGCACCGGGAAGAGGTCTACACATGGAGTGATTTGTCCGGTCCTCGACGGGCACGTCGCAAAAGTGAGTTGCAGGATAAGGTGACTTGATCTGCCTAGTGCCCGATCGTTGGAGGGAACACGTGATAGATCAGACTCGATCACTAGGCTTGGCATATACTCACCTGTTTTTCGGCGACCAAGCTTTGAACCAAGCTTCGTCCACATCGATGCGCTTCCAACCTAAAAGACAGCCTCAGTACGGCAGATCCATGAGGTAGAGGCGGGATGAAGCCACGGGAGCAAAGCTTTGTACCGCCACCGACAATCTCGTATACACCAAACGCACCGTTTTTCTGCACGATCCTACCAGTGCTATACGTGCAGTAAAAGACTTGCGTGACTCGCCCACTCTCTTCCTTTGTCGGGTTTTGGAGAAACTCGGACCAGCGATGTTCGCCGAGAATGTGGTCAAATTGCTCATAATCTCTGTTGACCTCTATGATGACCATGGCTCGTGCCTATTTCAACGGCGGGACCATGTTATATCAGCGCCACGATGCCACCAGGTTGAACTCACACTTGGCTTGTGAAAAATGGCGAAAAAGGCGTTCTTGTCGATGCAAGACGCCACCCAACGCGCAAAATCTTGTCTATCTTTTGGCAATTCCATGTTGCAAGTTCCGCTGATAGCGTACGGGTAGACGACGGTTAGATACTTTGGCTCGTTGTCGCCAGGTGGCGGGGTGGGTATACGTTTGGGCATGATGGGAGTCGTGGAGAAAGCGGAAATGACACGTTTTGGTGTTGGTTTTTATACCCTGATCATGCTTTGTTTGGAGAACCAACTGTGATGGGAAACAAAGCATGATAACGATGATGACGCGTAAACCAGCAGGCAGCTACGTGTCCCTGACCACCTCACACGGACTGATCCCTCAAGGACAATCATCCCTTCAACGGACCGAATAAATCCAAAAAGGCGGTCGCGGCCAAGAAAGTGAGGTGCCCTTCATCCGTACGAATAGGTATAAAACACAGTCATACGTAGTTTCGAGCAGTCAACCTCATTCCGCGTCCTGATGGCGGTTTGGCAATATTAATTGCTGACTGTATCAATGGACGAAGACTCGGATGGGAGCATTGCAAGGCTGACCTACAATCCGTTGTTGGCGGTAGTTATTTACCCACCAGCGAGAGACGGCAGGTCATGAGAGCTTATCGTGTGGGACACGCCCCCCTTGTTAGTGACTCGTGTAGACCCACCGTAAGCCCCTCGCGTATCTGGGAAATCTCTCCATGTGTAGACCGCAAAGTTGGAGTGTGGTGCTGCAAACCCCAAAAATTTACGTGCGTGATTCGAAGATAGTTCTGCGCAGCTTCGAATGCTGGCTTGATAAAAGTCTATTCTGGTTGAAGACACTCCCTAGATCTACAAACTGATTCAGACCTTTTCATCGCCATCGAATGCAAAGATGCTCTGTGACATGGGTGAGTCCAGAAAATCCTGCCATCCAGAAGAAAGGCGGTGAGGTGAGGTGGATGGGCCGTGATGCTAAACAATTTTCTGGGGTTCACATGCGGTCGGTGGACCCACCGACGTACGGCAGTCCTACCCTCAACTTGCTGTGTGATCAGCGCTGTTCAAACGGGGTATCAGTAATGCATATATAAATTGAGCTGACCGCAACATGCCCTCTTCCCAAGACCATGAACCTCAAATCCCTCGCTGCTCTCACTCTCGCTGCCTCTGTTCCCCTCGCCTCAGCAGGCCCACTGGCATACGGTCTGTGCCAGACCGGTGGGTGTCTTCCTACCGACCCTGTCTAACTTACAAGCATCGCCCCGTCGGCCAGGTTGCAATGCACTTGTGGTGTCGTGCTACGCCGGAGCGGGCTTCACCTTTGGGGTCACCGTAGTTGGCGCCCCCGCTGCCATCATAGCGTGTAACGCTGGCCTGGGTACGTGCATGGCAGCATGTGCTGCTACAGCACTCATTGCCCCAATCCCCTGAGTGGCTCTGTTAGTATCTTGCCTGACCCCGCTACATCCAACTCACACTCGCCTTGGCGATTCATTGCAGTATCCTCGCCGGCTTTTCACCCCCAACAGTTGATTGTCCCAGATCCGAGACAAGTGTTTTCTGTGTTGTACTTGTAGATTTCCGTACAATGAGTACACGCTGGTATGTACCCATGACGGAATATCAATATTGTGGAACCTGTTCGCGGCGAACACCGAGTGATGTTGTTGAGTGACCATGACATTGGTAAAGTGATTGAATGCTCGTCGGCGACACGCTCCCAGCGTTGTCAGGAACAAGGTGCGTGCGCGTTCACAGCACCCCAGATTCTGACAGAAGATAACCTCCACACCGCACGACAGCGTGTACCCTCCAGACGTGTCTTTCTCGCAACACATACAACCCCGAAAAGTGCGACGAATACGTGCGAAAGCTTTACACGTGTTGCCTCGAGATGTACAATATTGAAGGTGCCAACGCCGAGTCCACAGCCTGTCCGTCCAAGCCTGTCATTGAACGCTGGTTGAGAAGAGTGCCGAGACAGAAGGGTGGTGATGACTGGGGCGCAGCTGGACAGCCATGCCCTCGGACGTCGGTCAAAGCAGACCAGTAATTTAGCTATAAAAACTTGTTTTCGATGGGCAATGGCGTCCGTGGTGCGAAAGCTCTGCAATAAGCGCCGGCATTGAACACAGCTCCTGTGGACCTAACACAGCCTGACCAGCATACCGCGATGTCCGTCCACAACCATAGCGATGGTCATACCAGTATATTATTCCTTCCGCAGTCGTCGCTTTCTCTATCGCTCCTTCTCTCCCGACGATGCCAGTCGTCGTCACCATCACTCAGCCCGAGGTTACTGTAACCGCCAGCGCCACACCGACGAGCGTAGGTGCTGCGCTCTCTCCCGGAGCCATTGCGGGCATCGTCATTGGAACTCTTCTCGGGGCTGTCCTGTTCATAACCCTCGTCTTCTATCTCCTCAACCGCTACACCCGGCACAAGTTCATCAAAGTTGCCAACCCTGTTCATGATCGTGTCTTCCCCGCCAAAGGTGCTCCTGATTTGCGACACTCTCCGAGCACCACCTCCTGGAGACCACATCTCTTTACTCGCCATGCGCAGCAGCCTTCTATGTCAACTGAACCCCTCATGTCTCCAGTTTCAACTCGTCCACCGCCCCTGTCCACTTCACGAGCTCAGTCTCTCGTTACTCCTCGCACAAACTCCATCTCCCCTGATAGTAGAGACAGCCAGTTTAGCTCCTACGATCTCGGCAAGATCAGTCAAGTCATTGCTTCCGGAACTGTTTCTCACTCAGCTACCCCAGCCATTCTGAACATCCCACCTGTTCGCAAACCAGAACAGACATCTCTGCGGTCTGGCTTGGGCAACGCCCTGGAGACATCTGATGACAATGCCCCTAGTCCGCCTACATCCTCACAATCAACATTGTTTATTCGCCGAATGCTCCAATCGCGCGCACAAGCTTCGGAGGCAGTTTCCCTTGAGTATCATCCATCGCAAGATTTGTCGGCAAGTCGCCATACAACACCGAACTCGTCAATTTTCCATGCTGATGAGGAACGATTACTTGACGAGGCTGAACGTACTGCCCTTCGAGATGTGGAAAACGCACGGAGAGACGAGGGGATGATAGTCCCAGACGAGGAAGACGACTGGGACGAGGCGGATACTGAGTCAATTTACTCCCAACTCTCTGCGCCCATTGACCACTCCGCCTTCTTCTCGGATCCTCTTTCTCGCCGAAACAGTACCTCGTCTGTACTTCGCCGAAAGTCCTCTCGAAAACAATCTCGCGAGCCTGCACCCGAGCTTACCCCGGTCGCCGAGATGCCGGATATCCCAGGGGCACTCCAAGGTCAACCTCCCTCTCGCCGTGTATCGGCCGCGGGGAACTCGTCCCTTGACGGACAGCTTTCACATAGGACTGCCTCGCGTCCGATGTCCCCGGTGATGGATCAGCCTGGCACCTTGCCCCTACTTACTTCTGCCAACTTTGGAAAGAATAGTACAGCGTCCGGCACACCGCCAGGCTCGGGCTGGGGATCGGGCTCTAGCGGTAGGACCTCACGGTATCCGTCCCTCGCGCAGTCTAGCGTCCACTCTTCGCAGACTAAGGCGCGTTCAGACGTTGGCACAGACTGGTACCATCCACCTTCTGGACTTGCAGGTCTCAGTTCACTGCAGGTAGGACTGCTGCGGAATCCGCATTCTCCGGTGGAGGAGCTACCCGAACCGCAAGACGAGTCGCTCGCACGTAGTTCTGCTGACCCCGTGGCGGCCAAACGTGCACATCTTCGCGAAGGGACGGCCAGTTCGATGCCGGAGGTGGAGAGAAGGACTGTGATGCAGGGCGGGATCGCGCACATCGACGTCGCATTGTGAAGGCTCTCAAGGCTTTGTTAATTTTATGCTATTTATCGTGCGCACGTTCAGGACGACGTACATTCAGGCAGTTCTGTGAATTTTGTTTCCTGGATTAAGACTGGACTTGCTTAGCATTCTACATACGCGACTTGTAGAAAATTTTTGCGAGATGGATGTCGGACGGGATTGCACGGAGGGCACGTGTCAAGGCAGGTCGATTCACGATAATCCGATCGAAGCGTCGACTGTGAATCAAAAACTGCACCACCAAACAACACTCCTCTTCAAGTCGGCCACGACAGTCTCGACAGCGTCCAGCATTCGTCAGGCGGATGTTTCCTTAGTACCCCCACCTCAGACTGCTCAGAATTCAATTTTGCAGCTCCATTTCATCACCCCAAAGCACCGCTTATTTTCCTGTTAATCCTTGGCCAGCTCACTCTCAATCCTTGACCAACGACGCCAGGGTCTTGCCCACCGTTGTTCTCCCACACCTTTCGGCCTCCGTCCGTAAAAGGACGGTGCGCTGTCAATGCAGGCCACTCGTCTGACGAGCTCCATCCATGGGGATGGCGTGTCTGCGATTCAGAACAATCGTGTCACTGTCCAGCGAACACGTTGGTGGGAGACTACCTATACCGCCGTCAATTGGGACTATCCGCCCTCTCCAGCCGTCTGTTACGACGCCCTTCTCTCCCGTGGTGCGTCGCACTCGAGGTTTTTGCGGATAGCTTACTTGAGCACAAGACGGACGCCTGCGCCGCGTTCTCCCACTGCTCCCCTTTCTCCAACCCCCACTGTTAGCCTAGCCACGTCGACCACACCAACCTCTCCCTTGACCACTGCTCATCTCACATCGACAACCTCTCTGGCTGGCTTACCTCGTGACCCGGCCGTCCGTGTCCCGCAAGTTCCTTCTTATCCCCTTTCGCGAACATTTATGAATGTGAGACCTCGATTTGCAAATCTGATATCGCATACCTTGAAGCGTCGAAAGCCACAGTGGCCCAAGCCACCCCATTACCATGCCTCGTTACTCCGTTCGCCTCTGTCTCGCCGCAAAGGTCTCTTCCGGGCAGTACTCCCACCCAATAAGGCGGTCGACTTCTTTCGGTGGGACGTCCTTCCCGGTGCGGATGTTTCCTTGTCCGCGCCATGTCAGGAACGCGACCGAACCAGGTCAAGCGATGTGGATGCATGTGCGTCGCTGCTTGTCGCTGAATCAGTGTTGAAGCCCTACGAGGCGGCGGCTGGCTTTTTTGGGTGGCATGGCCTCGGACTTGACGTCATTCGGCGTGTGCAAGAGAATTACGATGAAGGTGTGGACGACGAGTGTAGTTGGATTGAAGGGGTAGAGGTGTGCCGACTGGGTCTTGGACAAAATGGTGCTGGGATGAACAGGTCGTCGGGTTTGCGACACCAGATTGACGAGGTGGTGGTGGAGGAAGGAAGGGCAAGGTGGGCACGCACGGCGGAAGAACTTGTTGGACCGCCTGGGATAGCTTTGCGATGGGTTGTCGAGGATGGCAGGTCGGGCAAGGTCACTACGCCTTCGGATCCAGTGCGCAAGGACGTTGACTCTCGTGCCTCATCGTCGATTTCCTCAACACGTGGAGAGGTTCGATGGGACCTTGACATTGAGTTCAGTCCATCTCGTACATCCAGATCGACCTCCGTCTCCGATGAGAAGAGGCAAATGCCTCCCTCGGGCTCGATGGCCACTGTTCCGGGTCCTTCCTCCAGCTCCAAACCAGAACTCAAAATGGATTCACCGCCAACCTGGTGGTATGGGCCTTCCCCACACCGTGGGCCTCCTCCGACCCCCCATTTACCCTTGCTCCGCTTTCCGCCTCCACCGTCTGCACAATATGGGCCCCCACCACTACAGTTTTCACCGTGGTTCCCTCCTGGTCGCGTCGCATCGGCACAAGGACATGGATATTGGTATGGCGCTCAGCCCACTGGTGAGTTGGCCGTGTTTTCGTAGCCTTTGTCGTACTTTTCCGTATTCGTGATACTTATGGGAATGATTCGTGGCGACATGTATCCTTTTTTTTTGTATCTTTCGTTGTATGTCTTGTATGATGCTGATCATTGACTGTGCCGTGCGCTCTCAGGTGCTCCTCCTCCCATGAATCGTGACCCAAATCTCCCCAACTCACTTCCGCCTCATTCACACATTTTCACTACCCCTGTCACTCCCACTTCCATGCATCCGTCCCAGTCCCCTCGACACCCTACCAAGCCAAGGTTGGGTCAAGACGAGTATGGACCGGGCCATGACTGTGATAAGGAGACCGAGACCGATCATGGTTACGAATCGACGACGACGACAACGGATTCAGATCCTCCCCCACACACACCCATCGGTGCAACGACGATGTCACATTGTGTAGAAGCACTTCAAGTCCACGGAGATGATGATGATGGGGTGCATGGCTTAGAGATCGATATGGGGCATACATCCGCAGCGATCAGTTTGTCGGATCCTACAACCCCTGTTAAACTCCTCGGTGGATTCACCATGGCCACTTCACCCTCGGCGTCGTCTGGCTCGCCGGGTTCCAATCGAGATGGTTGCGGATCCTCAAAGGCTGCGGTGGTATTCCCTTCACTGAACGGATCTTTCTGCCAGGGGTCGTTGTCACAAATGTCAGTCTCTCTATCCAGTCGGGGAATGTCTGCGCAAACGACACCTGCGAGGACGGTGACGCCAGTTAGTTCATCGTCACTGTCGTCCGCAAAGGAGTCGATGACTCGGTTTAGGCTCGGCGGCGATGATAACTCCAAGATAGAACTCAAGAGTGGAGGTGCCTGTTCCGTCTCGGGCGATAACCCTGCATTTATGCTGAGTTTCTGCTCACCACTGACGAGTCCCAACCTTCGGAAGGATCATCAGGGGTTTTGGGAGCCTGTGGCGCCCGTCTCTCCGTCCTCGTCTTCGTCCTCGCTTCCCCTTTCACCTTCTGCAGGCAAGGTAGGGTCAAGACCCACAGCAGGATGGATTGGCGATAAGACAGGGCCAGTGCTAGGAGAAAGCACCGAGTCGTCGGGAGCCCCCAGTTTACAATATACACCCTCTGCCAAGTCCAGGTCGCTGTCTCCTGGTCCACGCCGTCTCACCAGCGCGGGATCCACTCGCTCGTCAAGTTCGGGACCTGTTTCGTTTTCTTCACCCACGTCCACGCCGGCGTCCACGTCTGTGTTTGGTGGTTCGCACCCACCTTCGCCGTCTCCTACGAACAACTTGTCTTTGGTACCTCCAAACCCGACGACCCTGTTGCCTGCTTTCTTAGCGACGGCGACTGTGAAGCGAAAGAAGGCGTCAAGGACGAGGGAGATTGTCGATCGGCTGAGGTCGTCTTCGATCGATGCGGGAAAGGGAGGTGTGGGATTGGATAACTTGGGCTGGTTGGCTGGTCCAAATGCAGGCGGAGAGCTAGATGGCACGCCCGGCAAAGCGTCGTCTGAGTCTGATCACTCCGCTGGAAATCATGTTGCTAGAGGTCAGCCATCGCCATCACCGCCGTCCAAGTCAAGCTCGGACTCGGCATCGTGGTTGGGGTCAGACTTGGGAAAGAATCAAGGACAAGCTCCAGGTTCAAAGTCTTCTGACTCTGGTTCCTCTGGATCAGGAGGGAAGAGTAACGGCGCGATACAGGTTGCGACACCTGGCTCGGTGACCCTTTTCTCGGCTTCTAGTCCAGGAACCGTCACGACGACGGCCAACTCCAGTATAACCCCCTTCCCGATCCTTAGTGTGTCGCAGACTTTGGCTTCCAATGTCACGAAAACCCAACAGAGTCAGAATGGCGGGACTACTGGGCGCGAGCCTGCGGCCGCCACGTCGTCCAACGGTGGAGCTGGGCCCAAGATGAATGCGACTGTAACTACGTCCCCGAACGCACGTAGCTCTGGTCTCCTACCCAGCACTCCGAACGGCGGTACATCACCGTCTGCGCACCACTCTCACCATCCGCTTCCGTCACTGTCCCATCCCACGCCGCATCCTCAACCACCTCTAGGGCCTACCCCCCCGATACTGACCGTCTCACCTTATCCGCATCCGATGTATGTGCCTTTTACGCAGTATCATATTGCACCACCCCATCAGGGACAAGGAACGTGGTTGGCAGTCTATCCGGGCCATCCTCCGCATCTGCCTGCGCATCCTCTGCCAGTTCAGACACACGTTGCACCCATCACGGGTGTGTCGGGAATGAGACACGTGAGCTGGTGAGACACGTCGACGCTGGTGCGTTTTTCTTATTCGATGCAATATACATGGTCTGATGAGTCCCGATGCCGGGGTGTATCAAGAGTCTTGCGCAGACGTTTCTTTTGTCTGCTTTCTTGTTGGTTTTTTTGGCTAAGGAGGGGTTGACACTAATACAATGACCTATGTCCATTTTTTGCACTGCTGCCTCTCTTTCGTTAGCTTGCTCTCGCACCCTGATGTCGTTTGTCCCTTTCTGTAGCACATATACTTTCGTTCCACTTTTTTTCTCGTCTGATACGCCTGAATGAATGTCTAGAGTTGTACTTACGAAGAGGACCGAGCCCTTGATAAGGGTGGATCCAAACAAAGACAAACAACGCGACCGCGTATACCATTTGTATTTCATCACGTGGTCACGCGTTCCTCCTCCCACACCCACTCGATGACACTTGAATGGCTTGTCTTGTTGCAGTTCGTTCGCAGTACAACTCTGCACATTTCCCTCTTGAACGACCACTCGGAAGTTCTCTACCTCCTCCGTTTGAGCCAAATCCAATCCTGATGATCCCAAAGGATCGCTCGCGCGCCACCTATCCACCCACGAACACGACTGGGCGACAGGGAACATCGACGTTGCCTTTGGTCACGATTACAGATGTGACACCTCAAAAGACATCTCTTCCGCAATCCCTTTCCGTGTTATCCACCCCCACCCCGACGCTCACTTCTGATACCCCCACCCCGGCGAGCTCCGGAAAGGCCACCGATCCCTACCGTCTGCTCTATCGCGGTGCACTGTCCCTGCCTGACTCCTACCTCCAGCTCGACGGACTTGCCTTTTCGGCACGGCTTCCGAACCGACAGTTGTCTGCCGTGCAGGACTCGCCCTCTTGTTCGCTTTCCGAGTCGTCCGCACGGGAGTTGATGCACAATCCCCTGGCGTTGGCGTTGGAGAGTATGCGCGGACGTCAGTCGCTTCGATTCAAGGGCACCGTATGTCTGCAAGACGTGTGGTTGGATGATACAGGGGACGTTTACATGTGCGTTGGCGTGCCGTCGGTCGGTATGATGGGACGACTGATCGCGCTCGTGGGTTGTGTGTTATCAGGGATATCCATCCGTTTGCGACGTTGACAAGGAGCTATTTTGAAAACATTCTATGTTTATCTCCTCTCGTCGCTCCCACGCATGACACGTTTGGTCCAACGAGAACGCAGGTTGGCGTCCGCGTGTCTCTGGGAGACACAGGTACGTTTCTCTATACCATTAGTCCAATGATACGACGACAACCCCTCGTTCTACAGATGGACCTGAGACCACGGACATCGTCATTTATGGAGAGACCAGCACGTTGTTGTGTCCTCCTCCCCTGCCACTTTCGCCCGCCGCCACGTCCTCGTCCGCGGGGACGCCACCACTCAGCATGCGGGTTGCGCGCATCACGCCTGCCCCACGCGCACCGCGTCCGGACGATCCTACGCCTCGTCAGCCGCCTGCGCATTTATTTGGCAACACCCCGCTCGGCGATCTAGGTGCGAATAAACGAATAATATCGCGACCGAACACAGGCAAAGCCAGGGAAAGGGTGAGGGACAAGGAAAAGATGGATGAACAGGTCCTGCGTCGTGCGAGGGACGTCATGTTAAACCTCCCTCGATCGAAGATCCCTACGAATGGGAGTTCCAAGGCAAAGGACAGGCGCGTGCGGGGCGGTGCACATCAGCAAAGTCAACGAGACGTTGTTTTCAAGGTGCCGGAGCTCCCTGCCACGGTGCGTCGGAAGCAGGGAGAAGCAGGGACGGACGTGTTTGGTGCTGTCGAGCCTCCTCAGCCTCAGTCTGCCAATGGAAAGGGCAAGGGTAAAGCAACCGTCGTGAATCGGGAGGACGGCGGGATTGGCAATGCAATCGAGGGTGCGAACAAGCTCGTGCGTGGTTGCTGTTTGGCTTGTTTCATATTTTGACGTATGCCGACGCGCTTTTAGGTGCTGAAAAAATTGGCCGTCCACCATCTTGCCAATGCCGGAATATCCCGGTCCCATTCCGAGTTCAAGGATATTTTTGGTTTCGTTTACCGTGGAGCTTCGTTTTCGCTTGTAAGCCTATTTTTTGTTCACGGTCTGATGAATGCACGCATTGAACTCGGGCCCCGCAACACGTAGCGTTCGCAGCTGAAAACGTTGCATCTAAGCGCACAGTCAGCGGAGGCATTTGTTGAGGCACACGTGAAGATGTATGTGCTGAATTCTGGCGGTGCTCACGATACGCCTGGATTGCGAAGAAAGACTTCGAATACCATGGATGTCGATGACGCAGGGGGGTGATGTTTCTCAGGAGGGGACACATCGCCAAGCCCTCCTCTCCCCAATTCTACGCCACACGCTTGTCTCTGGCATGGCAAGGAGCCATTCGTCATACAAACTCCACTCCGGATCTTTACATGTTGGTGTCACGCGTCCGCCAAACTTGACAGGGCGGCGTTGTTGTCAGTTGACCACGGCATGGCGTCATGGGTATTGTAGACATTTATCCATGTAAATGATGGCTGCGGTGCGGCCCAACCTCTAATGAACATATTGCTTTCGTTTCCAGCTAAGCCAGGTGGCTGCAATGTTGCTCGGACGTCTGTTGTCGGACACGTGCACACTGTGAAGTCTACCTTGCCGTCGTGCGCTCGAGATTGGCGTGTACGCAAGGACATGCGAATCTGAGCGATTTTCAGGGTGAGGAACTTGGCATAGTCTGGTGAGAGGAACCCGTCCTACAGATCGAGTGGAATGAACGACACGCCCGGACAATCGACTCAAACCATGTTCTACGTTGGTGGACGCCACGTCCTGCGGCACAGTCAAACCATGAGTCGAGACCATTGACCGTCTCTTGCCGTCAAAAGGGTTGACATGAAGTCCCCACTCGATTAAACGAGAAGCAGTATGTACGTCTGCACACCGTACGAACCTGTCCGTAAAGGTGTCTTTGTAAACCCGTATTGTAACAACTCGTGCCAACTCCAGATAGGACCTCAGGATAGCAAACATGTTGCACCACGAAAGAATCCAGAGCAAGAACAAGAACCCCAGAGAAGACCGGCTTCCCGCAACCCTCCGTTACAAATAATTAATACAATTATGATCAACGACCAGCGGTTTTAATATGGGTATATTTACTTTTTTTTTTCCCCCTCTCGTGGTTTCGTCCTGGAAACGAAAAGGGCCTTGTACTAACGGACCGCCCGCCTGCGACGGTTTGATTCAGGGTAAACCTCCTGAACAGCTTCTTTGAATGCGAGGTCTTGCTCGTATTGTTCGCGCGTCTGTGTGACGATAACCTGCAGGACCGGCTGGGTCGCCACTATTGCTCTTTCCGCCTGTATATCATCAACTTCCCTCTCGAAAGCGTTGGGACGGAAGCAATTCAGTGCCTGGAACACAGGGGTATTGGGGCGTGAGAGTGGGCTTGTCGGGCGGGAGACCATCGGACTCGAGGGTCTGGAAAACATGCTCCTGATGGTGGACTGGGCGGTGGGGCGGATGATGGTGCGTGTGATGATGAGGTCCTCGCGGTCAAACGTATCTACCTGACGCGTCCCCGGTGTAGTAGAAGAGCCTGAAGGCGACGCTTCCAAACCATTTTCATGGGTGGGCGAAGGGGTCGTAAAATATGTCGACGACGAGGTGGATGATGACGCCGATGCGGTGGATTCAGATATGGACGTGGAGGAGACAGACTCTGCGAGGGCGGAGCCGATGGAGTCTCTGTGAGAGGAGACTTCTAAAGGCACGAGGACCAATTCGTGGTCACTCCAGACGCCACCGACAACGCCCGTCGGGGGCAATTCTGGCTGAGAGCACCGTCGCAGAATCTGACCCATGTCGGTTGAAGTAATGACAAGGCTAGAAAGAGTCTTCTGAGAGAAGGAATGAGACGCGAGGCAGGTGGTGGTGGTGAGGAGACCTGACCTTGCGGCGCATGGGATCAAACCGTTGTTCATCCATGGGTTGATAGCGTGCAAGACTCATGATCAAAGATAAGGGAAGATAGGGCGGACGAAATGTGTAAGATAGAAGAGCGGAACTGAACGAGCTGTGTTTATAAGGAGAGAGCGTATCCATGACCACGACTCGTGGTGTGGACGGTGTGGAGGAGTGCCGCTTTGAGGCCATGTCATTGATGTACTAAAGGGTCCATTGTAGTAACGCTTCACGCCACTACCGCTTTGGCGGCATTGCGCCTCGACAGATGCACGAATTGAATAGAGCCCACAACGTATATATAGCAAGGTCTGCCTGGAAAATAGGTTATCTCCCCATCGTCACGCTACCGTCGTAACGCACCTTTTTAATTTTCGGCGATGCAAAAACAGGTGAGCACAAATACACATCTGAGACGACCTGTAGGGAAGCACGTGCTGACCGTAGGTCCAGATCCCGCACGCGCGACCGATGAATGTTTTTCACAAAGGACCCAGACCCGCAAACATGAAGCTGGACGGCGTGGAACACACCACCTTCGTCATCCAGACGGCGCGTAGAGTTATTGTGCTATGGCAGAAGGGTGTCTTGATATCAGTAAGGTTGTCTCGCAAAAAGCTCGTTCGTGTTACCTATCGTACTTCAGGTACCACCAAGAAAATCGGCCATCAAACATCCTCCTCTACACGAGGCAGGGGGCAGGTCCTGATAAAGCATGGTAGCGCCTAGAACTGTGACCTACGACGTGGGAGGTTAAATTATTGGATGTATTCTTAAGAGGCGTAGCATACCTGATTTGCCGATCTTTCAAGCCATGGCGCCATGCATAAAGGCCCGTAGCAGACCGAGGATGTACAAAGGTAAATGCATCACGTGATCTGAGAACCTATTCGTACGTGTTAAGTGTAACAACATTAATTGTAATGGACAGACTACCCCCCTCCTTCACGTCTCTCTATCGTCTTTTCCTACGTGCAAGTTCTGCCTCAGTTCTGCACCAAAATGCTTCTCGAAAACAGCTCCGTCAGCTCTTCCGGCCTGTGTTCGATGCTGCAGCACAAGTTGTCGGAGATCTTCAAAGCAATCAACTCTCGCGCTCGGAAAGGATAAGACGCGAATATCTTCTCAACACGTTTCATCAACGAAGTACGTCGATCTATCATTCCTTGCTTGCACTGTCTCATTCGTCATAGTGGATGGTACTCTGAGCCTCCTACTCAACTCTGCGCAGTATCGCGGAGTCCCTCATCGAGCAATTTATAACATGAATCGGCTTCGAAAGGCACACATTTTCTGGATCCATAGCAAGTACTACTCCGGCTCAAAGCATGCATGGAATCCCAAAGTAGCAGTCGCGGACAACTCAAAGGCTCGTGCCCGTGATATCGCTCGAATGGAAAGGAACCGAGTGCACGAGCGTTGCTGGGATGCTTTGGGGGAGGTAGTGAGGATGGCAGAAGGCAGACACAATCTATCCTTGGGCAGAGTTCACCTGAAACCCTGGACATTGGAAAAGCGATGATGGCCCACACTTCCCGTCATCCCTTGAAGAGATTTCAAAGCGTTGTATCGCTGATCGTGAGTAGTTGTCTTGACAATGTCGAGTGATCAGGCGTCAGCTGCGTGTTTTCTTGTTCTCTTGACAGCGACGTTGGACGAACTCTACACGGAACGGAATTGTTTGTAACAGTACACACTTTGGACAGAAACAATAGTCGTCAGTGCCCACTGTGGTTAACTTGTGAATATCCATGCAAGGTTCGACACTCGATGAACCTTGTTTCAGCCACCCGTGCCTAGGCCTGTTCGTTTTATTTATCCGTTGAACGGTTATTGTTCATTGATCCAGATGTTCCTGTCACGTGACTCTATATGGACACAACTCCATGACAATGACTATTGTTTGAGGTCAAGTTTAGCCGCCCACCACCCTTATCGCGTGCACACGCCGTGTACGCATAAAGACCACTGCGAAAGATGAAAGTGAGTGTCTCGCTCCTGCGTAGCTGTGCTTCGCTGTACCTGTTTCACGATCCGCTGATATTATCTCAGCATGTCATTCCAACCTTCTAGTTTGCGCGTTGCTGGTCAAGACTCACACATGGTTGACATTCTTTTCCCTTCCTCTGAGGTATCCCGGTGTCTTCTACAGGTTGGATTATCCCCTATGCTTGACAAGCAAATGTATGGAGACAGCGAATCCATCAAGTCATGGATCGACACAATCGACCGCGTGAGTCTTATCACCCCACTTGCTCTTATCGTAGCTAAGTGTGTCTCGCAGGCCAACACATCTATCTTCAAGCAGGACGATCCCGATGATGCTGATGCCTTCCGATTCGCTGCGCATCCTTTCAGAACCTGTCGCCCGCATTCACCGTTCTCCGATGAGTTTGAATCGGAGAGCGATGGCTCGTTTTGCTTGGATGCATCGGCGTGGGCTCCAGAAGTGTTCACATCTTCCTACTACGATGACAGTGATGAAAGTCGCTCGGAGTCCTCTCTTTCAGATGATGCGCAGTACATCTCTATTCCTTCTGACAGTCCTTGGTATCGTCCGCCATCATTCAATCTCGGACCGATCTCTGCCCACGAACTCACCACCGCGGTATACGCAGACTCATGTTCCAGTGATGTCCGCCAGGCCATCGCTCAGCAGGAGCTTCTCCTCGCTATCTTCTACGATGAATTACGCAGAGTTGTACCCCGCAATGATGGTGCAGAATACGACTCTGATTGGCTAGAAGATGTGGATGCAGATCTTGTGCTGGCACCTCTGGAAACATACGCAAACCTTTGCTGGGAATCGGTTGTCTGCGAAAAATCTCCTTCCCTACGGCTGGATAGGCCGGTGCCTGATGTCCCGATAGGGTTTGACGAGGTTTACAGCCCTTATTGAATATCGAGGTGAGGACAATGTTGGTCCACTCGTCGACAAGATTCTAATGACCCCCATCTATTGGATACCTAGAATTGTCCACTATCTTCGTTCGAGGAATGTATTTTACATGCTCTCTTCCCCATCATCACATCTATCAACCACTCACAATCATTCCCTTCGCATTCTGGTATGCTTTTCCGTGTATGTGTCATTCCACCGGTAGGGTCTTCCGTCGGGATCCATCATGTACATCATGTACGATACTTAATTATTAAATTAACGCTTGGTAGACGCAAAGCGTCGGCACCATAAGTATCGATCGAGACCACGGATCCCGGACACTCTGCCAAACCAAGTCATCCGGTTTTATATGAAATCGATACTTGGTATCCTCCAGCCGCTTCATTTCGCAAGATTTACCAATTGCATGGTAACTTGATGCGGTCCTGCGAGTACATGGAATGTTAAGTATGAAGTCAGCAAATCTATGGCTAGTAATCGGACGCTTTGCTCTGCTGAGAGTTCTCTTCATCGTCATCTCCAAAGAAATCATCACTTTCAACATCATCGGTGTGGGTCCGAGCCTTGGTTGAAGGGGCTATATCAGCTCCTCTTCGACAGGATACTTTTTGCTTGTTTTCTTGTCCAAGTTTCCCTAGCTCGTTTTCGGGCTCGGTGCTTAGTTCCCCACGTTCCATTTGCTGACGTATCAATCCGTGCACTCTCGATCGCTCTTCGTTGTCGTCCGGAGGTGCAGCAACCGGTGCAGCGGTAGAACCAGACCCACGGACTTCAGGCGGGAATAACGAAACATATTTCTCAGTTTTTGGAAAATGCTAAGCCCATCATCAGTGGTTGAGACGGCCAAGTTTTATGTCAAGTTACCAAAACATAGTTCAGGTCCACCCTCAAATCAGCCAGTGCTGATCTGAGCTTCTCCGCCTCCTTCGCTTCCGAGTTTGCTATGCTACGTTTCGTCTGGATTATTTTTCGAACTACTTTTTGGCGTTCTAGATACAAGAGAATGGTCTCGCTCAGACAACTCGTAACCTGGTTGCGACGACAAACTCACCGAAAAACTTGACTTTGTGATATTTCGTTGCATATTGACGCTCTTTTCGAGATTGTTCAGCGCGAGCGAGGTCAGCCTCGAGAGCTTTCAGGCGACGTTCTGTTTCTACTCGCACATCCGCTGCCAAATTATCCTTGGCGAGAAGTCGTTTGGTTTGCCGGAGGGCTGATTTGAGTTTCTGAACGCCAGGAAGAGCATCCTCGTGAGTTGATCCTCGTGGCTTATTGGAGTATGGGTGATTCCTGGACTTTTTATGTGGTCGTTCTTTGGAAGGGCCTGCCACGGACGCAGAGTTTTGTTTCGCTCTCGAGGGTGCCATCTAGAAGGAAGGCAAGTCTTAATTTAAGGTTAGGGTCTGTCGACTTGTTTCGGAGTCGAGCTCACTTTTGTTCAACTTTGCAACACCTGTCTCGATGCGAAATCTAACGCTATCGACCGTTCAGATATCCATTTTGCAAGCTGAAGATGTAATACAATTCTCAAGCCCAACATCTGACGATGCTTCTGTCGTTCTCAGTGCGATCGCATTCGACCTCGACCGGAATACTACTTTCGCCGGGACAGAGTCATCGAAAGGCGTAGTTTCAATCTGGAGGACGTCAGACAATGTTTCTTCGACTCCTGGAAGCGGCTCCTTTGTCTTTTGTGGCTTGTACACTTCGCCGAATGCTAGGATAGCGAGTCTCAGGGTGCTTTCCGAGTCCAATCAACTGGTACTAGTGACGCTTCCGGGAGATATCGTGGTATGGGAACTCGACGAGTCTGGAGATTTTGTTGTCAGTGATGAACACATAGCTGCTCTCTTTTTAACCGCTGTTACAGGGAGAAGCTGATGGCCTGGGCACAGTAGAGTCGGGAATCGCAGCTGTGGCTTGGAGCCCTGATGATTCACTGTTGGCCTTGGCTACTGGTGCGTCATCGATTTCTCTATTTTCCAACAGGTGGTCGATTCATCCATGCATGTAGACACCAACGTAATTCTAATGACATCCACCTTTGATGTTTTGTCGGAGGTCCCAATTGAGACCAACGAATTTGGGGAAGGCAAGATTGGCTTCCAGTCCTACCAAACATCTAATGACAGTTTCGTGGTCCAGATGCACCTATTAATGTCGGCTGGGGTTCTAAGGAAACTCAGTTCCACGGATCGATAGGCAGGGCTCATCTCAAAGCGGACAAGGATCAAGCAAATGTTGAATGTGAAAGTCTTGTTGACAATGATCGGCCACGTATTACCTGGCGCGGAGATGGCGCCTACTTTGCGGTCTCTTCCCGATCATCTCGTTTGCAACGCGTGATCAGGGTGTATTCCCGCGAAGGTCGCCTTCAATCAACTTCTGAAACAGTACCAGGTCTCGAAGCAAGTGCTGCGTGGAGGCCGAATGGTGGTTTGATCGCATCTACGCAAAACGACATTCGGTCGGGACCTCAGGATGCTCGAAAAAGTGGGAAATACGATGTTGTATTCTTCGAGAGAAACGGCCTTCGACATGGCGAATTCAGTCTGCGGCGTCCACATGAGGAGGACGGATCAGGGTATAAAGTCAAAGACCTCGTATGGTCTCCTGATTCCGCCGTCCTCGCAGTGTGGATCGAGAAGCTGGACGGTGACGTGGTGCAACTGTGGACGACTGGGAACTATCATTGGTAGCATTGTCAGTTACCCCGTGCTTTCTCCTTTGTTGACTCCTTCCCGGAACACATAACATAGGTATCTCAAGCAAGAGCTCCGAGTTGTGGGTGATAGTCACTTCACGAGTGTCGCATGGCATCCAGAAATCTCGCTGAGGTTGCTAACGACCACCGCATGTAAGCTTTTTCTGCATTCAGTGGTTTGCCATTGCACGTCCATGTTCACTCTAGTTCTTCTTAGCGCGACTCATTTCTAGAACGTTCGCATGGGAGACCTGCGCCGGTGCAAATGCTACTGGCACTGTTGGGGTTGTTGACGGAGGTTGTCGCCCTCTTTTCATGGCAAAATTCCATCGACTTATGAATGCATCCAACAGATGAAGTTCTGCTCACGGCTTTCCGCACTCAAAATGTCCCTCCTCCAATGTCGTCCTATCAACTCAAAACATCACTGTCTATTCCTTCCGCCGACCCCCCCTTGGCGCGGACGCCGGTTCATATCTCATTATCCCCGTCCAATGATCTTTTGGCTTCCGTGTGGCAGAGTGGCCACGTTTCTGTCTGGTCGCTGAATACAAGGATTGGACCAGGAAAAGAGAAGGCGATGGATCCCATGCTCGTTTGGACGGCAGGTCTACACGACGGAGAAATGTTTTGGAGACAAGTGTCTGTTTCCGATCTGACTGGAGGTGGAAAGCGTACTGTGAGGGTGACGTTGCTCGGTTCAGAGAGAGGCTCCGACCATGTCGCGGTTCACGAGATACCAATCGCTGACGCCAGTGATGACAAACCCGAGAGGGACGAATGTTTCCTTGTCAAGATGCCGGGAGCCAATGGTCGACTCATTGCGAGCTACGTTCACCTGCTTCCGGTTTGGCAGGACACCAACGGAGAAATATTTGAAGGTAATTTCACTTAGGGGCTTGTGTCTTCTTGTTTCTGACCTTGGTGCCAGTGGATCACACCCAAGATATTGATATTGTTTCGCCACTTTGCGCCTTCCCCGAGCACTGCTTCTGGGCGAGATGCTCCGTGGTGGATGACACCCGATTGTTTGTGGGCCATGCATATTCAGGCAAATTATATTGCGTCGTTCCAGGTTCGCAGCCGGTATTGCTTGCAAGCAACGCCAACTCCTTTGCTATTGGATCAGGTTTCGTGATTTTCACCACCGCAGCGCACGACGCCCGATTCATTCCTGTCACGACGTTGGTACAGCATGTGCAGAACCTGCAAAGGGAAGAAGAGGAGCTGTCCCCGGCAAGTGGAAACTCGATTACGCAACTGTCGATCGACGGATGGGAGAAGCGACGTGTCGAACGAGGTTCCAGAATCGTGACAGTTGTACCTAGTACAATGAGCCTGGTACTGCAGATGCCAAGAGGCAATCTGGAGACGATCAACCCCCGTCCTTTGGTCATGGAAGTCGTGAAGGCTGATCTTGACTCGTGTGTAGACAATATTTTGCTTTGTGCGACGTTCCTTACCCAGATTGGTTACAGAGGGCGGTGGCAAAAGGCTTTCGTGTCATGCCGAAAGCACCGAATCGATCTCAGTATCATCGTGCAGCACGACCAGGGCGCGTTTATGGCAGGAGTGTCCAAATTTGTCGATCAAGTCCAGGATGTCGATTACATTAATTTATTCCTAACTAACGTTGGGTCAGTCTCATATTTTGTGACGCCTATTGCCTTGTTCCTGATCCACGTAGGCGAAGTCAACTCACGCAGAAGGCGATTACTGATGTATGCGACGCCGTACGTCGTGAGCTCGAAATTAAAGATATCAGCAAGTACGTCAACTCTATTTTGACCGCACATGTGGTCAAATCGCCACCGGATCATGAAGCAGCACTCACTATGCTACTTCACCTACGAGGTTGACGTTTTCCTGTGCGCAATTTTCAACAGTACTTATGAACAATTTTCAGATTCGCAGCCAGACCTGGTCGAGGATGCTGTGAAATATGTTATTTTCCTTGTGGACGCCGATAAACTCTTCGACACTGCCCTTGGAATGTACGATTTTTCGCTAGTGTTAATGGTAGCCCAGCACGCACAAAAGGTCATCTCGTTCATACTAAATCACGGGACCTGCCTAACCTGTGCTCGTTTTAGGATCCGAGAGAATATCTCCCGTTCCTCCGAGAACTGAGAGCTCTCCCTCAATATTATCAGCACTTTAAAATTGACGATCATCTTCGAAGATATGGGAAAGCGCTCTCAAACCTCAGTCGTGCAGGTCAGGGCCAATTGACCGAAACCTACCGATCACTCACAGCTTTATAGGCCCTGATTATTTCCAGGAGGCTCTTGAATACCTTGAGCATCATCAGCTATATGAGGAAGGTCTTTCAATTTGGCAAGGTACGGAGCAACACCAGGTCGGCCCTTCTCCGTATCCTGAAAGAGTATTGGACTGATGCATCCTCGAGGCCATCCTGACCACGTATGGCAGTTGGCTTTTCGAACGGAGGGATTACAAACAGGCAGCTCTAGGTTTGGGGTTAGTTTCCAAGTCGGGCTGACGCTAATTGAATCGGGATACACTAGCGTTCATCGAAGCAGATGACTTCCGAAAAGCGATGATTGCGCACGAAAGGGCATTGGAATGGCAGGAGCTCTTTGACATCTCAACAAGGGAAAACGTGCCCGGGGAAGAGGTTAAAGAGATTGCTTATCGCATTTCTGGTCCGTTTTCAGGCGCTGTTTCGGCTTGCCCCCAACTGATGTTATCTACAGAGGAGCTTTTGTCAAAGAAGCGTTATCCCGAAGCGGCACGAGTCTTTATTGATTACGCCGGAGATACTCGGCAAGCAGTCATTGCTCTCGTTCAGGGAAATGAACTCTCAGAGGCGCGAAGGATCGTGAGTATAGCCTCTTGCTTGATGCCCTGTTCATCCCATCTGTGACAGGTATCGTTGCACTCAACGACTGAGCTCTATGAGGACGTGATACTCCCAGGGGCACTCGAGATTCGATCCCAGCTCGCAGATGACCTGGTAGAGATGCGCGACCAGCTTCGCAAACAGATCACTCGACTGAAAGAGCTTCGTATCAAGAAAGCAGAGCAACCAGGTACGCCTTTCCCATAGTACCGTTTTCAATTCGATGGCGTCAGTAACACCGGGACTACGAAGACGCCTTTTATGGCACCGATGACACGAATCTCCACAATGTGGACGTGATGACAGACGTTTCGATGGTGCCGACAGCGTTCACGAGGTACACGGCCGCACCATCTGTCACATCCAAGGCATCCAAGTGAGCAATACTCCTATCCTTGATGACGTGAGCGAGGTTTATGAACGCTCTGTACCAAGGCATAGTTCCAAGACGAAGAGAAAATTAGAACGCAAGGTCGGGTCTGGGCGGAAAGGTACGGTAGACGAGGAAGAATATCTCCTCAAGTCGATCTCGAAACTGGTCGGGAGGTGGACGGTGACCCAAGGTACGTCCCACTGTGGGATATGCCGAGCTCCAAGGCCACGAGGCTGAACATCCGCAGGCGAAGTCAAGAAGCTGCTACCTCATCTTCTGCAGTTCTCAAAGGCACACCGCGCGGAGGGTGAAGCGCTGCAGCAAGAGTTCAGTGCATTCGACACGGAGCTGTGGAAAGCGATTGAAGAGATCTGGAAGAAGCCTGGGATCGAACAGGAGCAGCCCGTAGATTCTTGGGCGGCTAGGATGCAAGAGAAGGAAAGGGGCCGTCTGATAGACCCGGTTGAACGCGTGCAAAGGCCAGAGATGGGGACCGTCGACTGGAGGCTCAACCTGCTACAGACGAGGAGGTAGCGTTGTAGAAGAGGTGTGCAAGTTACGACGTGTTGCGTGTCGAAACTAAAAAGCTTGGAGTGTACTCTCTGCCACGGAATGCAATTTGCCGGGTCCGATGACCGACTCGCCAGTACCAGTTGGCTCATCTGAATATCCCCTACTGTCTGTCTGGCTATCGGTCCCGTTATGTAGGTGCGCTCTTGTTCTCGAAGCTTTCACGTGGGCGGTTCGATACGGAGCCGGGCTGGCCCTTGTTCCAAAACAGGTCATGGACAACGACCTTATTTGGCAAGTGTTGTAGTTGCCCGACTTTCCCTTTCTCGCGTTCCCCTTGTGAGTCGGTTGCTCATGGTCCGCAAATTCGCACCAACTTCGTCGTGGTCGCTGTAACACCGCCAACACTTTCTTTGCAGATAATTATAACTGTGTTTCTGATTTCGTCACACACATTGAAAGGGATTGCCAAACCAGTGTCCGATGGGCCGCACCCATGCGAACGCGGGTAGTGACACATTGCAAAAGACACCAGCAGGATGGACCCTGGATACGGATGAGACGTGGTTTCAGGACTTAGGAAGCGTCGGGCTAAGGGAACCACGGATAATGTGGTTTTTGTGCGCTGTGCGTTGGACCGAGCAAGTAGAAGGCCTCCGGACCAGAGCACGGGTCAGTGAGTTCGCGATTGTACCACTTCACCTACTCGAGCCCAGTGGTTTAGGCTTTGCAAGCGTGAACGGACAGGTGCGAGCATGACAACGAGGACCACAGAGGTGAACAAGCTAACGTCCAAATTTGGTCTCAAATTGAATACCAAAATTGGATGTTAGCTTTATTGCCAACCCCATACGGTAACTTCAAAGAGAGACGTCGACAGCAGTCGCGAGGAGTATAAAGACACTTTAACGTCTCCCCATTCTAGGCCAGACAAGCAGCCACTCCAGTCGTTCAGACCTCACATCGTACTTCCTCGCCCACTGTTCAGAATAATTAACACATCCTAAAATCGATATGCACGGCGCAAAGTTCACTCTCTTCTACCTTGTTGCTGCGTTGGTTGCGTTGGGTCAGTCATCGTCTTGCTGTCTTTCGACTCAACGTTCTGACGTTGGACCCTTCTTAGCTTCCGCCTCGCCTGTCCCTGTCGCAGAACCTGAAGCCCTTGCTGGAATTCTCGATGTCATCGCTGTCAGTGCTCTCCAGTCTTCTGTGCTCACAACCAAACTGACTCGAGACTCATCAAGCGCGAGCCCGCACCAGTAGCGGAAGATAGCAAGCGAGCATGCGGTCGGTACGGAGAGGGATGCCTGTGATCAATCATTCATCTTCGTGACTGCAAATTTCCTCTCCCTGTTCAAAGATTGAGGCCATGCCCCATACCCCGGCGATAACGTCGTTTATAGCTCACTTTTCGACTTTCTTGACGTTCATCCTGGTCAACGATGAACGTCGCTCATTTTCTTTCACGTCTTTTATTAGGAGTTGCCTGGTTGTATCATTGGCTGATAGATTCTGTATCGTTATACGTAGGCTCGAGGATTCGATGTAGCTTTCACTTAGAGGTCAGGTTTTCTGAATGGAAAAGGTTCAGAGAACGACTTGGAGCGATTCAACCACTTGTGACGACCAACCCAGGTCGAGGTAAATCAAAATTTTCACGTTTGCCTAAGTCCTAGTTAAGATTCATGACTATCGAGTAGTCGCGCGTTGATTTCTGACGAAGACTGCAGTCTTGGGAAGAACCCTGGTGTAGGATACATCAACACACCAGCATTCGAGATAGGAAGAATGGGAAGCCAGATGCTGGAGAATTCTGGCCCGGTCGAGACAAATGCGAAAGTGTCGACCCGAGCATTAAATTAAACTAGCTTGATCAACGGTATGTGAACCAGCCACTTTATGGGATCAACTTCACACACGGAGGCAGTTTCGTCCAGCCATTCAAGCTCGCAAAGGAACCGACTGCGGGACGAATCTAACCTGTGTCGGACCCAGATCCAATTCAGGGGGACTCTTGAAGTTGGTGGAACTGGCACTTTGGGAATAGTACGGCCGATAACACCAACCTTGCATGGCAGGCCTATTCATCAGATTGGCCAGGACTCTGCATCCCATCATGCTACGTCAGGGAGGTACGATTGGTTGACCGAGGTTTCGGAGTGGCTGTCTGGTCGAAGAATACGCAGAGAACAGTTTCGGCCAAACCACGGTGCACTGGCGAGGACCTGTTTCCAGCATTCGCACCAGCCTCTGTCGTAAAAGCACCGTACCAATCTGTACGCGTCCTCTCGAGGCTGATCAGATCTGAGCAGAAATTACGCTTCGACCGTCATCTACACGTGTCACCGATTGCCTTTCCCGTTGGGCCATGGAATTCGTCCTTATCGATAAGCCTCAACTCTCTAGTAGGAAAAGGATTGAGCAATCAGAGGGCGAGCAGTTTGCGTTTCTTTTTTCAAGGTTTTGGGCGGTCGCTGGGCGGAAAGGCACGGTGGACGGTGACCCAAGGTACGTCTCATTGCGGGTTATCTCGAGCTCCAAGGCCACGAGGCTGACCATCCGCAGGCGAAGTCAAGAAGCTCCTACCTCATGATCTTCTGTGGTTCTCAAAGGCACCGCGCGGAGGGCGAAGTGGTGCAGCAAGAGTTTGGTGCGTTCGACACAAAGCTGTGGGAGGCGGTCGGAGAGATCTGGAAGAAGCCCGGGATCGAACAGGAGCAGCCCGTAGATCCTTGGGCTGTTATGATACAAGAGAGGGAATGGGACCTCCTGATAGACCCGGTTGAACGCATGCAAAGGCTGGAGATGGGGGCCGTCGACTGGAAGCTCGACTTGCTACGGACGAGGTAGCGTTATAGAAATGTGCCAGTTACGACACACGGTTCAAGGTGTTGCGAGTCGAAAGTAAAAGGCTTGGAGTGTACTGTTGTGGCCACTTGTAACTTACCTATAACGGGTAGACGACACTCGCGTCGTTCACCAGCGTAGGGCAAGCAATGCGACCGTCACCAGAGGTCGCCGTGCAGGCATTCCGAGCCCGCCGTTTGATGCCAAGGGCCCGTTGGAATAATGGTTCGCGATTAGAAACGAACCGCTCGCGCTCTTGCGTATCGTCTTCCCAAATTCCGGGCTTCATTCCCTCCGGTCTGTCACGGAATACAATTTACAGGGTTCAATGGCTGACTCGCCAGTGTCAGTTGGCATCTGAATCTCCTCTACCGTTTGTTTGGGTATCATCGGTCCCGTTATGTAGGTCGTCGGTGTGTTCTCTAAGCTTTGACGTGGGCGGTTCAATACGGAGCCGGGCCGGCCCTTGTTCCAAAAACAGGTTCATGGGCAACGACTTTATTTGGCAAGTGTTGTAGTTGCCCGCCTTTCCTTCTCTCGCCTTCCCTTGGTCCCGACCATGCTCATTGTTCACGAATTCGCTCCAAGTGCCGCTTCATCGTCACCACCGCAACACCGCCCACACGAACTTTGCAGATAATTATACCGTGTTGCTGATTTCGCCCCACGCATTGAAAGGGAGTGCCAAACTAGTGTCCGATATCGCACTCATTGCGAAAGACGCCACCAGGATGGGCTTTAGGATACGGGTGAGACGCGATTCCAGGACTTATGGAGCGTCGTGCTAAGAGAGCCGCGGATCATGTGGTTTTTGTGCGCAGTGTGTTGGACCGAGCAACTTGAAGTAGTAGAAGGTACGGTGATCGGTGACGTCGCGATTGACCCACCTCACTTACTTGAGCCCAGTGCTTGGGATTTGGTAGTGTGAACGGACTGGTGCGAGCATGACAACGTGGGTAATCTCGGACAGTGAGGGAATAAGATCTGAGAGGTGAACAAGCTAACGTCCAAATTTGGTCTCAAATTGAATACCAAAATTGGATGTTAGCTTTATTGCCAACCCCGTACGGTAAGTGCAAAGAGAGACGTCGACAGCGCGTCGCGAGGAGTATAAAGACACTTTAACGTTCTCCCCATTCTGGGCCAGACAAGCTACCGAGCTACTACTCCAATTGTTCAGAGCTCACATCGCACTTCCTCGCACACTTCAGAATAATAAACACATCCCAAAATCGATATGTACGCAAAGTTCACTCTCTTCTACCTTGTTGCTGCCTTGGTTGCGTTGGGTCAGTCATAATCCTGTCACATCTCTCAACTACACATTCTGACGTCGGGCAGCTTCCGCCTCGCCTGTCCCTGTCGCGGACCCCGAGGCCTTGATTGGAAATGCCGATGTCATCGCTGTCAGTGCTTTCCGGTGTTCTGTGCTCACATTCAAACTGACTCGAGCCATCAAGCGCGAGCCCGCACCAGTAGCGGGAGATAGCAAGCGAACATGCAGTCACTATGCAGGGGGATGCATGTGATCGATCATTCAGCTTCGTGACTGCAAATTTCCTCTCTGTTCAAAGATCGAGGCCCGTTCCAACTTTCTTGTGGTTCATCCTGGTTGACGATGAACGTCGCCCCTTTCTTTCACGTATTTTATTAGGAGTTGCTCGACTGTATCATTGGCTGATAGATCCTGTATCGTTATACGTAGGCTCGAGGATTCGATGTAGCTTTTACCCAAAGGACAGATTTTCTGAATGGAAAAGGGTTTAGAGAAAGACTTGGAGTGACTCGAACACTTTTTAAATGACCAAGAACGACCAACCCAGGTCGAGGCAGAGTCAAATCTTTCACGTTTGCCTAGTCTCACTTGCGGAAACGAGCAGAGACCAGTTTTAGCTGTACTGTCACTAGGCGGTAGTACGTACGGATTTTTCCTTGACGACTTTAACAAGCCGTCGTCGTTGCTGCATCAGTGGCTGTGTCGCTCTCAGTTTGTTTCCGTGACGCTGATGCTTTGTCTTGACAAGAACTCTTCAATCCTTGTCCCTCTCTTTGGTTCTGAACCTGGCTCGACCGGGCGCCTTCTCGTATGTGCTGCACGGGCTCGGCAACCTGGAAGAAGTCCACATTACGGCTAGATTTAACATGGGGGTGTTTTTGACATACTCCGACCGACTGAAGTCACTGTCTCGACCAATGCTAGACTACACGCCACCTTGCAGTGAACCGTCTTCCAGTCAAGCCATACCTCTTGGAAAAAGTGTTCCGACAGGATGTATATAATATAAGGAACCTGCGCTGGGCTCGCTCATCGTCTATACGGAACGCTTTGGTGATCACTCCGAGTATCGCAACGAACCGGACGCTCGAGCGATGAGCAGATGCTTTCCAAAGGAAGCAGCGCGTTTGACTCGCATACGGTCCGCGGGTCGTTGTAAAAAAAAAAAAAAATCAGCCTTTTCAATAGAGCTAAGGCTTCAGCGCTCTGACGCTTAGCCCAACCGCTCGCTCTACGCATTATTCGACAGGATCCCAACGTGGGCCCACACCTCCTCCCTCCGGTTTCCTACACGGAATACCGGTTCTAGATCCTGTTAGCTGCGGAAATCGGATGTTCATCCACGCCACGTGGACGACGCGATGTGCCTGGAGTCTTTCTGACCGTAGTGTACTGTTGGTGGTGCCAACCAAGTCTATGCTACATCCAAAGTGAAGGATAGGACACATCACATGTCGCGCCTGATGTCTTGCCTTGGTTTCAGGACTAGGCTGGCCTGGTACCCACGCGTGTATCGTTTCGCTGTTCATCGGGAGACAAGTTGCTAAAGTGGACGAGTTGATACGGTTTCGGTCCCAAGGCACACCGTTGTTTCACCGTGACTCGTTACGGCTCACCTTTCCACAACGGTACTCAAAAGACCGCGGGCCCGGGCCTGCGAGAGTCGGCCCTTTCACAAACGGACGATCCACGTTGAACGGAGTCGCGTAGACATTCATCGACCTCGGTTTAACTCCTATGCGAACTCGCACATGACACATAGGGCCCAGCCCTTGGGTTTCACGGCGTCGAGTCTTTGCTCGATATGATCTCGCTCATCGAATTGTTTCCACACACAAGGTCGCTGGAATCATCCTCCGAGGAGCGCATGCCAAGTCAACGCCAAGATGGGGAAGCTTTGTGGCGGCGTCCCCCCCGAAAGAAAAAGGACGTCGGGTTCCTCTTTACTCGTCCCCGAGTCCGTCGTGGCACGCAGGTGACGAACGGACGTTTATGCAACGTGACAACCAACGTATCTTGGTCTCTCTCTCTCACGCTCCGCGGTAACGCATATACGAATTACCCAGTTTCGGCGGTGGGGTACTTGGATCAAAACGTCGCCCGGCCCGTTACCTCGGCGAGATCTCGGATGAGACAGAGGACCGACACAAGAAGGAGGAACCGTGCGGTCGAGTACGACATGCGTTGTGGCGACCGATCGTTGGAAAGCAGTTCGCACTGCTACGTCATTCCCCACCGTGTTTGGCCGACGAACACGACGACTTGTTGAGACGCCGCCCATCAGAACGTAGTTCTTTTTGAAAAAGGGCATACATGAGGGTATATGTTCTGTTGAACGACAAGACCAAAGCGCGCTGCGGTCCTCGCGTGCTTGGGAAAACAAAAAGGGAGAGAGAGCGGACGTGACAAAAGAGACCCTAATCCAATCCTCCGCTTTCCATGGAAAAAACAAAACAAAACAAAACACTGGTCCTCGACTCTCTCTCTCTCTCTCGAGTACAGATCTGGTCATCTGATCATCCAGGGCCCCAGCTAGATCGAGATGAGTCTCCCATTCGATATTGACAGATTTCGTAGATCGGGGTATTATATAAGAAATCCAGGGCACACGGGTCTGTGTGCATATTTCCAGGTCGTCAAAGGGGGTACCATGAATACATTGTCGATAGCAGACATTAGATGCGATTGAATGAGTCTGAAAGCGTGAGCGATCCGAGCGGTGCGCGACAGAGAGTGAAAACAGAGATGGAACAAGACGATGTGGTGTCAGCACGGTGTCAGTAGCAAGCTTGGCATGTGCCATGGATATCGTCTGTATGATCACGCGGGGGGATCATCGGTCGGGCATGTTGTCAAACGCTTCAACATCGGCTATATCTGCAAAATAGAGTTAAGGCACGTATGACGAGGAGAACCTAATATATTTCACCTATTGGTGACCGGAATATCCGAATCTTTGGATAGGACGATCAGCTGGGGAAATACACCTCAAAAGGTGCCTTACATAAGGATGCAGCGTGGTCGCATGACCTTCTGAGCGTGACCGCACCAGACTCCTTGAACGCTGGTCAAACACATATGACTCGGAGCTGGGCGTTTCAACATCGTGAGTATGCCATGCTTGCATTCGGAAGTTGCCTTCGAGCGAATTGGGGCGCGCGGCGTTGGACGGATCCTCCGGTTCGTACTCGGGCGATGCATCATGTCCCGAATCTGATGAATGCGGTTCCGAAGGTGCCCGAAAGACGGGCATGACCTGGTTCTTTGGAGAGGCGGGGCGCTGGTTCGAGTTGGCCGGCGGGCGGTTCAGGTCGACGGACGAGGGTGATTTCACGACAGCAATGACGGTGTACCCGAGTTCTTCCATCAGCGAGCGAGGGAAGAAAATCTATAACATTTTCAGTACACGAATTACACGGAGAGGGCGGGGACGACATACGAGTAGAGTTATCGCAGACGAGACGAATGAACCGATGCCTCCAATCATCAACAAGAAGTCTAACCAGCACCGTTATTGACCCCATTCTGTCGACGAGCGACAGGACTTACCCGGCCAGAATCTGCACAAGGAACTAAGAATGTGACTTTGTAGAGGGCACATCAAACACTTACGCGCTGTTGTTGATCGAGTGACTCCCTTGTACGCCATCTAGGGATAATACAAACAACGGAATAGAAAACAAGAAGCGATAGATCATACGTCCAACCTAGATCCGCAAGGTTAGTTAATTGAGAGCGAGCATGGACAGGATATACTCACGTTAAGCTGGTAAAAGTAGACAAGACGAAGAACTACATTAGGAGCAGCTCCGTCGTCCTTTACGCGGCGAATAAATGCAGGGAATCGCGAGAGGACGTAAAGGAAGGCCAAAGATGTTGCAGTAGAAGCCGAAGATCCGACTAGAAGCGTCCAAGCAAGGCACTAGAGCAGTCACATGAACATCATTGAGTTTTGTCAAGGAAAAACCCAATAGGGTTACCGAGTCGAGTTGTCTCCGCGAGACAAAGGTCGTGAGTGGCATCCCGATCAAGGCGAGCAATGTGCCTGGCACCGCGCAATCAGCGAATCAAACTTTTTCGAAGCAAGTAAGCAAGGGCAAATACCCCAACGCCAGAATCTGAACTCTCCGCTTTTGAACCATAACCTTGTGGCAGGGCCTTGATTTTGGAGGAATAGCCAGAAAGCGAACTCTGTGCGGCACATGACAGTCAGCGGAGTGCGAGGAGACGATTGAGAGCGGGCTTGCCTTCGAGGTGTGTGACACTGGATACGAGGTGATGTTTGAACGATCAGTAGAAGAAGGAGAGGGAGGACGGACAGTTCACAACCCCACGCAACGCTGAGGACGAGCAAGAGCGGGAGTAGCCATTTTTTGTTTTGAGCCGCGTAATACTCGAGGGGGACAGGCGTTACTGGGAGAGGCGATCAGCGGAGAGACGGAAGAGATGGAGGGCAGGCTCACTCTGTCCGCCGGGTATCGTCATAAAACCTGGACCGAGGGTAAGGGAAGCGGCGCAAGGCGAGGTTGATGGAAACGCACCTTCTTGGAACTTGAAGTAAGTGAACGCGACGCCAAAGCAGACGAGACAGCTGAGGGTTGCTAGGTAAGTGTACTGGCAAAGAGGGTAAGAAGAGGAAGCAGCAAGGGAGAGTGGGAAGCGCACGCTCATGAAGCGCTTGAATGCGCCGGGCTTCCTGCCGGACTGGTGCCAATTGAGGCACTGGAACCTGTCGTAGCTCCATAGATGGTAGAGGTGGAAGGAGAAGAACTGGGAGTCGTGATGAGAAAGGTGGAGTTATTGAGGGGGGTAGGAGGGACTAACCAAGGTGGAGAGAATGGACCAGAGAAGGTAGGCAGTCGGGGAACCACCTGGCATGGGGGAGGATGAGTTGGGGGATGAGAGCGGCGGAGAAGGAGGGAGAGAAAGAGAGTAAATAGACTTATAATTATTTGTGGCAGGTTCCCCGCAAAGATGCAGTGTCGGGGCATGATCAATCCCGATCGCCGAGCTTGCGCCATTCAAAACCGTTTCAACAGCCAAATCTCCGCTCAGCATCAGTCTCATTCTCGTCCTAATCATACAACCGTTTCACTGCTACTGTCTAAACAATCTTGACCGTAATGGCTGCGCTCTTCTCGACAACCTCATCAAAGATGTTGATGTTCCACTTTGGGTCGTACGTCACGGGCGTGTTGTACCTGAAACAAGATCAACCAACGAAATAGCTCCCAGTCCAAACAGCGCACCGTCGGACGTTGCCCCGTCCAATTGCTGTCACCTGTTCATACTCTTCCTTGCTCAACTCGACTTGCTTAAAGTTGGAGATGATACGGCCTGACAGAACATCATACTCGATTATCTCGAGACGACACGTATTACGTACCCTCTTGGACACTCTTGGGGATGACAGAATACCCACGGTAAGCGCCCCAGGCAATCACCACTTGGGCAGGGGTTGCACCGAGGCTCTTGGCGACCGATTGGACAACAGGGTGCTCAGTGAGCATGGGAACACCGACCACTGATGTGACGACTTGAGCAAAAATCCCTCTGCAGGCCGAAGCGAAAGACGCACAGTTGTTTCCGAGAGGGCTGTAAGCCGTCAGGTGGATCTGTTTCTCCGCGCAGTACGCGACGAGATCGTCTTGCGGAAGGAGAGGGTGGGCCTCGATTTGGTTGGCCGCCTAAGCATGTGACCGGATAAGCACCGAGTCGGAAGAACCTTAAGGATCACGCACCGGAACAACCCCAGTAGCATCAATAATGCCCTGGAGTTGAGCTACGGTGAAGTTCGAGACACCGATTGCCTTGACCTGGACAAGAAATGAGTCTAGTTCCGGATGGGATCGCACATATAGAGTACCTTTCCCGTCTCGCGTAGTTTGATCATGGCCCTCCAGGTGTCAACGAGGGACGTTTTTGTGTCGAGTTCGACCTCGCCCGTGGACTGGTTCACAGGGCTGAGACCCTTTCCGGGCGCGAACGCGACGGGCCAGTGGACGACTGGTTTGTAACGAATCAGCAAAAAGGGTGGCTATATGCGTGCCGTACGCACGGTAGAGATCGAGGTAATTGAGACCGAGTTGCTCCAGGGTCTCGTCGAGGGCAGCCTCGACGAGACGAGGCTGGTGAGAGGAATTCCAGAGCTTGGAGGTGATGAAGAGCTCCTCGCGAGAGACGACGGAAGGGATGACTTTCTTGAGGGCACGACCGACTTCGTCTTGGTTTTGGTATATCCTAGCTAGGTCGAGGTGACGATAACCGTTTCGGACGGCGATCTCGACCTGAGTGGGCGGAATCAGGCGAGATCGGCGACAACGATAAGATAACTAACCGCATTTTCGACTTCATTTGGCTTCGAGAGCCACGTCCCGAGACCAATCTGGGGGATGGTCGCACCGGTGTTGAGAGGGAGAACTTTTCCAAGGGACATGTCAAGGTCAAGGCAAGATGCACAAGAACATTATCCTCCGAGTCTCCCCCGTTTTATACTTGTTGCGGTCCGACTACCCGCTCGGCCCGGATGTGATCGATGCAAGGCGGGCTCCGTTGCACGCGGGACTCCGGGAAATTCAACTAATCATAGATACACCTAGCTTGGTCTTGGCTGGACTCTGTGCAATATAGCTGGAGGCGACACTTTCCATGACAGTATTCGCGACTGGTAGGCAAAAAGTTCAGATCAGACGACTCCCGTGTGGTGGGCAGGATACCAGTCACGACAAAACTTCGGTCATTCTCCGGGGTCTTCTTAGCCGAGCAAATCCAGAGACTTGCGAACGACTTCACGAGTCAATGATATTGCTGTAATCTCAATATTGTGCGAGAAAAAAAAAAAAAAAAAGGAAGAGCGAACGACGTTGCAGAATCCAAACAGATGTAGTCCCGGTTTCCATCGAGAACGTTGCGCGACATGTCTGCAAAGGACACGACCAATTCGAAGGGATGTTTCAGTTGAACCACAGATTCGAATGTTTCCTTTGTTCCACATTCCGGTTACGGGCGGAGATTGAATTAGGCACCTGGTCCCGCTCGCCCCACAGCGTCACTGGACTTGCGTCGCGCTTAGCGCGCTCAGCGACCATGAATGTGAGCAACTCATCACCACTACGAACGCGACCAGCTCACCGTGCAATGCGACGTAGAACCTCCTCCGGACACTGACAGAGAGTCAGGTCCAGGCGACTCCTGACCTGAAACTGCTGTTAAACACAGTCAAGGATGTCAGGGTATGCAACGCTGCCACCCTGCTGCCACAGTTATCTGACGTATGCGCCAGCGCCAGGGGTATGATAACAAAGTCTCCGAACCATTCTACGAATCACTCGAGGGGCTCCTACACGACCTTCGTACAGTTACTATGGTGCGTGTGACCCACCGCCTCCAATGCCCAGCATCCTTCCTCATGCATGCTTCCAGGATAACCATGATGCCGAAGCGTTCCTCAAGCCAGTTGCAAAATCGGACGTTCCAGATTACTATGACGGTGCGGGCGTGGTCCTTCTTCTTCTTATACCAATCTCTTATACCAGCTCCCGGGCTCGTAGTGATATCCAATCCTATGGATCTACAGTCAATGTTTAAGAAGGTAAAGGCGAAGCAATACAAGTCCAAGCGTGAGTTCAAGGACGACCTCGACCTCATCTGGTCGAATTGCTTCACATATAACGCGACGGAGGTGAGTCTCTCAATGGCTGTCCCTTTCTTCCACTCAATCTTACTTTCCATCGTTCTTTGTCTTTCATTGCCACAACCTATCTTCTCCGACAGGATCACCCCCTTCGACAATGTGCGATACGCTTAAAGCACAAGGCCGACGGATTCCTCGCGAATATAACCGACCGCAAGGACCGCGTCGATCCTACCATACCCCCTGATTTCTCTTCATCCCCCCCTCCTCGGCCTGTCGCGCGACCAAAGATCAACGGATATTCATCATATGATCGTATCAAGTCATCTTCTGCGTCGCAGTCCCTTCCAGGCGCTATTTCGGTACCTCGACGGTCCTCGGTCAATGGCATACGACCTGTCCCAGGTGTCGCCATCAAGAGAATGAACATGGATGTACCATTCGGAGATACACCCGCACTTGTACGGACCCCCGAAGGAATGGCCACTTTCCGATCCCTTGATATCGAGCTGGATGGACTTGGTGAACCTGGTCCGTCTACCCTTGCCCATGCAAACGGTCATTTACATCAAGGCCTTGCTGAGAGGCTACGGAGTTATGTCGTGACGCCGGAATGGGAGAGCGAGAGCGAGGATGAGCAGCTGGCAGGTGTCAAACTAGAGAATGACGCAGGACTGAAACGCAGGCTACCGTGAGTGCTCATTCTTATTTCAGACCGAACCTCCAAACACCGAAACTTTCCAGTAATGGTGTCCACAATCGTCCCCGGAAACGTGCACGACTCACCCCTCCCGATTCGGATGACGAAATCGCTATGAGGGAACGGAATAGAAATGCTACCGAGCTCTGGTGGTCTGCCACACAGTCCGATGCGTTACTTGCCAATGGTCTTCCTCCCCTCGTCCAATTTCCTCCCTCGTCATCTCCGAGTTACCCACCTCGTCAGGTCAAGGCCAAATCAAGTCTATTGAAACCATCGAAGCGAAAACGCCTAAAGAAAAAGCCCAAACCTCTCACTGCGCCGCCAGATACGCTTCTCGGTATAATGAACTCCAACATCAAAACACTGAAACGCGTCCGGAGAACACATGCCAAGTTTGCGGCACTGAACCTCAACGCCGAAGACGGTGGTGGGGCGGGGACTGATGAACCGCCAGATACGGCTGACGATGATCCTGTGGACGAATTTGTTGATGAGCGGCCGTGGGCAGCGCTGATAGGATTGCAGGGTAGTGACATGGAGAACGGCGTCGAGTTTGGAGGTGAGCAGGCAATGCATTGTTTGCGGTGGATGAACGGGAAGGTGCTGGAGCATTCTGGATTCCAAGGTGAGTGCTTGCGGTGGGGTCGTCGATAAGCAGGACATGGGCACTGAATTTCTTGATCTTCGCAAGGTGCCTCTGCTTCAAGCCTGGACGTTCTGACAAGTGTAACCTCGGAGTTTCTCCTGAACGTTGGCCGGACGCTTAGATTTCTCTGTGACAAATATGCAAAGACTATGACACCTGAGGTGAGATATCCTGGTCTCCTGCCAATAAGACGCTCTTTCGGCCTCGGTGTTATGGAAGGAATGCTGATACTGTCTATGATGTGGGTAGGAAATTATTCTGCATACCCTGTTCGAATCCGGGATCACGAAGATCCAAGACCTTGAACGGTACATCAAGGACGATGTCGTACGGCATGGCTCTCGGCTTGCTGACCTCGAGAAGAAGCTTGTGAACGCATACCGTGAAGCCACAACCGTCGACGTTCTGGATGACGATGCACTCTTCGGTCCGGGCTCGGAGGATGAGGCATCGGAGACGCCATTCGCAATGGGCTTGGGGGGATTCTCCGAGGCGTTCGATGAGGACTTCCTCGGACTCCGGGAGTTGGGCATCGCAGCAGAACTGGGTCTCTCGAACTTGAGCGTACCCAAGAGACTGTTGAAAGGAAAGCGCGACAGTGGAGCCGGCGCTACGATGTGCGTTGATGACTGTGCTTCCTGACACGCGACTGACATGAATCGTATGGCAGGGCAAAGCCGACGGAGCCACCGCCACCCTATCCGCCGCCGCCGCCGTTTGTCCCAGTCACGTCCAAGAACGTGGAAGACCAGATCGGGTTGCTCAAAGCGTATTATCAGGAGCGACTTACGACGTTGACGCCTTCCATGTCTGCGCCTCCGCCTGTGCTTGGTATGTCGTTCATTCCCCCTCCGTATGGCGCGCCGGTGTTTGGCATGCCCGTGAATACGGCTACACCTGGACCAAGTTTGTTGACCCTCCCGGACGATGCGCCACCCTCTTCTCAAACCAAGTTGGGGCCGATTGGACAGGTGATGAAGAGCGGACCGTCGACGGGGGCTATGAAGAAGAAAGCCAAAGGGACCGGACCACCGCCGAAAGGATATGAGTGGTGGCCCGATGCTGCCGTTACCCCCTAGTTTGCTGACACTGAAACCCGAGGAGGTGTCGGTGGAGCCTTTGACGACGCCGTTCGGTGCGGACCTTTTGGGAGCTGGGGACGTGGGACGGAGAGGAGCGTTGCCTGGTGGAAATGGGAACAGTAGCGCGAAGAAGAAGGCGGTGGATTTTCCGCCTGTGATTGCGGCCAGCGCCTGAGTGTGGCGTCAACCCTGGACTGCGGGGACAGTTGGCTCCGTGCTCTTAGTACCCTGCTCACATGTCTAGAACTACCTATCATTGATGAGGACCACCACGGAGGATACCTGTAACATTATTAGGATAGTTATTGAATTCGCTATCGTTTAGGGTTCATGATGCACCGGGCCGACGGGATCAATTTTGCCGTCGCTTCAATCGAGTTTGGGCGGCTGCTTATCGCAGGTCTTCTTGCCCTTTTCCTCCACTGCAAGACATGGCTTACCCTGGTGTGAGTCCCATCCCGTCGTCGTCGTTTCGCAGCTCATCGATCTCGACGACGACGCTAATAAATAATAGTACGGCGCCCCACCTTCCGCCATCTACGCGCCGTCCGTGTCGAGCTACATGAGCCCTGTGGGCGTGGCGGCGACCTCAGGCTACCCGTCTGGTCTACTCGTCGCTCCGCCCGATGCAGATCCCCAGTACGTCGACGCTCACGTCTTTGGGCGGGAAACTGATCGGATGGGTCTTCAGGTTGTGGAACTGGTTCAACGCCGTGAACGCAAATCGATCGGGGGAAATCACGATCGTCGAACTCCGTAAGTCGTCCGCCTCTCCCGATGTGTTTACGTGTGATGATGTGCGGGATCGGACGTAGAACGAGTTCTGGATCATGGCGATTGGACGCGTATGTTTAAATTAATTTTTCGTGGATGTCTCCGGTGATGATTTGGATGGATCGTAGCGTTTGATTTGGATACGATCAAGCTGCTCATGCAACTCTTTGTGCGTGATCGTGGAGGGATCTGGGTTGGGTACTGATCGTGGATGGCGTTGTATAGGATACCAGTCGAAACGGAACCATCGGGTTTAAGCAGGTACGTTTCCGATCGAGATGACGGTCGATCACCTCTCACACGCCTCTCGCTAGTTTTCGGGGATTTGGTGGTACATCAAGGTAGGTACCACGATCGCGATCGCAGAGATCGTGGTTCACCTCCCTTGCAGGACTGGCAAAACCTGTTTCGACATTTCGATCGGGACCAGTCTGGAACGATCGACAATAGAGAGTTACGGGATGCGCTCTCCCAATTTGGGTACGTGCATCGTCCTCGCTAGTCACGTCGTTCACGGCTGTGCAGGTATCGCCTCGCACCGCGCCTCATTGAGCTCATCGAGCGCAAGTACGCGTCGCCCGTGACTTATTCTGGGAGTCTGTCCCCGGGCATCACGTTCGACCGCTTCGTGCGCGCGTGCGTCGTCGTCAAGCAGATCACCGAGTCGTTCAAGCGTCACGACACGAACGGCGACGGGTGGATTCAGATCGACTATGATGGGTTCATGGAAATCGTGCTTAGCCTGCCGTGAAAAGAAAGACGAGCGAGACGCCTGCAAATGTACGTGTATCGGTTGAGGAATACATGTCGAATGATGCTCTATGCATGCCTTGTTTTCGTTCGTGTGATGCCAAGAATCACCACATTGTGCGTCACAATTACAACAAGAGAAATAAACGATGGGAACCTTGGATGGGGTAAAGATCGGCTCAGAGGAGCTTCAACGAGCCCGACGAAAATGCGTCGCCTCGTGGGCGTCCAAGTAACGTTGGCGCAGGTTGAGCGGGCAACGCGCCACGCATCGGTATCTCCGACGACCCGACCTCCTTACCCGCCAAGAGGTACGCTATTCGAAGTTCCTGAACCAAGTCCAGATGAGTCGTCGGAAACAAGGAAAGAGACGATGCCCCTACCTCGAACGAATGCTTGTCGAATTTATGTGACGCGGCGATACTCATCAGATAATCTGGGATGCCCGGAATCGCGGTCCATGTCGTGTACGACGTCGTTCTCGAGTCGTTTTCGTAATATGGGTAGACGGGCGACGAAAAAGTCACCCCGCCTTCCATCGCGTCGATGGCGGGCGACATTGGTGGCATTTTATTACCCAGCTGATAGGCGTGATATCGGAGCTCCTGTGTGTCGATCGACGTACATGATTAGTTGGCTTAAACGGACCAACAGAAAGAAAGAAAGAAAAAAGGACGAGGTGCCACTGGGTGACCGACGGTGACTATAAATGAGAGCCACATGGGATGCACGGATGGAAACCAACCTCGTGCGAAAAGTGATTGTAGAGCGCCTGGGCGGAGATACACTCGAAATGCTCTCCGGTGATGGTTTTGGTGGAGCGGAATTCGTGGTTTGTGGGGAGAGCGGATAGTGCGTCGCTCGTGCTGCTCGTGCCGCTCAGACTGTCCGAAGGAACGGGGATGGCTGCGGGTACGAAGAGTGGGGGGAGGCCGACGGCTGCACGTGCAGTGGGCGTGTCGGGGGACTGAGGACATGGAAAGGGAGGTCGACCGGTCGTTTGGTATGCTTTTAAATAATCTCGCATACGAAGTTCCTTGCCAGGCATTAACAAAGATGCCAGACATGAAGAAAGGGTGCCATGACGGACCTCGAAGCTCTGGTCGGGTATTGGGGTCGAGGAGACACCGACGCTCATAAAGTACAATATCTCCTGACCATTCAAAGCCATGGAAATGGTCAAGCTGAGCCGTCTTTGACGCCTCTACAATAATTTGGAGTCGACCGTCAAGTTGGTAGGATCATATGTCATTACGTAATCGTAAGATCAATTCATAGAGAAGTTCTGGTGAGAAGTGAGTTGCCATGTCACCTCGTCCCACGACACCCAAAGAGTCTCCTAGACTTGTCCTCCTGAAAAGACGTCGTGGAGATATGGCAGTGGGAATTATTCTACGGGCCATCTTGACTGACGTCGACCGTCCACTTCGAGGGTGATCTCGTTTCGAGCAGGATATGTATGTGGGAGGGGAAAGACTTGGTTTGGCGAAAAAACTGTGCTGTTGACTGGCGAACGCTTGTTCTAAGAGCGTTGCCGCCCCCAGGCACGCTCGCTTCACCTCCTCTGAAGCACTGACAGTGTCGCCCCTCGCTGTCACCCTCGCACAGGATTCTTAACCAGTGGAACTCACGAACGAGTGGGAAGGACCGTTGTCGACGTCTTGTCGCGGAACTTGATGTTACCTATAAACGAGCAGGGTGGATATGCCGCGGGCACGTGACTGACGCGTTTAATTTACATATGGCTGCTTTTTGTCTACCACGTCGACCCGTTACCATAGCCGTATACGTGTCATGGCCCACAACTGCGTAGACTGGACTACGAATCCCCCAACCCGGAAAATGCCACTCTTGATCCTCACGCATGGCGACGACCATGTGTACACCGTCGTGCCAACAGAGTTCAGGGTAAGATGACTGCATCCGTACCCGTCTATCATCATCGCTTGATCGCTTTCTAGACCTTGGAACAGGTTGCCAGGAGAGAGTTTGACCTCGGCGGTGTCGAAATAACGTTTTCTTCTTCTTGCCTGAACCTTTGTGATGGGTTAGCGGCACGGATCACAGAAAGCGCATGGGAACATATGAGCCGTTATATCGGATGTGCCACCGTCGAGATCCTCGGTCCGAGGGCTGTACCGCCTCAAGGTAGGCTGTGGTCTTTTGCTGGTCATTCAAATAGGTCACGTCAAGTGCTGCAAGCAGCGTCTGCGAACACGGAGGACCAACGTGATCCGAACGTCAAAAGAGAGTTACCCTCGAACACTGACAAGGGACCTGACCACGGTGGACTTGACAGCAAGCCGAACGTATCGGCAAGGGAGGCAGTGCGAGCTGATCAAAGTGCCCCGTCAGACCATGGGAACGACCATAACAGTGCTTCTGCACCTGAAGATGATCAGCAGGAGGAACCCCGCGAAGAAGAAGTGAGCGCGATTCCCCCTCGAAAGTCACGAAATCGGCGTCGTGTGGTATCCGAAGACGAGGGTGAGGATGAAGACTCGGAGCGAGAGCACCAAGTACCAGCGAGGTCCCAGGTTCCCCCTATCGCCTCACCACCGAAACCAACGCAACCAAGTGGGCAGCTGTGCCACTGTTCACGTCATTTGACTGATGCCCATTGACCCACTGCGTTAGGTAACCAAGTCAAGAAGAGGAGGGATAGTGGCTATCGTTCCCAGTCGGATGAGCCTCCCGACCAACCCAGTAAGTTGCCTTGGACTGTGTTGACTGTGTCTGACCCGTTCAATGTGATGTGTAGGCAAGCCAATAAAACAAGAGAAGCACGAGAGTGGAGGTGGAAGTCGACCGTATTCCTATGATGGGCCCCCGCAGTCTCGTACGTCAACATTAGATCGCCACTGAAACTGGAATGATGGATGACACCCCATGGATACAGAACCTCAGCACGAGCCCCAAACGCAAGCCCAAGTCGAGCCCAGCGAGACCCATAAGCTCATGATTCGTGTTGCACATCGACCGTCGAAGCAGGAATCAAAGTTCACGACGAAAAGCACGACGAAGGTAGGGAAAGTGCTCGGGGCGGTGTGCAAGTCGTTCGGTGTGGATGCTGGCCGGTAAGTCGTACCCATCATCGTTTTCCGCTCAAACAACCAAATGCGTGGACCAGGGCAACCCTGTACTTGATCGTTTCGATGGAAGATGACGACGGTCAAGTGGAGAATCTGTTCCCCTGCGACAAGAACGATACCATTGCTCGTGCGGGCGCAGAACGCGACACAGAGTCGAGGTTTCTGTTGAAGATTGCAGGGGAAGTGTGAGATGATCTTGTAGCGTGCTAGAATCTTACTCTACGCTTGGATAGCTCCTGTTGTATATCGACTAACTGACCTTGGCAGGCTCCCGATATTGGTCGACTCGTCGAGATGTTTGCTTACCTAGTTTTCTTTTTGTTTATTTATTTTGTCTCATTATCAGCCAAGCATGACATCATCCTACAAAGTGTTGAAAACGCGGGGCGCAGTACCGAAAATCTGTTCGTTTCCATCGATACGCGCTACGTATTCAAAGGGTCCATGGGTATTCATACCGAAACTTTGCAGGAAAAACTTTCTAATGGCCCAACAAACTTTTTTTTTTTTCCTAACCGAGCTCCGGCCCGGCGACGATCACGATCATGATGGCCCTGGTTGATTCGGATCTGCTGATCGCGGTCGACCACAGGTCCTACTTGATGAAAAAACAAACGCTAGGCATAGCAGTCAAACCGAAAATGAAAAAGAAAAAAAAAAAAGAAAATGATGACGTGACAAACATTGACAAGTCTTTGCGGCCAGGTCGTCACTTTCCCCGCTTAACGTGACATGAAGGAGGGCGGTCCGATATCATGATGCGTTCGTACAGCCGCATCCGAACACAGGTAAATGACATATCGGTTCTGTCACGAATCATGATATGTACGAGAGATGACGAAAGAAAAGAAAAAAAAAAAAAAAAAAGAGGTTCGCTTGATATGTCGACGGCCATCAAAAAACGATCACGCGGCGGTTGGACGCTGTTTGCTATCATAGATCACTTTTTCTGTGCCCCCCTAGCACTACTCGACTATGTAGGTTAACCATCGCATCCACCCTTCCCTCTGCTTCGATAAATAGATATACAAGGACGGAACGTACGACTATATGGTACCTCTCCGATTTACGACTTCGGAGAGGGTATGCGAGACGATTGTAAAGGCCGACAGCCCGGGGTATGATAACAAACCGACAGTGGTGCCTCCCCTGCATGGACCAATCAGAATACGGGGGAGGCACCAGTAAGGGGGGTAATCATTGAGGAGATTTCCTCCGAGGACGGGTAAACGTCGAACATGCGTCTGAGATGACACGAAGCGTATGGCTTGATTTAGACGATTGAAGACGAGGTTTCGAGGGTTGCGCATGCGCGAGTGAGTCGAAAGACGGCGTGAGAGTCAGGACCTGTTTCTTTGAACGGCGTGGTAGGGGTTTGCCTTGAACGGGTAAAGTAAGGGGGCATCCTTCAGGATCGGTGTGCAGGATATACGCCAGGGGTTTTTCTGGAAGCATCAGCGACGTGCCAAACTCGGAATAGGGAGACGAAGGGTAGCGCAGGGACTGCAAGAACCAAAGACGCACATCAACCCTCCAGCGCGATCGAAGAGAGACGTGAGGGTACTCACTGTTCCGAGCGGTAATGTTATTTTTGCAGCCAAGGGTCGAGTGCGTTCAAAGCTACCCGGATAATCCCTGGCCAGAGGAGAGGAGGGGAACGCGCGTTCATAGTCACACTTGAACGAACGCGCGCGGGATCGCGTGTTTCTTCTGGGTATAACAGGGGCTGTAACGTCGTCGTCCACAACGGCTGCCCAACACAGCTCAGTGAAGGACTCCACGGGCGAAAGCAGGAGCTGTTCGTCCAGGCCGTCCAAGCATGCGATGTCCAAGTCAACTCCGCACAATGCACACTCGTCTGTGACGGAAAGAAGACCCGGGCTAGCGCGCATCCGCCAGTCTACCCAACTCTCCTCGTACGGTTTCGGATCCTGATCATACATCGGGTCTTGTTCGCGGTCGGAAGGGACAAGAGGTGAGGGAGGAGCGCTGTTGGCCCAGCCACACGCCCTCTCAAAAGGAAAATCGATAATAGAGTGGGAGCGTGGCCGCGGACTAGGCTCTTCGGCCGGACTGAAACAAAAACCCAACTTGAGACCTGTCAGCTCGAACAATATCCATGACAAATACCGTGGACAAAGTAAACCCACCGGTGTGTCTGAAACAAGGTCGTCTATACTAATGCATGCGGATTTCGGGAACGACAGGCGCTTGGGAGCATACTTGTCTCCGGGCGTGAACCAGTCTACCGAAAAACTCGTCTTGTCAAAGTCCATTTTCAATAAAGCGAGGGGGGAATAATTAATGAACGGAAGGGCGAACTGATGTAAAGTCTGTTCAAGAGCACAATAAAAGAGTGAAGTAAGAGGGAATAAACACACGCGCCAGTGGCCCTTGCGCCTCTTGTTAAATAATCGTTGGTGGTAAGTACCAGGGTAGCAGAAAAGACCCTTGGACCAGAAGTGGTTAGTACGCTTGAGGGATGACCAAGAGGATCGTCATGCGTTTCAACATATGAATTCCGTCTCTACGTAACGAGAGCCCGACGTGAGGAAACCGAAGACGGACTTTTTAATATAAGCAAGGGACGTGACTGGCTGCTAAATGTTCATTTTGAACTCAGACCTCGGTAGATCATTCGACGGACGAAATTGAATGTCTGCTTGGCGGTCTCGAGGGGAATGGATTCGATTAGCACATTCGTTGCGAGATGTATATGTACTGATTGATGTTTAGGCGGCTTGATTGGGGGTAACGTAGATGCCAGAGAGGTGTACAGTCCACGGAGAGCAAGGGTGTAGGACAGCATCGAGAACAAAGCCAGGGCCCATTGTCACGATAGCGATAATGAAAGGCATAAGTATGGGATTATAAGTTCAAAGTGAGCGTGGGGATGCGGGGTACGCCAGACGGACACACTTCCTACAAGACGCAAAAAGGGATCGGACAACAGGAAGTTGACATAGGGGAAGCAAGGGAAAAGGTGGATAAAGTAACGGGAAACACGAACGTAAGTATCGACAGTCGGCGAAGTCAAGTGAATAAAAAAAAGAGTCAACCAATAGCCCAAAGGTATTTCACGTCTCTCCGGATACCTTGTCGCGCTCGGTTTCGGCGGGCAGCCATGCATTGCACCCGCACGATATCGGGAATAACATAGAGGAATAAATTTGAGATTCGGTATCCGAGCGTGGGTGGTATCGATGGAGACGGAAATCCAGAGCCAAACCGCTCCCATCCACTGATTGGTTAGACGTCTTTACAAGCTTCGGTTATTTTGTGATGGATCAGGACAGGAAGGAGACAAGAGACCGAGGGGCGACGCATATGTAGACGAGAGATGGGGTATCAAGGAGGAATGCAAATATTGTCCGTGGAGAACTTCGCACCAATGAGTTAGTTCGCTCCATTAATGGCTTCGTGCTCGCCTTCGACGCGCATTTCCGGGATTTCAGGACCTGGACCAGCAACACAACTCTCTTCACCATAGCCGTCTACCACACCGACGACATCCTCCTCCACACACTCTCCAATCTCATTCGTACCTGCACCTGCGCCACTTGCGGTATTTCCGCTTGCTGTACGCCTAGAGCTACCCTGTGGTCCTGACCGTGGCGGATTAGCACACCGGTCTTTGCCATGGGCTATACGTAGGTTAGCATAATCTGGCTTATTCTTCACACCGTCGATCGCTTTGATGGCATTAGAGACGTTGGTGAAGTTGACGAATGCACAGTTCCTGCAAAACTCGTCGTGAACCTCTGTGGATAACCAGACCACGTAGCAAGGTGGACACGTACTTTTCCTTCAGGAAATTAACAAGCTCGATGTCCCCATACTCCCCAAAGTCTCTCTTTAGCTTCTCCTCACTGAACAATTCAAAGTCTTCGATATTACCGACGTATACGTTCCGAGTAGCACCGGAGTGAACTGCCAATGCAAGCGAGGGTGGAAGTGGGCCCGAGTTTTTTCCCCAACCAATCTTAAGGCGACGATTGTTAAGAGTTAGGCCCTGGTACGACGACACTTGGAAAAACGTGAAAGCAGCAGCTGGATCGACAAATGTAACGAACTGGATATATGCATTGTGATACGATCAGAAATCACAGTTGAAGAGGAAAGCAGAACAAACACCCACCGCAATATGCTTGTCTTGCATGTACCGTACACTTTGCAATACACCTCCCCTGATAGCGTTACACAGGTCCTCCGTCGTCGTCTCTGGGTGGATGTTCCCCAAATACACTGTTCTGTTAAGTCCTTGCATTCCTGCGCCAGCAGCCATGCCCATGCCATCTGGTGAAAACGCTGCATATGGGGAGAATGGACCGCCGAATGGGTTCGCAGCTCCAAAAGGCGCAGCAGAATTAGGCGTGAGCACCGCAGAGTGGACGAGGGATTGGGCAGCAGCAGCCTGAGCAGCTTGAGCAGCCGCTTGCTGTGATTTGGGGATGTATGCGCATCTGTCTTTGCCATAGTTGACGCGCTTGCCTGCCCAGGCTGGTTCCGTAGGCAGCGTGTTGACCACCTAAAGAGGAGGAACAAGTCATTATTAGCCAATTTGACCAAGAAATTGCGCATGTATGCACTACGTACCTTGGTAGCCACCGAAATGCTCAAAAAGTGTACAAACCCGATATTCTTGTCCCTCACAATCTTGACTTGATCAATCAGGCCAAATCGGCTAAGCTCATCCCTTAACATCTCCTCTGTCATTCCTTCATCAAGGCCACCTAGATAGACGTTTCTACTCGCATTACTCTGCTGAATCGCAAGCTGCACCTGAGCGGGGACGGGAGAAGGTTTTCCCCACCCGATCTTGAGCTCTTGACCATGTAAAGACAACTTCTTGATTGTCGCGTCGGCATGGAACGACGCAGCCGTTTGACCATCAAGGAATGAGAGGAATACGCAGGATTTCTCCGGGAGTACTCGGATAGATTCAAGAGGTCCGAAGTGAACAAGATTGAGGAGCTCGTCGACAGATGCAGTTGCAGGCAAGTTTCCAACGTAGACGGTACGAGCAGTCGAATTAGGACCAGAGATGACGGCGGAGAGAGCAGCGGGGGAGTAAGCTCCAGGAGTAGGTGGAATGTTGACGTTCAATGAAGGAAGGCGTGCTTGCTGAGAGAAATTCTGTCACCAAAGGCAATGTGAGACACAGTGATCACAGTACCATATCACCCACGGATGATCTCAGACAACCATACACACCTGTCCAAAGTTCCCAGACTGACTCGAATATGGGAATCCACCCAACATCCCTACGCTCGGAAGGCCCATGCCGAGCATCCCGTAACCGAATGAGCCACTGTAAGGGCTTCCTCCGTTCATTTGCCCTTGTTGTGCCGCTTGTTGTTGTTGGGCAAATCCAGCCCCCGTGTGTGGGCTCATCTGTGCACCCATTTGCATGGCCTGACCATTGACGGCTGTGTTGATACTGAGCGAGGGCGTAGAATACAATGCGCTGGGCGTGAATGCGGGGGAAGAATTAGGCTGGAACGCTTGGGAGATCGAAGCTTGGGGACCGTATCCGTAGTTGGCGAATGCGTCACGATTAGAAGAGTTGGAGCCAGAATTAGCCGGTACGGTAAGACCATTGGAGGGGGTCGTTCCATTGAATGAAGTAGGGGACCAGCGAGCTTTTTTGGCATCCGGACCACCGACGGAATCCATAGACCTCTGGTAAGACACAATGCACGCATGAATGTGAGTTGGTGAGGTGAAGGAAGAGTTAGAAGAAACCCCGACCTTCATCATATCGAGGTCAAAACCGTAAGGATAATGAGTTGCAAAGGCTGTTTGAGGGTCGTCCATTGTGTGTTTGTCGAGTAAATAGTGATCCGATTGCGGGGAAAGGGAATGGAGGGAGGGAATTGGCAACGGCGGAAAGTCGTTGAAAGAAGTTTCGAGGAATGATAATGAAACAGAGAGCGAGTAAAGTTAGAGAAAGAATGACCTCAGAAATCAGAGGATAGGTAGGGAGCGTGTGGGATGTGGTCTGGGAATATATGCAACGCGAAGAGAGAAAGAAGTGTAAAAAGTGCAATTTTCAGCAAACTTTTTGAACACTTCTCAACTTGAGACAAACGAGTGTGGGTGTGCTGGCGAGAAGGGGGGGCGAAGAAGAAAAAACACGCACAAAAAGCAGATGTAGAGGGGGACGAGGGAGAGAAGACGTGCTGTGCTTATAGATAGAGGTAAAAGTTTGGTAAAGGGTTAAGGACAAGACCAAGATTGACGAGATCAGAGCCCGCGCCCTAGTGACAAGAAGCAAGATGGTTGTCAGTGTGTCGAACGATGTGGCATCAGTAGAAGCCGGCGGCGATGCACGCCAAGAATATCGAGGGGAACGCGGGACACGGCGAGCAAAGTGGGACTTACGTCGAGAAGAAGGGATGAGACGACGAGGATGACGAGGACAACGGCACTCGTCAAGCACAAAACTCGTCAAGCTGGAACAAGTGAGAATGCGAAAAAAAAAACAAGGCAACGAAAAATAGGCAGTTTGTCAGATAACCACCCAGTTAATTCATCATTTACTTCCATCACAATTCCTTATTTTCACCACGCACGGACCCCCCCATTGACACGATTATCTAATCTATGCCAGAGTCCCTCCTCCTCCCTCGCCCCCAGCTCCATGTCCCGCACGTCCGCCTTCTCCTCCTCCTCCAGCTCTGCCTCCAGCGCCTCTTCATCAGTCTCATCCGGCATCAGCTCTTCCTCTGCGATTTCCGCACTCGTCCCTCGTCGCCTTCTCGTCGCCTCCCCCTCGTACGTCCGCGTGAGACAAGCCAATGATCCCATTCTCCATGCAGATGGCGGGTGGATGAGCGGGGTGTACACATCCCGATGAGATGAAAGCCCAGGAGGCTCGGCAGATCGACCCATCGCTTCGGCGTCGGGATCCAGCTCCTCGGAGGCATGTGCAGGGGCAGAGGAGGGTTCGGTATGGTATACTCCCAGCGACTTGAAATAATCTTTATGGCTATGATGGCGTGCACCAATGGCTTCCACGGCATGCTCGACAGCAGCGATGGTAATCTATAGCATGAGCTAGTTTAAAATGCAACGTCAACCTTTCACAGAATCTCAAACACACCTGATCACCATGTCTCCACGCCTGGCTCCGTTGTTTCAACCTTATTTCCCTTTCTCTCCACACAATCACCCTGTGTAATACGTCCGTCACGAACATCACCATTGCAGCTTGCAAATGTCGAATCAGCTGGGCGTCGATGGATTTTGCAATCACCGACACGTCCGCCTCTTCCTCGCCGTGCTCGAGAGACGAGCATAATCTAAATGCAAATACTGGTCCGTGAGTTGCAATTCAAACGGAACGGGGAGCACCAGGATGTCACAACCCACCCCATCAACTTCCCCAGCGCACTCAAGTTTAAAAAATCCATGCCTTGGCCGCGAAGATACTCCGCATCGATACCCAACTCGGCAAACTGTGCCTTCAGCTTGTACGGAAGTGTCAAGCCTGCTTTGCCTTTCTTGGGCACGTTCTCCGGCAACTGCGTTTCAACATCAGAAGGTGCCTCGGAGCATGACACAGAGGTCGAAACCAGCGACGGTTCATTCCGCTCCGATCTCGCTTTCTTGCCTTTCTTGCCGGGTTTGAGCCTGTCGATCCCTGCGTGTACGGCATCTTCCGACGCTGCGCCATTCTCGCGAAGTAAGGCCCTTTTTCGACGCATGTGGAGTCGCTTCTGGATGCGGCGGCGTGAACGAGGGGAGAACAACGATAGGTCCGATTCATCGTTTGCGGTTGGGTTTGGATTGGTGGGAGCGGCACTGCGTAGCGGGAACGTAAATGTATTGTTCGTTCCAGGTTGGGAGGATGATGTCGGCTGACAGGAGGCGTTGGGCAATGAGGATGGGCTCTGAGTAGGGTACATGTGCAGGAGCACAACTGGTCAAAGTACTTTTACTCGGCTTTCGACCCGGCTGACATCCCGCGGGGTAGGATAAGGCCAACAATACCGGGTCGATCACCGCGTTAGATTGGGAGGGAACAATGCTTGTCCCCTGTGGCGCAGTTATCTGAGGTGATAAGCCCAGTACTTCCGCACCACGAACGCGGGGCGCCTCTGCATCTCCATGTTCTATCGGAGTCACCGCTACGACTGAGCCCTCTCGGCTTTTGCTCTTCTCCTTCATCGCTTCTTCATACTCCCTTAAGACGCCATCCAGAACCATCAGATGCGAGAGCTCTAAACGACCCATCAACGCCTCACGTTCGCGCGCAGACGTCGACGAGGGTCTAGGTGACGGTGATCGGTGAACAGGAGAACGAAAGCCTTCGCTAGATACTGTTTGTCTTCGTACCCGGTTATGAGTACGCCCTTTTCCAGCACCACGGGGTCGTCCCCGTTTTCGCTTTGGTGGCCTATCGTCCACGTCCTCCGCATCAGCGTCAGCAACGCCCTTGACAGATGCGAGATACTCCTCGCGGACGATCCAAGAAGCCATGCGTTCCTCTACGTCGATCCAAGTTTGACTGACTTCAAGTGCGGGTTCGCACAAGTCCAAGTTCTGGTCCTCGTCCGTGTCAGAGCCCGAGTGAGAACGCGAATCAGAGGAGGATCCGTCAACTTGCATATCCACGTCCCGACGTTCGTCTCCAGAATTGTCCTGCATGTTCACGTCGTCGCCACCTCGTTGCGTGGCCAACGTCCCAGCGCCTTCCTCCAGCACCTCCAAGTACATCCATACCTCCCATTCGGTCCTCGTCGGGACGCAGGCGGCGATGAGATCTGGTCTCCATCTCGAGTGCACCGAAATGGCGCGGAAAAGTGCGTCGTGTTCAGCGGGCGTCCAGCTGGAGAGAGCGTGAGCCTCGGCGACCTCCTCGACGACGCCTCCTGCGCTGGTCCGGTCCTCGTTCACCTGCGACCCTGCCCGTAACCCCAGACGTGTGCCAGTGTCCTTGAGATGCTGGACGAAAGAGGGGATGTACCCGTCCCAAGACATCATATTCATGATCCATACAACTTTCTTAATGAGAGCGTTTGAGTAACAAAGGGTTTTGTAGTCAAGAGAAGGAATCGGGTAGAGCTAGGCTCCTTTGTGTGTCACGGTGAAGCATTCCTTGGGTTTCGCTGTGCGTCGCGGGGTGTTAGTGGATGTGATAAGGAGAAAAAAAAAACGGGCTCAACCGGGAATTGAACCCGGGTCACGTACATCTTCACCATCTCTATGGTGGGGAACACCCGAAGCACGTATCATGCGACTAGACCATTGAGCCGCCAATGGACATGAAAAAAATATGTTACTGGGATAGGGTGAGCCGTCCGTCCACTAAAGTATTTGATTCTTCAATGTTTTTTACAAGTCGCATTCGTCATCTGTTTCACTAATGGTCACTTTGAGTTTCCGTGCGCAATGATACCCTCTCGGAAGTGCCATTGGAGTCTCCTCGGGCATCGTTTTCGCTAACAGGAACACTAGATCACTCCTGAAGTTCATGAATCCTCCTCACAGGAGTTCTGACGACGATCCGGTGTGAGTTGTCGCTTTTGTCATCTCGGTGTCTTAGTCGTCTGTCACTCTGCGAGCGCCTTCAGAGGATTTCTAATTCGCTTGTTATGTCGGGTGTCGGGTTGAAATCGTGTATCAGCTCCGGGCGGTCATCACATCCAACTTTCCATATACGCAAGGGAGCCATGATTATGACGTGAGGTCGTACAACTCATTTACTCTAGGATTCACTGAGTCATTCCCAAAAGAAAAAAAAAGGTGGGGGAAGCGACCTAAGGCCCGCACACATTATTTTGGCACGTCCATGCAAAGTCATCCGGCACAAGTGTCACGATCTCCTCCCTGTTTACTGCAACGCAAGCCATCCCCGAATCGTGAGTTCCAAGTACTTTCTTCCAGCCGAGACCGACATACCCAGAATGTTCACTACAGCAGCATAAGCCGTTTCATCAACGTTGCGCCTGGCAGGGGATGGATCACTGTCGATGGCTACCGTTCGTGCTGAGCATTCGCACTATGAAGAGGAACAGCCGTATTCGTCTCACCTGCACCCTGCGACAAGGTCGTCCAAGTCAAGAGAGCGACCGACACAGCAAAGAAACATAGTTGCATGATCGGACGGCCGACGAAAAACAAAGTTCACGGCAGGAGAAATTGGAGGACGATATGGGCGGATGTCAGACTCGACGATGCTTAAGCGTTCCAGATGGTTGCCTTCGTATTTAAAATCCCTTGGACTCGACTCTCCTGCATAGGTTGGCGGTGGCCACTCGCCGCTTGGCCACCGAGCGCTGAGGGACCATCACTGCCTCGCGAGCTTAACCTGAACTACCATAAGATTTCTCTAAGCCTGTACCAAGGTTTCGCTCCTTTTGTTTGGACTCATACACAGGTAATGATGGCGCCACGAGCCGTTGACCTATTTTCCTTGTTACAAAGGCCAAGGCAGAGTAATTGAAGCGGTCAGCCTCCACGGCTCCCAAATGGCTCCAGTACATCGTACGAGCCGACACTATTGCTATGCTGTCTATAGGTGTGGGCCAGTGTCGTGATTTAGATGACACGCCGGCAGCCATTGCCACACATCTTATGCAACTAACCCGCCCTGCGATTCGCCAGCTGATCCACTTCCTGAAGCTTCGACCCGAACTTGCACGCGCGCTCGTGCACATTCAATACCAGCCCCTGCTCGAAAGTTTATCATCGCCTTGCGCTGGTGTACAAATATGCATGAAATGGTGAGCTGTACTTACTCCAGACAGCTCCTTCCGTGTTGTTTTTTTCTTAAAGGAGATACGTGGACTGGTGCACAGGTGTAGATGGTAATCCTACCGAAACCTCTGGCTGATCTTCTGGTTTCTGAGCGTTTACATGACCGCACATGGCGTGAACTCAAACTGCGATCTAATATTCGTGCCTGCAAGGCGCACCCGGGTACGTATTGCTTGATCTCTTAGGGCCCGGTGCCTGGCTAAAAAAGCAATGCTCCCAAAGGTATGACCGACGAAAAGTGCTGGCGCTCGGTCTAAACAACGGCAATGGGTCACGAGGACGAACCTTCGAGCAAGTGTACCGCCACAGTTACTCACTTTTTTTCATGCCAAAATGTATGGAATAATATTATGTGATCAACGTGCGAACATTTGGATATCCAACAAAATTTCAAGGCCGTTCAAATCGCTCTCATGAGCGCTATCTACAGTGGTGCGTGGACCAGGATCATGTCGGTCCGCTCGGAGTGGACTACCGCGTGTTGGGACACCGCAGGGTATAGTTCCTCAACTGTCTTGTGAGGTTTGGGGTACAAGTCCCCGACAATCTGACCGGTCTACGCGACATCCGCGACGATCTCGCGTACAAGAGTTTGTCGTGACCTTGCTCTATACCGAACCTCAGGCCTCATTTCGGTCGTACTAGACATTGTTTTTAGCGGCGTCCTAAGAAAGATTGGATCAAGCATTACGTACCCGAGTCGTCTTCTATCCACAGATATCAGATCGCAACCATAGGTAACGTTATGTGGTCTGATGCAAACACTCGTAACCAGGGGATCAGACCATAAGTTTGGTAGCACCATATGGCATCGAACCTTGCATGAGTCCGAGGCATGACCACGTGCGAGTGCGGATTTGTCGAAGCATCAGGAGCTGGATCAGCTACTAGTAGTGCATCGCAGTCTGGATGAGTTGCATAGAATGACTGCCGGAGTGGCATCGAGGCCACTGATCCAGTGACTTGTCACGAGCCTATAGAAACCATAGCAATAGTCTCAGCCCGTACAATGTTTAGAGCCATGTGGGAGTCGCGGGGGCTGGCCGTTTCGCTGATCTCGCTCGACACCGAGAACAGGTCGATGGTTGATAGGGCCATCATCAGATCGGTGTGTAAGTTCAAGCAACCATTCACGAGTGGAGCATTCAGACCGAAGAATCTGATGGTGGTTAAAGACCCGCATGATATTAATTACGCAGCGCTCAAAGTCCAGGCCGTGGGTGACCACAATGAACCTATGCGGGAAACTCGTGTCCAAGGGACTTAAAACATGGAGGCAACCATCTGGAACGCTTAAGCACCGTCGATTTTGACATCCGCCCATATCGTCCTTCAATAACTTTGCCTGCCGTGAACTTTTTTTTTCGTCGACCGTCCGATCATGCAACTAGGTCTCCTTGCTGCGTCGGTCGCTCTCTTGACTTGGACGACCCTGTCGCAGGGTGCTGGTGAGATGAATCCGACTGTTCTTGTTCGTGGTGCGAATACTCAACACAAACAGTAGCCATCAACGGTGAACTATCCCCTGCCAGGCGCAACGTTGCTCGAACGGCTGCTACCCCTGTAGAATACCTTCCGGGTAGGTCGATCTCGGCTAAATGAAAGTATCTGGAACTCACGACTCATGGATGCTCTGCACTGTAGAAATCACGGAGGAGAATTTGAATCTTGCCCGCGCCTGGGTGGAGGGTGAGTGGTATGGGGGTTGCGGCGAGAGTCCGTGCACTAGTATCGGGCCCGCCTGATGGTCTCGAAAATCACCCTAGAGTAGATGGGTTGTACGGGGTGTGTGGGATCTCGCCTCATGACAGTGACCGTACGGACGATATTTGTTTGGTAGTGGTAGTCGTGTCCGCGACATAGTTCTGCGAATTGTTACCAATTTGAATGCGGTCGTCTTTTCGATTTTCGCCTTGAAGCACCTCGATCGTGACAATCGACACACTGAAGAATTAAAATATATGTTCGGAGCCACTGTGGAGGTTGGCCGTTTCGCTGCTTTCGCCCTGGCCCTTGTAACGAGGTAACTCGACATCACGGTACTCGGATCCGAGAACAGGTCAATTGCTGGTACCTTACCAGACCTGCGTATGGATCTAAGCAATCATACACGAAAGGAACGTCTGGAACAGGTTTAGAAGGGAGCTGAAGGTCACCAACGTTGAGCTCAAGAACCACCACCATAAAAAATGTGGTTCCCGAACGCAAACAATCTCCATGTCTTCATCTGTCAGGTGGCTCTCGCGTTGACGATGAAGCGACACAGTGGACATGTGGAGAGCAGCCAGAGAGACCAAATAGGACCGAGAGATGATCCTGCTTCGTTGGCTGCACCGCTGACATAAAGCCTATGGATCCCTCGATGGTAGGGAAAGGGTTGAAAGGAGGGGATAGACGTGCGGGTTCGACGTTGGGTGAGGCTAGGGGAGTTTGAGCCTGGCAGAGCTGACTGGCGATCAACGAGGCGAGTCCAGCCGATGGGCCGTCCGAGTCCTCGTTCTGGCGCAACTTACGTGTAGCAGACATGATTGCAACAAGGGTACCAGTCCCTGTCTAACAATCTACAAACATGTATAATAGACAAAATCGAGGCAGAACGAGAGAAGAAAATCCGTGTGAATCAATGCAACTGAACCGAGACTTGAGAGAAGAAGAACAATTATGGTATATGTGCATCATACACCCTCTACACCGACTCTCGGCAATCTTGATGCTTAGAGAGGGCGACGAGCCTTTTCAGTCATGGTTGTAGTCTGTTGGGTGGCGACATGAGCCTGCATGAGGTGGACCAAGTATCAGTCATAGAGGTCAAACTCCCGTCGAGACCAACTGGGGAACGGGGTGATGTTTGCAGTGGTAGACCCGTAGCTGTAATCCTCGTGGTCAAAACGCGGACTCACCTCGTCGTCACCAAGGCGGATGTATTGCTTCTTGGCACGCGAACGCTTGATGTACTTGGCGAGAGCAAAGACACCGACGAAGAGGATGGCAGCGCAAGCAGCGAATACAGTCGACGAAGCACCTTTCTCGGACCCGATGTGGAGGTATGGGTCGTGGTAGCCATTGCTGCAGGTTGCAGCCCATTGCTTCTGGGAAGTGATGGCGTAGTTCTGTGGAGCGAGGGATGTCAATGAGTGAAGAGTAGGGAGCACAGGGACGAATGAACCCACCTCAACCCTGTAGATGAACTCGGTGAGAGGGATGTCCGTCTTGTGGCCGAAAGCGTGGTAGGTCTGGAAGTTGTCGTTGGTGCCGTTCTTGAACTTGATCCTCAAGAAATCACGGTCCTCAGGGGGAGGTCCACGGCGGAGCTCAAAGGCCAGGGCAGAAGCATAGTTGGCTGAATGAGCGTTGCGTCTCAGTATCTGATTACATATATACACGTGGACTTACGGATGCCGGCAAGTTCGGGGTTCTGCTTGACGAGCTCGAGCATGTGGAAGAGGGAAATGAACGGGTGGTAGGAGGTCTCGATCAACAGGAGCTGGAGAGGGTCACCGTTGAAAGCGATGCGTTCGAGCGAGCTGATGATAGGGTGGAGGATAGTGCGACCAGCCACTAAACGCCAGCAATAGTCAGTCCCAACTCCCAAGATGACCAGCGATGACCGACGTACAGTTACCAATATGACCAATATCTTTAGAGGAAAAGATAGCATTCTCGTGGTAGTTAGCAAAGCCACGAGCTTGTTCGATGAGTGTGGGAGGAAGACGGTGCGCATAGGTCTGGTTGTGGATCAGCTGAACGTTGACGTAGTCGTAGATATTCCAGGCATTTTCCAGAGTCGTGGGGCGGCCGAACACGTAGTCACGAACGGCATTGAAGAAGGGATGCGCAGCCTTTTCGGTAGCCTTGAACCCGGATGAAGCATACACGTCCGCGGTGTGTTCCTCGAAAAGCCTGTCAAACCGTGGCAACGGATCAGTAAACACTCTCTAACCTCGTGGCAAGAAACACAGTGGAACATACCGGACAGTCAGTCCAGGGTTCGAGGGAGCGGTCGTTTCCAGGTTCGACGGTTTCGATGGGGATGTACTGGTATCCACCAAGAGGAGCAACGACCGCGGTTTCATTAGCAAGAATGACCTTGTTGTTTGGGTTAGGAGGGTAAAGACCCTGGAGAAGGGCGATAGCAGAGTCGAAGATCACGGGACCCTCTCCGCCAGCCTTGGCGAGGACGTCGATCTGGTGATTGTCGATGAGTTCATGTTTTATGCCGTTGATGTAGGAAGGCGAAGAGCTAGTCAGATAGACCGAGCGGAGGACGGACCCGAGCTGGTGGGACTGGACCTGCGAGAATTGGAGAAAACATGTAAGGATCCGTTGAACGAAGACCATGGGACATGCTTACTGCGCCGAGAGGGGTACTCTCGGTGAAGGCGGGCTCGTAGGTCTTGGGATCTTGGTAGTATTCATACCGGTCACCGTTGCGGACAATAACGACAGAACCAAGAACGTCAGTCATGATATCGATATCGGGTCGGTTAGTTTCGAGAGGCGACTAGGAATGAAGTGGAAACCACAGATGGGGATGGAGAAAGGAGACAGGGTAGGTTCGAGGTCTTATAGTATGCCTGAGTGGCGGACAGCGCGTGCATGGCGCATGGCGGGCAGAGCCGAGCAGCATCAGGGTGGGGTTGCATACCGGACCAGAAGCTACTTAGCACGTGTGTCACATTGGGACCTGAAGCCAGGAAGACGCGAGGCCGCTTTTTCCAAAGGGACCTCGCATTGCTTGTCTGCACAGGCGAGCAGGAATGAACGCGATGCTCATGGTCCGGTCACGGGCTGGATGCGAGGGTCGAAACCTGGCTTCTGGAATGGACATCGACACAAGACCTCGGTTTGGTATGGTGTCAATGTCAGCTCGACTGACGCAAATATGCCGGTGTTATCCCAGCGAGACCTGTTAATGGTATGGAAAGCGGCATTTGGATCGCGTCCCGCACGTGAAGTGTCAGATGTCACACTCGGCGACCACGCGTCTCGAAAATATGCATAATAAGGACGGTTGGCGCCGAGGAAGGGTAATGGTAATGATGATGCATGAATTACCGTCAACAGCCTCGTTCCCAACACGCGCCAAACGGGCAATACGAGCTACTCTTCCCGTGAAGTGCGCTTCAACATGGTTCGCCAGTCTGACGCGCAGAACCACTGCGATGAGCGAGAGCGGGTTCCAAATCCTGTGCTCATCTCACCGCTCGAAATCCAGGCTTGGGGAAGGGCAGTGTCGGAAAGCCCAAGACCAACATATGCCAGATCGGCCACATGGTGGGGTGCAAGTACGGCCGGATTAGATAAGCCACGAGATCGAACATCTTGCGGCGCCAGAGCGTGATCCCAGCTGATGGGCCAGGCAGAAAAAAATCATTAACGGCGCATTGGAGGCCAAAGTCAAGTGGGCTGTCTTACATGTTGATCTAATTTACTTTTTTTTCTTGCCCTTGGTGTGCGACGTCCCTCCCCCACCCGTCGATTTCCCGCTGTGACTTTGAGCAGGGGTGTTTTCCAGAACTACGCCCTGCGTTGCACCTCCCGCACCTCTTCGTTTCCTGCCACCTTGCCCAAACGACGATCTCTCGCTCTTCTTTCAACCACCGTTCCGGATCAGGTGCAGGCGTGACACCCGGAATCACACCCTTTGGCACACGTTTCATCCGCACTTTCTTCGCGTTGTTGACGATTGCGGAGTCATCAGGGCTCTGTTGAGTCAGCGCAACACCCGTGGACGCTATATGCGCAGTGGGCTGAACGGACGGCGGTGGGGACGTCTCGATCGTGGAAGCGATAGAGGAGGGCAAAGCATCAAGAGCATGCAAGAAACCGGTGTTGATAAAGTCGAGGTGCTTCTGCGAGGCGGTGAGGTTCGTCAGAACATCCGAATATTCTTCTGATTGCTAGGAAGACAGTCAGTGATTGGTGCAATTTAGGCAGTGCGAGAACGCACAGGCTCAGCGGTTTCAAGCAGTTCGTTGTAGAGATAAAGACTGGACTGGTAAAAACCTTGGCGATAGTTCTGTTCACAGCAAGTCACACGACGTCGATCTCTTATGAAGAAGTCGGCAAGGCATTATTCGTACATACCAATTGAGCCTCGAGATGAAGCACTCCTCGGTGATCTTCCTCAGATCCTTTGATTTTGCCAAGGGCAGTGACTGCCTCTTCCTCCCTGTGGAGGCGATACATGGCATACGCCTCCTCAAATGTGTAATCAGGGCCATCACCTCTTGCTGAGTCGGCTATGAGAGACAGTGCGGTACCATACTGCTCTGTTTGAAGAAGCAGAAAAAGTTTGGTCTGCAGTGCGTCCCTATCAACAGGATTCAAACGAAGGACTGGTCCACGTTGCAAGCGTCAGTGGCTCCTGAGTGGAGATGAAGTGGGACCACTCGCTCTTATTGCAAGTCTTGATGGCGTTGGTGAAATGACCACCCTCGATTTGGGCGCACAGCGATGCAAATAGCCGCTTCAGCCGTTCTTCCAACGGAACTGGCTGCTTTTTCCGCTGCTGCTTTTTGCTTTGAGCACTAGGCTTTGCGATGCGGGCAGTCATTGGAGGCATCCTTAGCTCAGTGGGAGTGTGGTTGGAGGTTGGTGTGGCGGTGCACCTAATCACCGAGTTTCGTTACATAATCGACCTACTCCTGCTGTTGACTTCCTTTGTGAAACCAACACAAGAGGGAGATAAAAACCCAAATGTCCGCAGAAGAGTCAGTCCCTCCAACCACCACTTTGAATATAGAAATTCACCACTTACTTGCTCATAGATCTGCTCAGGAAGTGCAGGTGGAATCCCAGGATGCCAAGATGCACGAACCCCCAACAGCCCCGGCGGCCATGGCCACCGCGAACAAGAAACGACCCAAGATTGACTTCACCGTCCTGTCCGGTGAACGCAAACGTGGTAAAAGCATGTTTGGTATTGTAGTCGGCACGTTGAACAAGGCCAAGATCGAGGACAAGGAGAGGAACGCGAGCGATGCCGTCTGTCCCTTCTCGTCCGCTCACCTAGCATTTTGTCTGACAACCAGCGCCTCAGGCAAAAAAACGACAGCTGATTGAGCAGAGACTACAGACTAAGCTACGCAAAGAGACTGACACCGTCAGGCGAGCAGAAGAAGCCAAGAAGGACAAGACCACCGCCAACAGGAAAGAAGAAGACCTCCAGCTCAAAGACTCCATCGTACGTGCACTTGTGTTTTCGTCGACTATCATGTATTCATGCAGGTATCCACTTAATAGCACAAACTTCGACGTATACGACTCCCACTATTAAGCAACTTCTTGTTGACGACCGACATCATCCCATCGTCTGACGCATCTCCGCCGTCTCTTTCGACCAACCCACTTGCACCACCCCCGCGTTCTCACCCACCGCCCCTGTACTACCTTCCAGCTGTCCTAACAGCTGCCCAAGAGGCTTTCCTCGCACAGCGAAAGGCAGAGGTGCGTTGTCCGGAACATCTTCCCTTGACAATCGTAGCTTCCAGACTTTGACATTTACTTACTTATCTGACAGGTTACCGAGGCAACTGAGAAGGAGTGGGCGGCTTTTCGTGAAGAGCGTGTTGCTGGTGTCGAAGAGATCAAGCGACTTCGACGGCGTGTCGCAGAAGAGGAAGCTCATCGCAAAAAGGAGCGCGAACAAGCTCCCAAAGAGGAGGATGAGGACAAGGAGATGGCCGAAGAGCGCCAGGAATCCAAACGTGAGCCCGCACCACAACCGGATGCTGACATGGAAGTGGACGACGAAGAACCAAAGCCCGAACCGGAATCCGCAGAGTCGGAACGGAAAGACGACTCGGGCGGTATGCAGGCCGATGATGAAGATGCAGTCGAATACTGAGTGAGTTGAAGCTGTAGGGTATGTGCGTTTCGTATGTATCCCTCTTTTGTTCTGTCGCGTCGCTACTTTCTTGACCGCTTGTCTTTACTTCCATTAACCTCAATTGAAGGCATTTTCTCTCCTATCATCCGATGCTCGAGGAACGGGCAGCCTCCGTACGGAGCAGAGATGGAAATAATGCAGCTGTGCAGTGTGAGTACCTTACATCGTGGGACTACAAACCTCGAAGAACTTCAGGTACGACTGTGCCTCCTGATGGTTCGTCAGGACAGTCAATTTGAGGATGTGTCTTTAGAGTTTATCAGTATAGCGGCACTCGATTTGAAAGTTTAAGATACCTGATACGATCAGGCGTCCCAAACACCTCTTTTTGCTGGTCCGCTCGAGCTGTCAGTCGGTGCACTACACGCGCTGACAATGTGCTCCATGGGGGTTGTCTCCCTACGACGCACGCGCGGCATGGACAATAGCCCAGATACACTGATACTCCGCTCAGACGGAGATCATCATCGCTGAGACCCCCAACTCTTTATTAAATCCTGTTTTGAGTTTCTGGGTTTCAAAAAGATCATTCATCGCCCCTAGCACTGAGCAGCCAGTACTCGTGTAGTTGACTCGGGACCGAACAATAGTCGGAAGGGCTTTGTGATGGGCACGCTGGATCCCAGCGTATCGATTGATTTGCGTGCGTGACGTGGGTTGGTTCGGTTGGACCGTACGGGGGTAATGCAGTCGCTGTGGCGGTAGCGAAGCTACCTCGGCTACGTCATCGATTCATCTATGAGTGGCGCTCAGCTGAGCTGACGAGCTGTACGACGTTGCATGCGTCAAGGACGGGGACAAGCGAAGCATGGAGGGGGAAAAAAAAAGAATCCGGATAGGATCCTAACGTTGGTGATATCGTCACCGTCTGGTGAAAACCCTGAGCCCCTCGTCATATATATGGACGTTCTGACGCGCTTGTGATAAGGTGATCCGAGAATGGAAGAGATTATGGCCATTTATCGCGTCCTTATCGTTCCCTCATGGCTGCGCGCTTGTGAGTCTGCAGGATCCTCCCACCAGACGTAATCCACAAGGTTTTAAGAGACACGGAATGGATGTAGCCAAGAGCAGCAGTGGCGCTCGCGTTACAATGTGGCCACGGCACGATACCGCCCCCGTTCGGTAGAGTCCAGATCTTCGCAAAGAGGAGCTACCCAACGGCCCTCCGTCGCGGAACGAGTGAGAAATTCGGTTAGCGCCGTCGGCAACCGGTGGGAAACTGAACCGTGCTGCAAGTAAAGACGTCCATTCGGCATTCCATTCAGAGGGCCGAGGGGGGGAGGAGGGCGAGCCCTGAATTGAACCACGGTCATTGAGTTGGCTGTCAACTAGCGGTCGCCAAGGGCACACTTGATGACCTGCCAGTGCGTCCTTTGAGCTAGAAGGTAAACGGGCTCAGTAGGTTGCAGGGGTAGACGTTCGGCATCAATCCTACAAGTAGACGTTTCCGCCCGTTGTCAAGACATAATGATCCCGGGACTCGACCGTGTGACCAGCAACGCGTGCTCCCAGCACTCTACCGAGCTTGGCGTATCGCCCAGGATAACGGCGCAGTGTTGGCCATGTAACCTGGCGAGTCCTCGAACGCCGCGCGCAGATAAATCAACGAGAAATACAGAACAATGTCCAGTATTCGGGCTTGGTCGAAAAATGACTGAGGGAGGGTGAGGGAAAAGCGAAAGATCGCCTGACGAGCCTTCAAGTACGCACAAGCCTAGGAACAAAAAAATAAATAAAGTCGCCGAGTCGGCCGCACATTTGCCGTGCTGGTCGCCTGGAAATAAATTCTAACCTTGTTTAGTTGATCATCCAGTTTCACCTACTTGTTCAGTGGACCAAATTCACAGATGCATGGTGTGTCGACAGCACGGCGTGGGCGGAATGGAAGGCGATACCGATCAGCGATCTCCGAGTACATAGTGGCAGCCAACCACACCATCGCATCGCTAGTGACTCAGGGTATGATCCCTTACCCCATTCATAGATCCCGTGCTGTCTTCTGCTCCATCACATGGGCGCCAAATCCACAGGAACAGCGTCAGAACCTACCTCATGTCCAAAGACAAGGGGAAAAAATCTGGTTGGCCGATAAGGTTAGAAAATACATCCCCCTCTTTCATGAGACTGTTAGAGGTATGCGAAGCACTTGGTGGTCACCGTATCAACATGCGCTTCCAAGTCAGACACGGTTGCAACAGTACCTTGTTCCCCACGACGCATCCCAATGTTCCCATCATGTCGGCTATACTCGTTTCCCCACAACTTGGCGTCGATTGCAAAAGTGGAGCAGGTGAAAAGAAGACGACGTGGATGAAGAACCTGCTGGAATCCATTGAACTGGATCATGCCGTCGCCAAACATCCGCATCGTTGTAACTGCGCACGGAACGGTAAGAAAGAGGTGAGGATGCTGCCGTATTCCCGCAGTCCAGCGAGATATGAACCCGTCATATTACAGCTCAATATAGAATCAAATCTCAGGTGAGAAGAAAAAAAAAAAAAGAAGCACCTTTACTTTACATATGGAAAACGTCAGCTGCCACCCGTACCACTTCCGCATGAAAGGGCGGTCATACCTTGTGCTATGATTGACAAATGAACCGGAAGAGGCATCTTACGGAACCACCCCTGTCACCGGGGGGACAAAATTTTCTAATGCTGTGCCGAGTCTTCCTCAGGCATATGTTTCATGTTAGAGCAATGAGGTACTCGGCTGCCAGGGTAATGTGATGTGGCAGGGAGCCAGTGTGCCATATTTGTGACTGGAGCAGGAAACATCATTTGCGTTGTTTCGACGTAAGTAACAGGCAGATACGGGAAGGGGAACTTGATAGAAGGGACCAAAGCGTCAGCTGGGAAAACTGGCGCATTCACTGGGGGCAGTGATGGCGGTTCTGGAATAGTAGCTGGCAGAATCATGGAATTAGCAAGGATCCTGCCAGCGAGAAATGCAAAAGCACACCACCACGTCAGACACCTTCATCCCTGTATTAGGGTGAAGAAGAAGAAGGAACGTCGATCTGTCCGAATGTCTGGTAACAAGAGCAGCAAGAGTTCAAAAAACAAGAAAAACGACTGCACGACGTGCGAGAGTAATGGTGGTTACACGGTCCTGATATATGTGATACCTTCGAGAGTCATTCGCACAATAAAGAGTGTCACTTGTCACTGATCATCGTGCCCGGCGGGCAGTTGGCACGGTCACAGGTGTCGTCGTAATCTGGGCAGTGCTCACACCCACAGATGTCGTCGGAATCGGGACAGTGCTCACACCCACAGGAACCGTCCCAGGTGGACAAAGTGCTGTTGGCATCAAGGAACTCACAGCGTCCCAGGCGCTGGGGTAACTGCACCCTTGCACCTCTGTAGGTGCCAAGCCAGTATCGGCAGAGTCATACCACCCGCCACCGACGGTTACGGTCGGGCTCGGGGTGAACGTAGGGGGAGGGAGCGTGGGTATAGCGCTCGTGGACGTATACGTGGGGAGGAGTGCTTGGATCGCACTCGGTGGCAAGCCGCTTATGGTTGCAGGGGGGTACTGACCATACGTGGCTATCGAGCTGGCGGGAATAGCGCCAGCGCCGGCGCCACCTGTCTGCCACGACGCATATTGACCATCAAAGGGTTGTTGGGATACACCGAGAGCTTCACATGTTCCAACTGCCGTCCGTGGGTCCGCGGGTATCCATCCATTCTGTAGACCGAGTTGGTAGGACCAAAGGGGCGATTCAACTGAATTGGTAGTGGACGAGTTGCCAATCTATTCAAGCCACTCGTCAACAATCGTGGGTCGGGGGAGGCAGAGGAAATTTGCAAACCTTCCAAGTCCAGTAAAACCAATTCTGAAGGGCGTCCATGGAAGCTAGAGTGAATTCCATGAGGCCATCTTTCATCGTTTGATTCCATTGAGATGAGTCCAAAAACAGTGAACACGACGGCCCAGAGCTCGATGTGACGGTTGTACCCAACAGGAAAAGGCCACAAGCATTGTATCCATTACTGAATTCACCCGCAACGGTGATTCCAAAAGCAGTCTGGCTGGGAAGGATGTGAGACAATGAAATGGCTGATCAATCCATCAAAGGTACCTGGCGTTCATGCTATCAGCCCATGAATTGCAGGCAGTCTGGGGCCAGATTCCGCCTGCTTGAAGACCCGTGCCAGTGGCGATTGGCTCGGTATTTGAATTACCATCGAATGCAAAGTAAGGGTGTGTGTCGAGAATAATGCGATCGGACCCTTGCAGAAAGCCTGCCCAACTTCCCACGCCTAAAAATCCATCGTGAATAACGATATACGGACCATGGCCTTCACCAATGCCCGTGATGCTACGAATCATATCATAAGCCGAAAGGTAGCTGAAGACAGTGCTCAATGTCCACCCAAGAGAATATAAAGTGACGCTCGACAACTCACAAGCTTGTCATCTGGTCCTTGCCAATAGCAGATACAAGAGGCTCATTGATGATACTAAAAACGGGAACGACGGGCTGCCATTCAGGCTGGGAAATGAACTCGGCAATAACTCTGATATAGTTCAGTGCACGTTCGGCATTGGCCAAGCCCATAACACCATTGAGGAAATTGATGCTGCCCAACTTTCCAGAATGATTGTAACCTTCACATCACGTACAAAAAGACAATAAGACTTGTATTCGGGATAGTGCGGATGGACGTAGACATACCATTCTGCGAACCTGGGATAGTGTGCAAGTCTAAGTTAACTCTGAGGCCATACTTCCGTGCCCATTGTAGAACACGCAGGATGTATCTGACAAGGCACTTCAGAAGATCAATCTTAATGATGTGAAGAAACACATACGGCCAGCAGACTTTGTCTAGGAAAGGTTCGAAACTCCATTTCTCGATAGCCCAAAATGGAATTGGCAAGCGAATCCAATTGAGTCCAGCTCCAGCCATTTCCGCGATGTCTTGCTCCGTCTATCAAGCATGCATTTGACGTGATTGCGTGAATTAAAGGGACGCAGGAAGCTTACGATAAACGTGTTATAATGGTCTTCAATTTGATTTAACCCACCACTCCCTGTATCAGCAGCCATGAGGGTACTCAAGGTCCACTCGTCTACCGCAGCAGGGTATTTCTGAAAGAGCGCAGGGGAAATGAATGGTTCGAGGACAAATAGTCCTCCCAAATTAACGCTGTGGATCATGACACTCGTGACGGGATGTACCATGAGGCACGAATACTTACCCATATATCTTGTCTTGACCCCAATTCCAACTCGTGTTTAATGGTGGTGTCCACGAATTTGGTTGAGCATCGTTATTGAAGGGATCTTCCGGATTGTACACCCCTATGAAAATGTGTCAGAGAATACATTCATTTAGGGGTATGTAAAAGAGATCCGGAATGAAATGTAAAATATGTTTATCAATGGAAGTTCGATAAGCAACTACGGATACACGTCGTGGCGGACGCACCAGGATCCATTGCCGCCGACGCACTAACTACAGCGAGACTGTCATGACGAGCCATGGCAAGGTCATAGTAGACAACAGTGCTCAACAAAATAATCACAAACACCGATCATAAATCTCCCGAAAAACTGAGAAATGAAAGAAATATGAAGACTCACAGAAGCCACCAAAATTATTGATGTACGTGAATGTTGTACCATCAGAAGTAGTGACCACTGAACCATTCCCACCGGTCGTCGGATTTCCAGAACCGCCACTACCACTGCCACTGCCGCCGGTGCCGGTGCCGGTGCCGGACGTGGAGAGATTGGAGTGAGGTTTAATAACAAGAAAGTAGGCGGGAATGACGATCGCAGCCGCTACGAGAAGGAGGACAACAAATGCAATGATCCAGAAGATACGGCGAGTAACGATCGGACGCTTTTGAGCAGAAGTAGACCACCTGGCATTGGGATAGTCAGGACCACGAGAGGCCTCAATAAGCTGCTTCTCGTGTTGAGAAAGGAGAGGGGAAGAGTTGCCCGCGAAGTGGAAGGCGCTCGATCCACGGGAAGAATCGCTGGCGAACTCGGATGTCTGCTCGAGGTACGAGGCTCTGGGAGGCTCCAAGAAGGGATGGTCCTGCGAAGGGGTATTTAGCGCCATGCCATGCGAGTCTACTTGACTATCCGGTCTCGAGGAGGTGTGGAATGAAGACATGGTCGAGTTCAAGAAGTGAGGATCAGCAGCATGGGGAGAAATGACTAAATGTAGCACACAGGGAATCTCCTGACCACCGCACAATATGGACAGTTCTGTCAACGGGCAGTTCTATCCGTTGGCTCGTGACCGCACACGTGAACTAGTCAGGGACATTATGATATTAGGTTAGATACCTCACGTCAGCGTATACATACCCATCCCACAAGTTTTCGTGGGCCATCGGCTGACTGCTTTGATGAAGGGGTGAACGCGCAACTGAGTCCTAGAGGTTACCATGCGAAAGAAGTAAGAAAAACACCCGCAGTGTCGACTTGGCGACCATTTAATACCTTGTACTGAAACAGTGCCACACGAGAACTCTAAGCTCTCCTGCTTCTCCCGTGCGTTCTATTGAGGCAACATTTATACAGTCGAATTAATCATAGTGGAACGCTTCCCATGCTTATCGCATAACAGAGCCGAAGCGACTCGCCTCCTTCATCTGAAAGCACTTGAAAGCTTATTAAAAGACTCTCCAATTCTTGTTGTAAGTGTTGTCTGAAACGTCCTGTCCAGTCGATGTCTCAGTTTTCCGGTATAAGTCCCGAGCATACTCCTTCCGTGAGACGGAATGTGGGTCAGTGAGTGCACCCTGACGTTTCAGTTGCCAACGCCGCCTAGGACGACGAGTGGATGCCTGACAACATTCCCACATGCACGTCAAGTCATGGAGAATGTCCAGGTACAGCCGGCTGCGATACGGTCTAGTGGTTCGTTGCTGTGTGTGGCTGTTTTTGTTGACGCAGCAAGTTGGAGCAAAGGACACTTGCCCAAATTGAGACAAGAGTCACGCGTACGGCTTACGGGACAAAGACTTTGCCGTGTCCGAGTTGTGACATGACAGCAACCAGCAACAGGCCTGCACTACTGTACTGTCGCACCATGAAAAACTCGATGAATGACGTTTCGAGGGTTGATCCCAGTGATTGCCATGTCGTTGGTCATATATTGGGCTTTGTGGCTAAACAGTGTTGGCGCGAATCATGCGTAATTAGGTATGATCTGCAGTCAACCCCCCCGTAACAAATACCTAGTATGGCATTAGGGACGTGAGTGTACTACTTCGGACAAAATGTATGGCCACGGAGATGGATTTGCTGATCACACTCGGTAGTTCTCCCAAGGAATGTACAATCAAAAGTACCACTCCTCCATCAGATCTATATAGACTTGCATGGTGGTGGACTGGACCGCGGATGTCATGGATATCTGAGGACAGGCACTGTTCGCGGGAGGACCAGTGCACATTGCATTGTTTGCTCGTCAATACCTGTTGAGGAATTGAAAGATTGGTGAACAAGGTTTTATTCACGCTGTAGATAGAACAATCCCGCTTGTACACTAAACCAAATACACTCGACGCATCCTCGCACGTTGTCTGTTGAGATGTTGTGTTCGCGGTGCGGCATGTTGACCGAACGATGCTGTGAGTCAAGGGCAGTATCGGGTATGGATGGAGAGGAGCCGGAGCAGACGAGCTGTGATGAATCGGCGAATTGAATTGATTGCATTTACGGAAGGTGGCGTGGTACACGGCATTTGCCGAATCCGGGGTACCACCAGCGCCGGAGACAAAGCAAACGATCTCAGATCCACTCAGATCCAAGATCGGCCAGTTATCCATCCCATGAGGTATGTCTGCGACTCGCTTCACCATGGAAGGGGTCTCGTCAAGGACCCATCTAACAATGTCTAATTCAGCAGGGCAATGCCAACAGACAAAAAGTGTGTGAGGTTCTAGTCCGTTTTACAGGGCACTGCCGCCACACCCCCAAATGGGTGTAGCGCCGTGTCTGGTTCTCAAGGCCGTGATACCGCGAACGTAGACGAGAACTTGGTTATTTCCTCCTGGCGCAATGACATACACTTTTTTTTAGCAATTGTACCCCGCCTCAGAACCGGCGAACTGGACTAACCTTTGCCGTCCCCTTCCTTTCTCTGCTTATATATGACCCTCCGCAATCGATATCTCGTTACATGTCGAGTCCCTCTCGATGTATCTCCCTGCATTCAGCCAGACAAGTCACATCACGCGATATCCCCTGACAGATAGTCATCACTCTTCACCGTCCCCCCCGGCTGTCCCCTTCCGATCATGCAGTCCGCACGATCCCCCGTCATTTAGATACAGCGTGGATGACATATTGCAGATCATGCTCAAAAGTCGAAAGAGCTGGAAGACCTTAAAGGGTCAATCGGAGGCAGTATGGCCACCCTACCTCGAAGCGACCATGCTCAAGGGTTCGTTCATCATCGTGTCTATATCACGATTCTCACGTCTTTCATTATCCGGTCCGCAGCTCTCCAGGAATATGAACCTGATGACTCGCGGGAAACACGTATGCTAGGACGCTACCCAATGCGCAATCGTTTCATATCCGACTATATCCATAATACCACGGGAAAATACAGATCAGCCAAGCAAGTAGGTAGCCGCTTGCAACAGCTCAGAGATACGCCCGAGGGTCGCGAATGTAAGTGTCACATCTTTGGCGCGGTCCGTGTGCGGACGACGTTCATATACTTATTTTGTTCTTGTTTATATTTGTCATACCACAACTAGTGATCGATGTATTGACGCGTTGCTATCGTACGCGGATGGACACCGGCACCTGCAATGCATGGGTTCCCGTATGCCAGTCGACTTCTTTGAACCCGTCTTCCAGCCCCTCAGTTTCCACTATATCTTGCGGCAGCTCTTCCACCACCTCCTCTTCAAATTCCCCAGTCCCTCCAGTCAGCCGAATCATGCCTCGCCTCCTTCCGGCAACAACTCGCCAACCCCCCGAATCACGCATGCCCGTTTACATCGACATCCTTCCGTCGATGGGTCATGATCACCCTACCTCTGCTGCATCGACGTCTAGTTCCATCCGTCCTTCGGATGCAGCGCGTCATATCCGTAACATCGACCCTACCGTGACTTTTGTCTCTCCGTCGCCTGTCAATGGCAAGTCCTCCTACATTGTGCTCCTGGACGGTGCACCCGTCCACTCAGAGAACACACCGCTCGAGTATGTCGGACCCTACTTCTCTTCACCAATGGGTCATTCCCCTGGCGACGAACCTATACTGTACAACACCGCACTTGTACCTAAATATTGGGATGTCCTCCGCGAAGCCGCAGGTACGCCATATCCATCCCGCTAGTGTCGGGTCGGTTTTAAATATCGATTCCAGACCCCACTTTGTACACCATCGTCCAAGACGTGTACCGTAACCCTGATCCTGTACCCACCCAGGACTACTCAGAGCGTCCCCATCCTGCACGCATATTCTCGGCAATCTACCATTTCCGATATCCTGCCCCGGCGGAGTCTACTCCATCCCATGGACAGCCGTCTGTGGACACATCACGGGGTGGATCCTCTATGACGTCAGCGTTTGATGACCAAACGCTCCAGAGCTCCATGCCAGTGCACCTCGCATATGCAACGCCATTCCAAACGCCCTCAACGTACACCACCCCGGTGCCCGAAGACTTGCGGGCGCCGACCGAGTTGGATCAAAACCTGTTTGACGAGCCATTCATGTTGGACGTCAACTTTGAGCAGATCGCATTCGACGATTTCGTTGTCAATATGGACAACACTTCAGACAGCGCATCTTCGTCGCACTTTTTCCACAAGGACCCAAACACATACGTGCGTGTTGATCCCCATTCGATCTTGCTTGGCGTGGCTCATGACACGGTTTCCCACAGTTTATGTAAAACAGAGTGTGTGCTCGTATCATACCTCTATGTGTAGCAGTCTTTTTTTTTTTTTTTTTCGATCTGCCTGTATGTTTGTGTCATCATGCACACGTGGATATAGGCAGACACGGAGCGTAGAGCGCTCACTTGGTACAAGTTTCCCATACAATGGTGGAATAATATGACGATGGCGGGAATGCACGTTAACCCCCGTCAGGTACGAACTGTGGCTCATGATACGTATTTAAGACTGATTTTTGATCGATCTTATTGTGCCCATGTGGCATAACGGTGAACTTTAATCGTATGAGGGCTAACTACGCAGACCAAACCAAAAGCGTACGAGTGGTGCTACGGTTACAACAACTTGTCATAGTGCCCCACTTCAAGTTGCGGACTGCCCCTGATAAGTACTTATTCAGAGCGGAGTTCCAACCCTAACAAGTTGTAGTAATATTGAATTAGATGAACTTCGAGCTCCACAGTGCCTCTCCCTGTCTTGCTTCCTCAGTACCAGCACCATGAATTTTGGTGTTTACTATCATGCGTTGTTCCGAAACACCGAACGGAGAAACAAGATATCGTAGTTGCGATCACCATCACGGCATTTCATCAGCATTTTCATGGTGCACCAGCAAAAGCAAACTTACCACTCTTGAGGAGGGAGATGATTTGTATCCTCGCTGCAAACTCCCTCGTCATGAGAGAGACATCCGTCAATTGATTAATTCCCCTCGTGATGCCCCGCCCGACTTGTTCCTTGCGCTTGCTCGCAGGTGCACCACCTGGACCCGCATGGTGGTTGATCTGCCCATGTGCGTCACTGAGCGCATCCACCCAAGTACGCATGGTCATTCCACCCGCCATACCATCCCACTTGCTCATTTCGAGGACCATGTTGGTGATCCCAGCCACGACGACTGCGACTTCTGCCTCGACGTTCCCGATGGATTCAAGGCCGAGTTTGAGGTCTGGAAAGTGTCTGTGGATGATGACGAGGATGGGTTGATAGGACACGCCATCTCCGGCATGTCGGGGAGTGGCGCCGATGAGCCAGGGTTTAACTTGGTCGAGAGCAGTGTAGATATCACCGCGGAGAGTTGGGGACATGGTCTTGGCGTCTGCCTTGGAGGTGCCTGCGGTGGCAGTTGCGAGAGTGTTTTGCCAGTTCTTGAACATGGTGTGTGGATGTTGAGGGGGGGGGGGGGGGTGCTGTGTCTTTTGCCCTGACAGTTACGTCTGTGAGGTGCAAAGCGAAAATGGATGTCGGCGGGGCCCGGGCTGGGAACGTTCAGGCAGCAAGGTGAAGAAGTTTGACTGCGGGGACTGGGTTCGTCGTTGTTGTCGACGCAGCTGGGAGGAGATCCGAGGTCGTGCTTCAAAGTGCCTGTTCCCCCGCAGAGAGTGAAACTTATGTAAGGGATGCTGTATGCCCGCCCATTAATGGACGACACATGGGCAACACGAGGCCGACAGCGCGGATGCTGTTAGGCTTCAAGTGGCCATTGGGTGACACCACGTTGGTGCGTGTGCGATGCGAGGGCCAAGTAGAGTGTTCATTTCCCAATGGGTAGCGGATAACGGGCACAAGGTGGAGGCAGCTTGATGGAAGTGCGCACTATTCGCCTGGCGTTGTTGGATTGGTCCGGAGGCTGTTGGTTGAACGTCATGCGAGGATACCGGCGGAGCTATATGGACGTACGAAGGCAGTAGGAAAATGAAGCATTTATCGGTCCTAACAAGAATCAACGAAACGTACGTTTTCATTTCGGCGTACATGGATGAGACCACATGGACGAGTGCAAGTTGCGGGTGTTTGAGATGGAAGATAAGATAAGATAAGATAAATCGCGGAATTTAAATTTAAATCCATATAGGGACGAAAACAAACAGGGCAAAACAACGCGTTCGCGTTTACCAAAAACAAGAAAGAAAAGTGACGCGCTGTGACGACATGGCCATGGAGAAACAAGAGGAAGATGTTTTCGTGCAGATGCTGTTGGACGGCTTGGACACCTCCACCACATCCAGAACACCATCCCACTCTCCTAGAACGCACAAATCAGCAGGCACTTCCAAGGAAAATGCGCACGACGTGTCCAGCCTCCTGGACGGTGCAGAGAACTGGGACTGGGCGGACATGGAAGCAGATTTTATGACACCAAAAAAGAGAACCACCAGTCCGAACAAGGTAGAGCCACCTCATTCTCGGCCCACACTCCATCTAACACCAGGCAGCGTTCGCCCCACAAACGTCACCACTCCCCCGTTAAACCACCGGCGACGCCTCGCCGAGCTTGTTCGATGCCCTCTGGGACTGCTTCCAAACAAGACGTCAACTTGAGCCTCTCTGCCCTTCTCGACGGAGCTGAGACTTGGGACTGGGAAGACATGGAGAATGATTTCCTCACGCCCGGTCGGAAGCGCAGTAATCCCAAGGTTCGGTGTGCTACCGTCCGTGTTTCTCTCTCATTCTGATCCGGATCTCAGTCTGCCGTCTCTCCCGAGAAACCCTATACCAAGGCCCCTTCCGCTCGCTGTATTGTGGAAGCTGTGGCACAGAGCATGCAATATGGCCCCAAGGTCAGACTTTTCCCCTTTGTTCTTTGAAACGTTCTCGACGCTGCAAACAGGTCTTGTCGGTGAAAACTCAACCACATGGGCACCTACGTTCAGTCGTGCTCCAGGACGACTGGGCAGACTCCGACGTTCGAAAAGGTAGGAACAACCAGCGGAGGGTGATGGAACAGGCTTCAATCATTTTCATCTCGCAGGTGATATTATCAATGTCCTCGGTTGCTTTGACTCGGAGGGTATCATCGTGATTTCATCTCGCGAGAATCTTTTCATTCACCATCCGGATCTACTGCTGACAGCGACTGCGCTCTCAAATGCCCCACAATGCAGACGGAAACCTCTCCTCTCTTCCTTGGTACGCTCGACGTCCGATGTGACGCCCGCCCTCGTCTGGGGTAATATGCTGCATGAAATCATGCAAACGTGTCTTGCGACCCAGCAGTGGGATGAATTCTACGTCGAGGATCTAATTGAAGATGCCGTCATGAAGAACTTGCCACAAATCGTAAAGATAGAAACTAGCATAGAAGAAGCCAAGCGAGAGATCAAACTTCGGTCCAAAGGTCTCAAGGTATTCTCCGAGCGCTACATCGCAGAGTCACCCAAGGTACGACCCTTTCCTCGTTCGGCATCGCGGTCACTGACGTTTCTTTCACAGCCTGACGCCATCCTCACCAATACCCGAGCAGCAGCCAATCAGAACTCGCTTCTCGCCATCACTTCCTTACATGATATAGAAGAAGACATTTGGTCACCTACTTACGGTCTCAAGGGAAAACTGGACGCGAGCGTGCAAGCTATCATTGCCGAGAGCACCGTTGATAAATATGTCAATCAAGAACCCCTTCTTAGTACCCACACGATGCCGTTCGAAATCAAGACGGGACGGTCCATCGCAGGAATGGAACACCGCGCACAAACAATGCTATACACCCTTCTTGCGGAGGAACGGTACGGCGTCCAAGTCCCGAGCGGACTGCTCTATTATACCCAGAGCGAGGAGGTCGTGAGGGTCCCTCGAGGTAGAAACGAACTCAGGGGTCTCATCGGCGCAAGAAACGAGATGGCTGCGTACATGATGCGCCGCTTGAATCAGGGTAAGGCTCCCGAGCCTTTCTTGCCACCCACGATAGATGATGAACGTGCGTGCAAAAAGTGCTATGCGATCGATGCTTGCATGTTGTATCGCAAGGCAAGTACCGTCGGTCTGTTGGTCATCCTAACCTAACCTTACTTTCAGGCTGTGGAGAACGTCGTAGATGACTCTTCGCCGATTGCAGGGTTCTACGACGCCAAGACTTCGCACTTGAACCCCATCCAAACGGACTTCTTCAAACGATGGGAGGCATTGATAGCCCTCGAAGAGCAAGACGCTATTCGATTTCGAAAGGAGCTTTGGACGATGACCGCACAGGAACGCGAAGAAAAGGGTCGATGTTTTGATTCCATGGCCATCGACAAGACTTTCTTTTCCTCGAGCTTGCCAAGTGCAGGGAAGATTCACCGGTACACGTATCGGTTAGTCCGCGGAAATGACACTGCTTTCCAGGGTCAGTCTCTCCTGAACGGCCACATGAACACGGGCGATGCGATCACTGTCTCAGTCGATCCGGAGCTCCTCGCGCTTGCTCGAGGCTTCATCGTGGATCTCACCCCGCGAGAAGTCGTTGTGGGCATAGATCACGAGCTGAGCGTGGAAAAGATTGCTGCGCGCCTGCAGGTGTTGCGCAAGTCCCGAGGGAGAATTCGGCCCGTATTCCGGATTGATAAGGACGAAATGTCAGGCATGGGTCGTATCCGTGACAATCTCGCGCAGTTGTTCTACGTCGACGGGGATGCGAAACGACTCGGGTTGGTCGTGGATCTCCGGAAGCCGACGTTCGAGGACGAGCAGGCGACGACGAATATGTTGCGTGATGTCCCCGAGTACGTCGCTGCGACGAGCACACTAAATTCGGGACAGGTGGCAGCGATGACGCGCGTGCTGAGCGCAAACGATTATGCATTGATCCTCGGGATGCCTGGGACTGGGAAAACAACCGTGATTGCAGCACTCATCCGGACGTTTGTAGCCATGGGGAAGACGGTGCTGTTGACATCCTATACCCATTCTGCGGTAGATACGATCCTGCTCAAGTTGAAGGACGACGATTATAGCATTCTGAGGCTGGGGAACGTGGACAAGGTCAGTTCATGCATAGGTGTCGGGGATGGTGATGCTCAAACCGGAACGGACCACCTAGGTTCACCCGGACGTTCGCAAGTTTACAGAAGCGGAAAGAAGGGTGGCGAAGACGATTGAACAACTCGAGAATCAGTTCATGTCGCCCCCCGTTGTGGCCACTACATGTTTGACGATCGACCAGTGAGTTTGAGTCGGTCCGACGATTCGATGGCTGGTACTGAGATCGCGATAGCCCTTTATTTTCTCGGCGGACATTTGATTATTGTATCGTAGACGAGGCGTCCCAGATAACTCTACCGACGTGCCTCGGTCCGCTGCGCTTCGCGGACAAGTTCGTGCTCGTCGGAGACCACTTTCAACTTCCGCCACTGGTAAACCACGTTCTCGGATACCATGATGGCCGGGACCTGACATACTCTTTCAGGTGCGCAACCCTGCGGCGAGAAAGGGTGGCCTAGAGATCTCGTTATTCCGAAGACTGTCCGACGCCCATCCACATGCGGTCGTGGACCTGACGCATCAGTATCGCATGAACGAAGATATCATGCTCTTGTCCAACAAACTCATTTATGGAGACCGTCTTCGGTGTGGCTCGGAAGCCGTCGCGAAACGGAGCTTGGTACTTCCTGACAAGAGATTCATCGAGACCCATCGTGGCGCGGGTGGATGTCTGTGCGACGATGGCCAATGCTGGCTAGCGCGACTCCTGGACGAACAGTAAGGGTCATTTTTCCAATCGCATTTACCCACTTAAATTCATACCGGGCCAGTTGTAAAGCCGTCTTTGTGGACACGGATCACGTCCCCGCGTTCGATTCGCGAGTGGGCGACCTGGTCCAGAACGAAGTGGAGGGTAGACTCGCGTACCAGATCGTTGAAGCACTTTTGCAGAGCGGCATCGAGGAACGACAGATCGGGATCATGTCGCTGTACCGTCAACAGGTCAAGCTCCTCTCGCATCTCTTGCAGGGCAAGAAACACATTGAGGTTTTGACGGCGGACAAGAGTCAGGGGAGGGACAAGGACTGTGTGATCATCTCGATGGTCCGATCGAACGATCATGGACAGGTACGCCCGCCCATCATGCTACTCGTTATCATCGTGCATAACGTGTCCTCCCTTTTGTCCAGGTCGGCGATCTATTGAAAGACTGGCGCCGCGTCAATGTGTCGTTCACGCGCGCCCAGTCCAAGCTGATCATCATCGGTTCCCGCAAGACACTCGGTGCGACGCCGTTGTTGGCCGAGTTTCTGGAGTTGATGGACGAGCGGCGGTGGTTGGTTACGTTGCGAGAGGGTGCGGAGAAGATGCATCCGACGCTGGAGCCGCCTGAGATCATGGTGGTGGGCAAGCGGGGTGCGAAGCGGGCTGAGGAAGATCCGAGTCAGTCCGGAGATGGCAATGGGCGTGTGTTGGTGGTGGGGACGCCACCAAAGAAGGCAAAGACGCCTCCGGCGCTGGCTGTGAGGGATGGGGTGTTGAAGGGACGGCCGATATTGCAGGATGTGATCAATGGGGAATTATGATAACATCTTGATTTACTGTTACGTTTGCTGTACGATGTGTGTATCGATAGGGCGAGTGGGGGGGGTTACTCATCGTTTAAAGCGTCTTGACTTGGACTCTTGACGATGTCTGTTGGAGGACGACCTTTGGAGCGACGTTTTCCCTCCAGTGGGCATCCAGCCATACGATCCCCGGCCTGCTCAAGGAGGTACTGTAGTATCATAATATCCGATGCAAACGCAGGATAGCTGGAAAACACGGTACTAGTACGAATCGACGTGACTACCTCTGCTGGATAAACTCGACTGCCACTTGTTTGTTTTCCTCACTCTCGGGCATTATTGTAATAATGAAGTCTGGGGGTGAGGGGAACAACCGTTCGGCTGGTCTGGCGTGCGATCAGGAAAAAAAAGTACTGATCTACAGCAGTCAATTAGTTCTGGTAGAGTCGCTGCCTTGACTCTTGAGCCAGCGAAACCCTTGCACCTTGCATGGTTGATATGCAACGCAATCCGCCAAAATATTGAATAAGTAGTAAATTTACACTCCGAAGGAGTCCCGGTGTCAAGATATAATATTAGGGGCTTCACATCCCCAACATCAATAAAAGGTTGGGACTACACGAGCATGGAGGAATCGGATGCATTAGTTTGAGTCCATGTATGATTGTTTCGCACGAGGAAGAAATTTGAACGTTTCTCCCGCAGAATTACGCTCTTGATGATTGGTAGGAGTCCGCGTCTATCTGCGAATGCACCTATTTGCAGCTTTATCGAGACCAAATGCGGGTTAATGAGGATATATCTGAAGCTGTACTTCCTGTGATCAAAGAATACATTGATTGCCTTGGGTGTACCGAAGTGATGATGAGAGCGGGCCTCGTGGAATATTGCTCAAGGCGGTGGTATTCTCCAACGACTTGGTCTTGCACCGACTCCCGTGGGTACACGATTCACATGCACAGGTGGTCTGCGAAATGATCGGTGACGGAACACCACAAGCTATTAAATTAGGCCCGGGGTTACACGCTGCCGCAATCTGTACCTCATCCATGTCGACCACAAACCTCTCAAATCTCCTTCAGCCCCTCCGAAACCCTCCAGAATGGTCAGAATCCTCAGAATCAGTCATCCTCGAACCATACGCATACATTACTTCTAAGCCAGGGAAGGAAATCCGAGCTTTGCTGATCGAGGCGTTCAATAGCTGGCTCAAAGTGCCGCGTGCGCAGCTCAAAGTCATTTCACACGTCGTACGTATGCTGCACAGCGCGAGCCTCATGGTCGACGACATCGAGGATGATGCACAACTTCGGAGGGGTCAACCAGTTGCCCATCGCATTTACGGCGTTCCCCAAACCATAAACACGGCGAATTATGTGTATTTTTTGGCATACAAGGAGCTCGCGGCGCTGAGGGGCCATGATTCGGGAGACGCGGACCGGGTCGTGGCGAACAAAGATCTAGATCTGGTGGTCACCGAGGAGTTGTTGTCCCTTCATCGTGGACAAGGTCTCGAGATATTTTGGCGGGATACATTGCAATGTCCGACAGAGAGTGAGTACATTGCGATGGTTAACAACAGTTGAGCGTACTGTTGCCAGGTGATAGCATCGCTGTGACTAACCTCCGTGGCAGAGACTGGCGGTTTGTTCAGAATCGCGATCAAGTTGATGATGGCATGTGCGACCAAGAACGTGACCGTGTAAGAACGATTTTCTTTCCCAGAGGGTTTATTAATCGCCTTTGGTATTAGCGACTACATCCCTCTAGTCAATCTCTTTGGCGTATACTTTCAGATCAGAGATGACTATATGAATCTACAAAGTACCGAGGTACCTGAGCGTCGTTGCCCTTTACTATTCGACGATCCAGATGGATACTGATCTTTGGATATATATGATAGTATTCACAGAACAAGGGTTTCGCAGAAGACCTTACCGAGGGCAAATTCTCTTTCCCCATTGTTCATGGAGTAAGGGCAGACCAGACCAACCGCGTCATACTGAGTGTGTTTCCTCTCTCACATCTCAAGGATCACAGAGCTGACTCTGCAACTTAGACGTACTTCAAAAACGCCCAACAACACCAACGTTGAAGCACCACACCATCTCTCGCCTACGCGATGAGACGGGCTCGTTCAGCTATACATTGAAGATAATGAGACAACTTGAACAAGAGGTATGTGCATTACAGCGTCGAATCGCGAGGATGGTAATGTTCATGCTCGTACGTCGTCAAGCTTCGCGAGGAAATTGCAAAGCTTGGGGGAAATAGTCAACTTGAAGCGATCCTGACTTCTCTACATGTCGAGGATGACCGATGATCAATGCACGAAAACATAAAAGAACTGGATACAACTTTATGCATGTACGGGCACTGGCGTTCAACTTATCGTTAATCGTACGCTAGATCACTTTGCTTGGGATGAATGGTCACGTGAGGTGTAATTATCCCCGCTATTTAGACGGTTCGAGCCGAATAAAAGCCCATGCGTTGTTTCTTTACACTCGCAGAGCGACAGCGTTTTCATACCAGACCCATTGTTAACTGTAATTCGATGTCGTTGGCTTTGTGCCGGTCCTGCAAGAATATGGTAAGTTCACGCGCAGCACGCTTTCACCGGTCTGCTATTCGGGCGCTTTGTCCTGGCACTGTAAAGTGAGTGACGCGAATACGCCATGTCATGCGCGTTTTATTGACCCCTCAGAATCAGACCGTTTACATCGACACACATCTCCACCGCAGATGAACTCCCACTCTCCGGCGTCCGTGTCTTGGAGCTCGGCCAGCTAATTGCAGGTCCATTCTGTGGACAGCTTCTCGGGTAATGGACGCGACCGGAACAACGGTGGCCATGCGCTCACCATATCCGACAGCCATTTCGGTGCCGAGGTCATCAAAATCGAGCCCCCATCTGTCGGGGATCCGCTGCGAGTGTGGAGAGAACTCGACGTCGATGGCGTGAGTCCGTGGTTTCGGAGCCTGGGAAGGAACAAGAAGAGTGTGGCGATCGACCTGAGGCAGGACGAGGGAAGAGCGTAGGTGGCTCTCCCCCATCTGCTCGTTCACGCGTACCCATGGCCGCTTTCAAAAGGCTCGTGAAACGGCTCGCAGCCAAGAGCGATGTCATTCTCGAGAACTTCAAGCCAGGGAGTAAGACCACGCGGGTTGGGTTTTGGTGTTGAACGTTGCTGATGTCTCTCTTTTTTTTTTTTTGGTTTTCAGCGCTGGAGAAATGGGGGTTGGGTCCATTGGCGTTACATCCGCTCAACCCGTCGCTCATATTTACCCGGGTGAGCGGATATGGACAGACGGGCCCTTGGTCATCCAGACCTGGATATGCATCGGTTTGCGAGGCGGAGTCTGGATTTCGGTATATCAACGGTCTCGTGGATCCAGAAACGAACTCATTATCCGGACCCCCTGTAAGGCCGAATATCAGCCTAGGGGACTCCGTCGCTGGGCTACATGCTGCCTTTGGGACAGTAAGAGTCTCTCTCAAGTTTGTTTTTGCTTTAATTCTAGACGGCGCACAGGTCTTGGCACTTCTCTCTAGGCAGAAAAAGGTCTCTAACGGAGAGAAGAGTGGTCAGACTGTCGACGTCAGTATCATGGAGAGGCGAGCTTCTGTTTCTTTTACTCTGATATTTAGTTGACCCACTTTACAGTATGTTAAACCTGATGGAGGGCATCATCCCAGAGTACGATCGCAAAGGAAAGGTACGAGTTCAACTGTACGATTTTCTTTCGTTGCCAACCCTTGACCTTGTTGCAGGTTCGAGGTCCGTCTGGATCCTCAGTGACCGGAATCGTTCCGACGAACGCGTACCCCTGTTTACCCTCATCCACCTCACCTTCTACACCAACCTATATCATCATTGGGGCGAATGGTGACACGTTGTATGCGCGTCTGATGCGTGCCATCGGCCGCGAGGACCTCATCGGTCCCGACTATGCACAGAACCGGCATCGTGTTGTTCGCCAAGCAGAGATAGAGGAAGCAATCTCTGACTGGACGAGGGTACGACCCGCAGAAAAGGTGTTGCAGGTGTTAGACAAGGCCGGTGTTCCAGTCGGTCGTGTCGTCGGTGTCAAGGAGATCATGCAGAGCGAACACGTGAAGGCGCGTGGAGCTGTGGAAGACGTATGGGTCGGTGAGACGGATAGTGGGTGGAACGTCAAGATGCCAGGCGTCTTTCCAGTCTTGGAAGGATCTGGAGCGAAGACAAGATGGGCTGGTCCTGACCTCGGGCAACATACTGACGACGTTCTGATAAAAGAACTTGGATTGGATACCAAGGAACTTGCACGACTCCGGGACTGTGGCATTATAGGATAAGTTGATTCTACTTTGGTATTTCATTCTCTGTCTTTTCTGTTACAATGGCAGCACTTGACCCTAAACTATAACCATAAGAAAGCAGTCGCGTTGAGCTCCTTTCCGACAGCGTTGTCGAGTTCAGCAATTTGTCGCAGTCTCCTGCCCCCTTCTAATCGCTCGTATATCTTGATTCCCCCGCCCTTACCCCCACTTCCAACACCACCGACGACAAGCCACTTATCATCCTCTCCTCCAAACACCATCCCACGAACGTGTCGTAGCCCTGTGCGTTCCTCAGCCACTAGTTCTGGATGCTCCTCTCCCCTCTCCAAGGAGAAGACGGCAATGATGTCACCCTCAGGGTGTGGGTCTTCTCGATTCGAGATATAAATATACGCGGTGGGGAACGAGCGGTTCGGTTTTGGTATCAATATCTCAGCAGCCTTCATCTGACTCGGCGTCGGAGACTCTTTGAGCGTCGACAACGTAGTCAAATGCGTCAGAGGCTGTCGACCGGAATGGAACTTGTATACAGCAAGCTCTGAGGTGAGCTCCAGCAGGATGTACAACGTATTTCCTTTGTCGTTGGTGTCAGCTTCGTGTGAGACGGCTCCACGATGATGGTACGTACCGTGTATCGCGACGTGCCGAGGCCCACCACCCGTTTCAGCACTGATGAAGCCTCGAATGGCCCAATGTCCATCGGAACTCTCGGTGAGTTGCCATACTTTATCGGAGCCCAGATCAGGAACGAGGAGCTCCTTCTCAGTCGCGTTCAATGGGTTGAACACGGTTTGGTGCGGATGTGAGGCCTCCTGTCGAGATAGATCCCGACCTGGCTTTCCAGCCTCGAACGGCAACGCGAGTTTCCACAGTTCAGCGGGACGAGTGTACGGCGGACTCGTGGAGATCGGGACCGTAGCCAAGGTACCGCCATCGTACTAGGTCATCACCCCCATCCACCACCGACCATCCACGAGATGTCGACAAGCAAGGAGAGCGCCTTTTTTTTTAGTCCGCGATCGAAATCCCTTTGTACGACGTGGACTTACATTTCCGACGATGACCTCGTGCTCCGCGACGATCAACGTGCAGGGAGAAGCGCCGCCGCTCGAGCACGTCGCTTCCTCCACTTTTCGGCCCTTGCCGTCCTTGTCATACTTGACCACGACGATCTGACCGTCCTCCTGTTCCAGGCCGGTGAATATCAGCGACCTATCAGACGGGTGTGCGTCGATCCAGGATGGATGGTGGCCGACGTTGACTTGAGAGAGGAGCTTGAGCGTGGGTGTGCCCGACGGAGCGGGATCGAACTCGAGGGTATAGATCGAATCGGTGTACGATCCGACCAAAATCTTATGAGCGGGCATGTCGATAGTCGAGAAACGGGCGAGGACGCTCGACGATTGAGGAGTAGAGGACGAGTTGGACACGTCTCTATCGCGGTTCCCCTGGCTTGTTATCAGTGGTTTTGAAAAAACGTCGCAAGAATAGGCGGGTTGGGGTCACGTTTATGCTATCGTGTCCGGGTCCTGAACGACGTGTGGAGCCCGACATTTGTCCGCACATTCACTGTTCTCGCTAGAAACTCCCAAGCCAGGTCCTTGGTATCAGATTCTGGGATGAGGAGAGTAAGCGACATGTAGTCCTGGTGGATACACCGTGCTTTGACGACACGTTTAAATCCGACCTCGACATTTTGAACATGATTTCTGAATGGCTCAACTCAAGGTAGTGTATGGTGTTTACTAGGCCGCGTTTCTCGCCCACATTCTCGTCCCCACAGTTATAACAACGACAAACTTCTCTCCGGGATTTTGTATCTCCATCGGATAACGGACAACCGCGTGGCCGGTACGCCACTGAAGAACCTCCGCGTATTCCGAAAGCTTTGCGGAAAAGACGCTTTAGAGAAAGTTTACCTCACTACGACAATGTGGGATGAAGTAGAGCCGACGGTCGGCGAAAGGAGGTTGGATGATCTCAGTTCGGATTACTGGAAGGCGATGGTTTCTCAGGGAGCCCACATAACTTGCTGTAGGAGTGACGCCGACTTGCCGAAGGAGCTTATTCGACGTATCCTCGCGAAGGCGCTCGCAAGGTGCTGCTACAAGAAGAGATGGTCGAGCTGGGGAAGGAGCTCAGAGAAGCAGCTGCTGGGCAACAACACCAGATCATACTAGCACCTGTGCCCAACGCCCTAGGTGATTGCGTAGCGTAACTAGCGTTTGACGCCTAACAAGCACTGCCCACCATTCCTCGCAGCGCCTTGGTATTGAATATTGAATCGTTAGATTGATGGCTGATCGTGGACTGTGTTACGAAAGTGAACGTTTGAACCTTGGCTGCGACACCATCGTAATGGTTGGTAGAGAGGGACATGCCATAGTATCAGAAGCGACAACCCCGCGCATCGTCTGAATCAGATTCTTTATCCGCCACGTTGACCCGTGTCGCATCCCAGTCAAGTATAAGGTGGACTGTTCACCATCGACAGCGACGCGGGCAGAATTTTCCGAGTCGGCATATGATTAGCGAGCTCGTTGGGACATCGCCACACCTACATTTCTGATTGGGGGTGAAAGTTCACGACCAAATTACTTGCGGACGAACCTGCAGACAAATTAATGATGGATACCAGAGAAAAGCCGTCGGAATACACATATTCTACACCTTCAAGCACGTTCGTGGAACATTCACTCTGTAACGCTCCACGACACCAACCAAACCTTAAATGGACAGTTTATAGTAGTATTTTCACATTCGACAGTGCTCGTTGCAGGTGCCTGGCCCATTTGCTGCAGACAAAACCCTCCCCTACTATCGGTACGTGTACCTTGATGTTTGCGAAGTGATAAGTGGATCGATGTAAGAAGACACAGCGCCATCTGCAACGGCCTTGTTACTGAAGAAGAAGCGATGAGCAATCAGAACACGACCTCAGCGATTTCACCTTGCCGCGACACGTACACGTGACTCGAAGGTCTGCATAAGTGCACATCCGAAAATACCGGATGCTGCTGAAGACGGCGATATAAAAAGTCACTGGCGGCATAACCGCCAACTAGGAAGGCGTGCTACAGAGTATAATCAAGCCGCGCACATAGCGTAGTGTCAAAGTCTATGTTCACCTTGATCTGAATCTTCAACCTTGTTGCTGCTCGTCGCTGCTCCTCGAAGGCCTCGGCGATCGCCACCACAGAGGGTTCAAATAATTTGGCAACGTCTTCTCTGTACGAGCGTTCAAGAGTCAGTGCTATGAAATTCAATGTAAGGAGTCCCTTACCCAGACAACTTGAGCTGGCCAGAGCGAATATCATACTGAGGATCTTTGTCTCGTACAGTTCCGAACTTGATGTATTGCGGATCGCCAGCGTCGCGGAACCTCAGCTTTGTAGTCTTGTCGAAAATATCTCTCATGTCCTTGACGATGTCGGGTGTCCCAAATCGTGAGTTGGCAAGTTTGGCTGTTGTAGAATGTGATGTTATAAGGGTCCTCGGAAGAACGAGCAGCACTTACCCTTGAGGAATGTATGGGCTCTTTGCGTGACGAAAACAGATCCTTGAAGGCGACCTATGAACACAACGGATTAGACAAAAAAAACCTGGATCGAACACGGAAGCTGTTACATTCCGCAGGTGCAATCTCTTTGAATTCCTTGGGAGGGGAAAGCTTGATGGAGTAGGCACTCAAGTCGATAGTATTGTCTCCAGCATCAATGATGACGATGCCCTGATATTCAGACTCCTCCTCAACCTCTTCTTCAGGCTCGTCGGAACTAACAATGGCCAGTTTAGAGAACGAGTCCGACGCCAGCACGTTGGTGACGCAGAACTGAAGACTGGCTTCCCCCTCGGTCAGTAAATGAATTCGACTCGCATGTTCCTCCTCTTCGCTAGGAATCAGCCCTGCCATCACAGCGGCGCGGCGAATCTGTTGTTGTTGTGGGCCTTCCCATCCATTCGGATGGGTGAGGATGAACTCCATGTTGTTCTCCATAGACTTCCACATCGAAGCACCACTAGCATGAGACTCGATGATGTAGTTGCGAGCGCAGCTGAAGAGATACTGTATGAAATCCCCGAGAACTTGGATGGCACTTTTACCATGGGGAAGGGGTGGGAGGTCTTCGTCTTTGATGTGAGACGGCGCCAAATGCTTTGCTCGCAAGTGAAGCTTCCACCTAACAGCGTCCTGTAAAGAAAGGAACGACAAAGGGTTGTCTCTTCACCGAGCTCACCATTCGAGCTTGATCCAATGTTCATCTTCTGCTTGGTCAATGACTTGCTGCTGTAACGCCTCAGCGCCGACAGCTCTCACGTCGCCTTCACGGTCATAGTACAAGATGGACGGTATCTTGTTATCACCTCCGACGTGTTCTTGGGCAGGATACCTGAATGAACCACAAGTCAGCGCAACTTGAACCCACCTTTTGCACAGAGTTTCGCTTACCTCGAAACCCCGAATATCTTTGGAACCTCTCCAGGATCAAGAATGCAATATGAGATGCCACTGTATGTCGTACCAACGTCGAAAGCAAGCACTAGCTTGCGAGAGAGGCCACAGTACGGCTCGCGGGAGGGCATTCTGTGAGCTCAGGTCGCTGTGTAAGTTGAGAAGCTTGAAAGTTGGGAGGCACAAGTACCCCTGAAACCCAAGTCGCCACATCCAGGGCACTACAATAATCCATAGCACGACCTAACAACAACATCAGTATAGTGTGAAACTACTCTGATAGGGAAAACTGTACGTAGCATCTGATGGGTAGAGGACCACCGTGTCTTTACGTCGAGGATGAGCATGATAGCATCACGTCCTAGGACGATACTCAATAGTGGTATTCATGATGCTTGAATTTGGAATGACCCAGTCGAAGTTCAAAAACATGCCTCCGCAGAGACCACCTCGACGGCGTTCAGCACGGCTGGGAGTCTGTAGGCCCATCAGTAAATTATCAAGTCACTTTTCGGGCTCTTAATCATGCCTTATCGTGGTTTAAGGTACTTTTAATAGCTTTTGGAGTGTCATGCAAATCCATGTAGAAGCAGCTAAAACTATATCTCTATTCTTTTAGTGTCTTTTAGTGTCCTTTCACCATGCATTTGTGCTTTCCTGGCACACTTTCAGTTGTGAAAAGCAATCAAAATGTATTGAAAGTATCTGGTATACTACTTACTAGGCTGAGTCTCCCTTGTAAAGGAGTCGAGATCCCACACTGTCCCAAGTCAGAGGAGACGACGATGAACCATGTGGTTTTTTGTAATGCAGTGCCATGGTCCGTCAAGCGGGCGCAAGTCTAAAAGAAAAGGTTGAGACTTTAGCGATACTACCTAGACCATGCCCGTAATAGTCCGAGGTGACCCTGTGACCAGCGGCTCCACACCAGAGCTTCTGGACAACTGGACGGAATCTTGCCGACTCAACGATATCATACTGAGACGACTATTATCTGGTTGGTGACTGCTTGTTTATTGTCATTCAAGTTTGCTTCCAAGTTTTGCGTGCCATTTGCGGCAAGCAGGTCGAAGGATCATTCTCCAGAAAACAAGCAGGGCAAAAAGTATAGTCATTCGTTGGGAAGCTCTGTAATCCGAGACTCCTATCACTCGACTGGCCATTCCCCAGGGTGTATCGTTCGACTATGAGTGACATGATTATGGAATACCTTACTGGATCTCCTCCACAATCTGATCAAACACGACAGTCGCAGGACCCCTTTCGAGTGTTCATCAGTAACTAGACCAATCAAAGCTAGAAAAAAGGTCCTACCTCTTTTCCTCACCATCCTCCGTCCAGCTAATCTGCGCCTGTAACTCAGTTAATCCGAACATCAACACGATACTGAACTGCTGCCTATAGAACTGTAGCCCCGCGAAACCGCGTCGGGGACTGAGCGTCTTGGATACTTTGGATGTGTCCGCATGAACGGTACATAGGTTGGAGAACATCCCTTTGAAGGTTGACAACAGGGTCAGTATGTACGCCGACAATCATTGACAATTTCATAGAACATCCACCTACCCGGTTCTGAATCCGTCCAACGAGGAGCGCTCGCATTGCCGCGGTAACAGACGACTTCCGTAGCAATTGTGTCGCACGAGGTCCTCTCCGCGCATTCTGTGATGAAGTCCTTCCGGAATTCCTTTGTCTCCGACACTGTTGTTCCCTTCCTTTCCATGTCAGCCTTGACCGATTACAAGCCACAAGCCGAATACCTTGTGCAATATCGCGCTGAACGCGTTCGGAATAACCATGCGCCCCGATGGACGTGGGACCACAGACGCAGCCCGAAGTTTATGTTGCTCGTCGTTCTTGTTGAACTCTATGGCGCATCGCGTGCCATACGTAAATTTGGAAACACGTGCCGAAACCCTGTGGTCGAGGTAAAAGGCGAGAGCGCCGTCCGCGACTGCTTTATTCCTGTGAGGTTTGCAGTGTACATGAATGAAGTCAAGTCAATCTCAATCTCAAATGTCGCTTACGTGTGACTGTCAGGGCGACAGAAATTGAGGTTCAACGGTTTGATATGCTCTTGCAGCTTCGAAAAGAGCCAATCATTCGCGGCGAAACCCCCAACGAGAAAGATGGCCTGGAAATCGTCAGTCTCCTCGCATGGCGATCCAAGGCAGACAGACGTACATGAATGGGCTTGGTCGCCAGCTTTCGTTGATTTTCCATTACTGCAATAATCGCTGTTGCAGAGGGTTCAAAGAGAGTTGCGACATCGGTTCTGGGTTGCGAGTGCCGTGAATGAGCAGATGAGATCGAGTATAATAAAGTACACTGACCCCGGGATTTTGAGCTGTCCAGACTTGATGTTGAACGCGAGGTCACGGTCCTTCACGGTTCCAAAGCGGATGTAAGATGGCTCAGTAGAATTGTTGAAACGGAGCTTCGTTGTCTTGTCGAATTCGCTCGTCATTTGAGCGATGTCCTCTGGGGTCCCATATTTAGAACCTGCGAGCTTCCCTGATACGATCATGAAGCTTGTTCAAACGCATCCCCTTTTCATAGCTTACCTGTGAGGAACTGTTTAGCGCGCCTGGATACGAATACTGCGCCTTGCAAGCGGCCTTCAACCGGTTCATCAGTACAGGTAATCCAACTCGAGTTCTTGCTTACATTCTGGGGGAGCGATCTCTTGGAGCGTGGCAGGCGATGTTGTCAGGTAGTACGAGCTGACATCAATAGTTCCACCGCCTGCATCAATAATCATGAAGCCTTGGTCCTCCTGACGAGAGATTTCAGTTACATACATCGAACGTGGGATCGCACGCTACCTTGAATGAACCAGCTGTCTTTTCAGTATTCAGGCAGTAGTGCAGACTCGCTTCGCCTTCGGTGACCAGCTGAATCCGAGCTTGTCCTTCAGGAGAATCGGTGACCAATCCTGCAAGGACTGCCGCCTGTCGTATCCGTGTTTGCTGCGGACCTTCCCATCCGTTCGGGTGACTGAGAACGAAATCGATATTGTTCTCAAATGATGCCCACATGTCAGACCCGCTTGCATGGGTTTCTTGAATATAGGTCTTTGTACATCGGAAGAGATACTCCATGAAGTCACCTAGGACTTGTATGGCAGTCCTATTCGGAGGAAGTTGGGGGATATCTTGATCGCTAACGTGATTGAACTCCATGTTGTTTTTAGGTCTGAGATGGAGCTTCCACCTAGTGTCCAGAACTTTAGTGGATGGCAAGTGGCGTTCGCGGGCAATGGCTCTCACCATTCTACCTTGAGCCATTCTTCATCCTCTGCTCTTTCAATTATACTCTCCTGGAGGGCTTCGCCACCGAACGCACGAGGAACGCCTTCCAGGTCGTAATACACAATGGATGGGATCTTGGAGTTTCCGCCGACGTGATCTGTAGCAGGAAAGCTGTCCGCATGATGGATATAATGTGTACATCGAGCATATATGTTCGCGCTCACCGTGTAATACCACAGATGATTGGTGGTTCGCCTGGGTCAAGAATGCTGTATGAGACACCGCTGTACGTTGTGCCTACATCAAAAGCCAGAACCAGCTTTCGAGCAGGTCCTTGGTATGGTTGTCGTTCTGGCATGCTTCAATGGGGTGTCAAAGGCTTATTCGTGTACTGCTTTCGAAACGATTCAGCCCGGTTTAAGCGTATGAGAATGAGGTGGGTGGATGCTGCTACCAGGTGTACCTATTACCTCTGTACAGCGTCGCAGCAGGATAAGGCGAGGCGGACACACAGTTGACGGCGAGAAGCCCGATCAGATCTAACCCATGTCCGCTCCATGCGGTGTCTGTGACTCGGTGATGGGCCTGCTTTCACGCCTGCTTCACCTGAATGCGCCTACACGGGGAACGGAGATCAATCAAACAAGATCTCGCCACTTTCTTCGAGGACTCACATAGTTCACATTCACGTCGAAACCAACGAATTACCACTCCCCTGGGAACGATTTTATCGTATCACATGGGAGTGTGGATGTGGCGCGATTAGCGGCGTGCTGAGCAAAATCGCTCACGAGAGACCGAGGGTATTAGTATATCGTGCAGTGTGTCCCATCGTATGCTCTGGCCCAAAGTAATAAGTAATCACTAGATCATAAGCGGTCACCATCTGTCGGATTTGCTTGGAATATAGCAAACAAATCCGATTGATGGTGACCGCTGATCGCTTGGATCCTGCGCCACTCGGATACCACATTGTCGCGCGCGCGTTCAATGACGAGCCTGACGTGCGATCGCAGTTCTCTATCCTTGACGAGACCAGATGATGGCTTACCTGTCTGATGCCTGAGCCATATCCAGCCACCTTCTTTGGAAACGACCCCTGTTACTTCCTCCAACCAAAACCCAAGCGTGTCACTTCAAGCAGACCGAAGCGTTGGCAGATGACGAGCTCGCACGTCGTCGCCGAGCCACGCGTGGCATTAGGGAAGGGGCTTTTGAGGAAAGGAAGGGAAGGGGGACGCGGCGAATGGCCGGGAGCTGGGGAACGAGACCATAGAGGCTCTGGCAAAGAAATCACCAGATCATACTAGCACCTGTGCCCAACGCCCTAGGTGATTGCGTAGCGTTTGACGCCCAACAAGCACTGCAGGAATGGTGTTTGTTTTTGTATCACACAAACAACCACCATTCCTCGCAGCGCCTTGGATATTGAATCGTCAGATGGATGGCTGATCGTGAACTGTGCTGCGAAAGCGAACGTTTGAATCTTGGCCGCGACTCGGACACGACACCATCGTGATGGTTGGTAGAGAGGGACATGCCGCATCAGAAGCGACAACCCCGCGCATCATCGTCTGACTCAGACTGTCACTTTGTCCAGCAGACCCGCCGACAATTCGCTCTTCTCTTTGATCCGACGCAACCATTGGCAAGTTCACTGGCAAGTAGTATAGGCAGCTTTGTATTGCAGGCTCGTGATCGCAACGTTCATAGTATGGTAATGCGGTTCACTGAATCGATGCCAAGAGGCTCACAGGGACTGGCAGGAGTCAGGGACCCATATCGAAAGTATGCAAATAGGGAGCTCGGATTTCATGACCAGATGTGAATATACAAGTAATGAGAACTCGAAGACATTACAATGCTCAGCAATTGACAGTAGTAGCTAGTCATCGTACACGATTGAAGCGGGACTTCTGTTAATGTTGTTAGCAAAATGTATCGTCCGACTCTGTTGCTTGGGTCCTACCTCTTTTCCACACCCTGGATCGTTATGTGTGTGATCTAGCGTACAATTCCCTACTCGATACAATGATAAACGCACCTCTTCATCCCAGCTAATTTGGGCTTTCAACTCTGTGAGGCCAAAGAGTAGGATCACGTCGAAATTAAAGCAATAATATTCCTCTCCTCCAAGAGATTGTTGCGGGCGCAGAGAGCGGACAAGCTTAGAGGTGTCAGCACTCACGTTACACATCGTGGCGAAGCGTGCTTGCGTTTGAGACCACTCGTCAGTAATGCCCATCGGCCACTTGGTCACCAGACTCACTGGGTTCATCATCCATCCACATGGGATCGAGAAGGTTTCCTCTGTATGCAAGAATGGTTTCCTTGATCGTAGTCATTTCAGAGCGCAAGTTTCGCTCTATGCAAAACGATTGTCGGAATTCTTGCTGCTCCGAAACTTGAACGCCCTATAGCAAACTAAATGAAGAATTGACATGAGTGAGTGACCAGTACAGACCTTCGTCAGTATTGATTGGAACGCTTTTGGTAACACTATGCACCCCGATGGTGCGACGATTTGCGTGTGTTTTCTCTTTTTGTGATCGGCAAGAAACGGGACGTATGCTGTACCACATTCTATACCATACGTGCACCTTGATGTTCGCGAAGTGACAAGTGGATCAATGTAGGAAGACACAGCGCCATCTGCAACGGCCTTGTTACTGAAGAAGCAACGACGAGCAGTCAGAACACGACCCGATCACCTTGCCGCGACACGTACACGTGACTCGCAGGTCTGCATAAGTGCACATCCGAAAATACCGGATGCTGCTGAAGACGGCGATATAAAAAGTCACTGGCGGCATAACCGCCGACTAGGAAGGCGTGCTATAGAGTATAATCAAGCCGCGCACATAGCGTAGTGTCAAAGTCTATACTCACCTTGATCTGAATCTTCAACCTTGTTGCTGCTCGTCGCTGCTCCTCGAAGGCCTCGACGATCGCCACCACAGAGGGTTCAAATAATTTGGCAACGTCTTCTCTGTACGAGTATTCAAGAGTCAGTGCTATGAAATTCAATGCAAGGACTCCTTTACCCAGACAACTTGAGCTGGCCAGAGCGAATATCACACTGAGGATCTTTGTCTCGTACAGTTCCGAACTTGATGTATTGCGGATCGCCAGCGTCGCGGAACCTCAGCTTTGTAGTCTTGTCGAAAATATCTCTCATGTCCTTGACGATGTCGGGTGTCCCAAATCGTGAGTTGGCAAGTTTGGCTGTTGTAGAATGTGATGTTATAAGGGGTCCTCGGAAGAACGAGCAGCACTTACCCTTGAGGAATGTATGGGCTCTTTGCGTGACGAAAACAGATCCTTGAAGGCGACCTATGAACACAACGGATTAGACAAAAAAAAACTGGATCGATCACGGAAGCTGTTACATTCCGCAGGTGCAATCTCTTTGAATTCTTTGGGAGGGGAAAGCTTAATGGAGTAGGCACTCAAGTCGATAGTACCGCCTCCAGCATCGATAATGACGATGCCCTGATGTTCAGACTCCTCCTCAACCTCTTCTTCAGGCTCGTCGGAACTAACAATGGCCAGTTTGGAGAACGAGTCCGACGCCAGCACGTTGGTGACGCAGAACTGAAGACTGGCTTCCCCCTCGGTCAGTAAATGAATTCGACTCGCATGTTCCTCCTCTTCGCTAGGAATCAGCCCTGCCATCACAGCGGCGCGGCGAATCTGTTGTTGTTGTGGGCCTTCCCATCCATTCGGATGGGTGAGGATGAACTCCATGTTGTTCTCCATAGACTTCCACATCGAAGCACCACTAGCATGAGACTCGATGATGTAGTTGCGAGCGCAGCTGAAGAGATACTGCATGAAATCCCCGAGAACTTGGACGGCAATTTTACCATGGGGAAGGGGTGGGAGGTCTTCGTCTTTGATGTGAGACGACGCCAAATGCTTTGCTCGCAAGTGAAGCTTCCACCTAACAGCGTCCTGTAAAGAAAGGAATGACAAAGGGTTGTCTCTTCACCGAGCTCACCATTCGAGCTTGATCCAATGTTCATCTTCTGCTTGGTCAATGATTTGCTGCTGTAACGCCTCAGCGCCGACAGCTCTCACGTCGCCTTCACGGTCATAGTACAAGATGGACGGTATCTTGTTGTCACCTCCGACGTGTTCTTGGGCAGGATACCTGAATGAACCACAGGTCAGCGCAACTTGAACCCACCTTTTGCACAGAGTTTTCGCTTACCTCGAAACCCCGAATATCTTTGGAACCTCTCCAGGATCAAGAATGCAATATGAGATGCCACTGTACGTCGTACCAACGTCGAAAGCAAGCACTAGCTTGCGAGAGAGGCCACGGTACGGCTCGCGGGAGGGCATTCTGTGAACTCAAGGTCACTGTGTGAGTTGAGAAGCTTGAAAGTTGGGAGGCACAAGTACCCTTGAAACCCAAGTCGCCACAGATGGACACGAGACAGAAACCGTGGCTACCATGCGTCAACGGACAGGAAAATTAATCAGTAGCTGCACCCACAGCAGCAGGTGATTGAGCCTTCTAAAGGGGTTTCATGTGACGTGAGGAACACTTTGATGGGACAGGCGATGATCCCGCTGCCATTTAGTACATTCACCATCATCACGTACTTTTTGCCCATACCTTCCGGCTCCACCAAGCTACGCCCAGCCTCTGAACCACGACGTGGTTCTCAATGATAATAAACATGCATCGACTGCCCCTATTGATAACAGATCATCGAATGTCACGTCGCAGCCACTGACACCTGGACCATCAGTTACTAAACAGCATTGCATCTCTACCTAGCCTTACCACGGACGGGGTGATACACTGATAGAGTCATCATTTGACCGACTAAACCACCTCGTGGAACAACTTGAGGTAGTCTTGGAGCTTCCTGGGGTTCAAGTTCAAGCTTCAAGCTTCAACAACACTTATTAGGGCCCGTTTGCCCCAGTCTTGCAAGCGCACGGCTCGTGTAAGCGTAGGTCTTGTCGAACCCATGATGGGCGAAGACCGACGATGATGCTCCCTGCGATGCGATGGATGTCGCAGCGGAGGACAGATACGTCGCGCCGTTACTGTCGGAGCCTGAAAGCGGCATCCGCACCGATCGTCTCGCGGATGCGTTCAAGCGAGCTCCGCACCGGCCCGCTAGTCTCCGTTAGTCTCTGGAGTCTGGAGCCGGTTTTGGCGACAGTTTTGAAAGTGAGACCCTGCTATTATGAAAACACAGACATTGAGAAAAGAGCATAGTACATAAAGACATTCTCTCAAACAGTCTCTCAAAGACAATGGCATTTTGCCGTACTAGCTTCAGATCACGGTCGCTTCAAAAATACGGTGTCCTCGTACACCACCGATGCAGGGCTTCTACAAGCGCAGGGAGAGAGGGTCAGCAGCGGCTTTCGACGAAATCCACGATTCGATGTTCACTCACCTGACTTCCACGCCCTGCAGGGAGCAGCCGAATACCGGATTAGTGTGAGCGACATTAACAAGTCCATGCAGAAAAAACGTACATTGTCCATCCAGCTGATCTGCGCCTGAAGTTCTGTCAGCCCAAATAACAGCACGACGTAGAACAGGATGGAATAGTAAGTTCCCGCGCCATCAGGAAGGTGGTGGGGCTGCATGCTCTGAGCAAGCTTTGATGTATCCGCACGCACAGCGCACAATGTCGTGTAAGCATCTTGCGCAGAAACAATAGTAAGCGACATCACGCTATGGCCGAATGTGCCACAAACTCACCACGCTCTGCATCCACCCAGGAAGGATTCAAGAGTACCCCCCTGTACGCTAAGATGTCGACATGGATACTACCACAGTGGGAAAGATCAAACTCTTCGATGATGAAGGGTTTCTTGAACTCTTGCGTTTCGGACACCTCTGTACCCTTTGTGGACAAACCTCAGGTGTCAGTGACAGCTTCTCAGAGTAGGGAGGGATAACTGACCTTTTCTAGAATAGACTCAAAGGCGTGGGGCACTTCCAGATCACCAGTCACCCCTTCAAACGCATTGTCTCTCCTCGCAACGTGCTCAGGGTCATGTTCGTTGTACATTGCATTGCACTCGGTTCCAAAGGTGAATCTTGCAGTCCGAGATGAGACGAGATGGTCAATAAAGAACGAGACGGCCCCGTCCGCCACAGCTTTGTTCCTAATGGTAATCTTTAGAAGGGATGACGTATACATTACAAGGAGACTTACACGTGTTGACCAGGGCGACAAAAGGTGATGTCGAGAGTACTCATGTGCTCCATGAGTTTGGAGTACAGCCAGTCACTCGCCGCGAAGCCACCTACTAGAAACACGCTCTACTCATAGCGCTGAATGGCCACTTGGCATGAAAGAAGACTTGAACTTACAGTGATTGGCATTGAGGCAGCTGATCGTTGTTGCTCAAAAGCTGCAATTATCTCTTGAACGGAAGGTTCAAAGAGCTTGGCTACATCTTGCCTGACTTTTCGATCAGACAAGATCTCTCGTACGTGACAATGCTTACCCAGATAGCTTGAGTTGGCCAGATCGAATATCGTACTCGGGGTCTTTGTCCCGCACACTACCAAACTTGATGTATTGTGGCTCGTCCGCGTCCCGGAACCTCACTTTAGTGGTCTTGTCGAAGATTTCTGTCATATTATACAACTTTTCTTCGTTTCCATGTTGAGAATTGGCGAGTTTAGCTAAGGGAGGGACGTATCAGAAAGTGCGCCCCAAAGACAACATGACTAACCCCTCAGGAAAGCGTGGGCACGATACGTGATGAAAACGGATCCTTGAAGTCGACCTGTTGCCGTGTTACTCGATCAATCGCAACACTCCAAGCATACTGTGAACTCACACTCGGCAGGTGCAATTTCCTTGAACGATGTGGGAGAAAGCTTCATGGAGTATGCGGAAAGGTCGACGGTTCCACCACCGGCGTCAATAATGATGACGCCTTCACGTTCCGGCTGTGATTCTTGTTCTACCTCCTCCGGTTCTCCAGAGCATAATATAGGCGTTGTGTCAAACGCATCCGATGTCAGCATATTGGTAACGCAAAAATGAAGACTTGCTTCTCCCTCCGTGAGAAGATGGATCCGCGAGTGACCCTCCTCCCCTGCGGGAACGAGCCCGCCAAGCTCAGCAGCGTGTCGAATTTGCTGTTGCTGCGGGCCCTCCCATCCATTTGGATGCGTCAGAACGAACTCGATGTCGTTCTCGAGCGACTCCCAAAGACAAGTATGAGCTTCTGTGATAAACGCTTTGGAGCACTTGAACAAGTAGCCCATGAAGTCGCCTAAAACTTGCATAGCCGTTTTTCCCTCGGGAAGGGCGGGAATATCAGCATCCGTGAAGTGAGATGCCTCGAGGTGTTTTGCGCGGAGGTAGAGCTTCCACCTGGGGTATGTCGAATCAATGCTACGCTTAACAACAAAATTTCTTACCATTCGAGCCTCGTCCACCGCTCGCTTGCGGCTAGCTCAACGATGTGGTTCTGTTGGGTTTCCGCACCGACTGCGCGAAGCGAACCCGTCTTGTCGTAATACATGAGCGATGGAATCTTGCTGTCGCCGCCAGTACTCTCTTGCCCCGGAAAACTACCGGAGATCAGAATTTTCATCATTGACACACACAAAAATGTTGTCTCACTTTGATACCCCGTGTATTTGCGGAATCTCGCCTGGATCGAGTATACAGTAGGAAACCCCACTGAAAGTGGTGCCAACGTCAAATGCCAACACCAGCTTGCGGGACAAGCCCGCGTACGGTTCTCGGGCAAACATGATGTTCACTAGTGCAAGCGAGTGGGGCTACGTGAGCTAGCACGAGGCGCAATGTCGAGCTTAAAATTCGGCGGGCATGTGTTCTTCTCGATCTGCGTCACACCAAGTGCGCGCAAACGATGGTCCACACAGGATAGTCAAATTGTCCATGAGCGCCAATGTAACCCTGAAACCGGCTGGCACAGAGTTCAGTGCCCTAGAGATAAGAGTCAAGGACATCAGGTAAGCTCACTGTGACTGCACCCCGTAACGTGTATTGTTATTGTGCTTTAGCCCAAGTGCCGCGCACGGCGATCACATTGTTGGAGCCGCATGTATCATGCCATGGCCACTTACGAACCTTAGACCTAGTACTATATCGAGAATCGATGTGTGTAGCCTTCACGAAGGCACCTGTTCACTTTCCCCACCCTCGTTAGTATCAATGAGGGTAACCGTCATGACGGTCGACACGAGTAGCGTGGGGAACACATTGTGCCAGCATTTCGGGAGATGGATGTGAGAAGGACTTTTGGCCACCTCACTTTGACTCGGAATTGATGGTTATACTTGAGGTCCTCGGACCTGCCAGTGGCCACGATCCGAGTCGGTTTGACACTGTTCAGTACTCAGTACTCAGTTCTCGTTCGTCTTCAACAAACCGCCTCAGTTTGAAAGCGTGCGTATCGTCGATACCCATCACGGCTCCAATCTAACCGTCTTCCAGAATGTTTTCGAACGAAAGCCAGCCTGATGCGGTTGGGAAGAAGGGTGAGAATCATCATGATTTTGTCATTTCCATTTTTGAACCCACTGTAACACGACTCAGGGTACGACTCCTATGAGTGCAGTGACACTGCCACCAACTCTCCTGCCAGTGCCGCTGACTCGAGGGCCCGTTGCTCACTGCCTGGCAGTCTCGAGAAACTGCTATAAGTATCACCCTCTTCAACGCTGGGCATGACCGACGGACCCGTGGCTCTGCAGTACCAAGAAACCACGCAGAGTTCTAGCACTCGCGGCTGCAGCGGCCCGGACTTGGTAAAGTAGAAGGGAAAAAGTATTTCGGCGAATGTATCGCATTTGACTCTCTCTCTTGTTTCTCATTCTATTACAATATCAATATGAGTCTAGTAGGCAAGCATGTCATGTCCCAATCAAAACGGCATCATGCGGCATCGTCGTACACCAACACTGCTGGGGTCCTTTTGCGTATTCTCGTTAGCCGTATCCAGACTCTGTATTCGGTAGAGGTAGAAACTTACCGGATTTCGATCCCCTTGTATAATCGTAGACGTGAGTCAAGGATTCTGAGATTCATAGAAATACTTACGTTTTCCATCCAGCTCACCTGTGCGGTGAGCTCTGTCAGTCCGAACAACAAGATGACTTTGATTTCCAACGCAAAGTACGGCGACCCATCGACGGATCGTCTCGGCGAGAGCGACTTGGCCAACTTGGTAGTATCCGCACGCACAGTGCACAGCGTCGAGAATTGATCTGCGGCATGCCCACTCAGTCAACGTGAATGATTCGTGCGGGCCACGCACCTCGTTCGCTGTCCATCCATATCGGCCGGTCTAGGGCCCCCCTATAGGATGTTATGGAAATATCCAGGGAATTGCATGCCGCTTGGGACGACCGACGAATGGCGAATGTCTCTTGGAATTCTTGCTCCTCAGCAACACGTGTGCCCTTTGCATATCTCGCGTCAGTACGAGGAGTGGCGAGACTTCAGACCCCGTGAGCTTACCCTCGTCAGGATAGAAGCAAAGGCGTTCGAAAGGGCCAGCTGCCCAGATGGCCCGCGGTAGATGCTCTTTTTCCTCGCACGATGTTCGCTGTCGGACGGGTTAAACGGTATGCTGCACTCGGTACCATAGGTTAACTTTGCAACCCTGGAAGAGACAAGGTGGTCGATGTGATAAGAGATTGCACCGTCCGCCACAGCTTTGTTCCTAATTCGATGGTAAGCCCGTCATTTATGCATCGTCTTAGAGAACGCACACGTGATTATCAGGTCGGCAGAGGCTGATGTTCAGTGATTCGAAATATCTTCGGAGACTTGAGAACAACCACTCGCTTGCGGCGAAACCCCCCACCAGGAAGACAGACTTGGAAGGGGTTAAATGTGGAGCGGCATAAGCCACAAGGTTTATCTCACCGTGATGGGGATCGAAGACGCTTGTTGTTGCTTCCTAAAAGCATCGACAATCTCTCTGGTAGATGGTTCAAATAGGTCTGCGACGATCTTTCTAGAGCGATATCAGTATCCAGCCCTATTGGAAAACGCGAACTTACCCAGACAGCCGAAGCTGGCCTGAACGTATGTCATACTGTGGATCTTTGTCGCGGACGGTACCAAACTTGATGTATTGGGGGTCCTCAGCATTGCGGAGACGAAGCTTGGTCGTCTTGTCAAAAATCTCCGTCATCTGCTTTAGTATTTCTGAGCTACAATACTTTGAACCTTCCAGTTTCCCTGTGAATGTTATGAGCATGCGCACACCAGCAATCTCGTCTTGAAACCTACTTCTAAGTAGACCTGCAGCCCTCCGCGTGACGAACACGGATCCTTGTAACCGACCTGGTGATTTGGCTAGGTCAGACGTCACAACGGACATAGATTCGTACTTACATTCAGCAGGCGCAATCTCTTCGAAGGACGCAGGAGACAACCTCATCGAATATGCGCTCAAATCAATCGTTCCTCCTCCAGCATCAATAATGACAACGCCCTGCTGACGCGGTTGCTCTTCCTCTTGTACAGGATGTTCAGGAGAAATGATAGGCATCCTCGACAGCGCCTCCGATGCCAAGATGTTCGACACGCAAAAATGCAAGCTCGCTTCTCCCTCCGTCAACAAATGAACCCGATCCTGGCTCTCGGGCGAATTTGAAACGAGACCCGCCAGTGTAGCAGCGCGTCGGATCTGTTTCTGCTGTGGTCCTTCCCACCCGTTCGGATGGGTGAGCACGTACTGAATGTGGCTCTCCACCGACTTCCAAAGGTTGATACCATGCGAGTCTTCGATGTACTTTTGCGTGCAATGGAACAAGTAACGCATAAAGTCCGCCAGGACGTCGACAGCCGATTTTCCCAACGGAATGGGAGGGAAATCATCGTCGGAGATGTGGGAAGCAGTTAGATGCTTTGCACGCAAGTGTAACTTCCACCTGGACATGTTATCAATCTATCGCGTCAAGCCATGCAGATGAATATGCACCACTCGAGTTTGGCCCATTGCTCGTCCTCCGCTTGCTCAATGATATGATCCTGCAACGCCTCCGCACCAAAAGCACGAGGAGTGCCATGCTGATCGTAATACACAATAGACGGTATTTTGGAATCGCCGCCTACATGTTCCTGCGCCGGATACCTTCGCACATAACCTCAGTCAGCGTCAGGCGCAAACGTGGTCCAGCGCGAGGGGAACACACCTTGTCACACCTTGTATCTTTGGAACTTCGCCTGGATCCAAAATAGCGTACGATACACCGCTGTACGTCGTACCGACATCGAACGCGACAACGAGCTCACGTAAACGGCCTTGGTAAGGTTTTCGGGAGAGCATCACTTGAAGAATGGATTAATGAGCAAAGGGGCCGGTTAAGAGGGTGATGTAATCTTGTTCGCTGGTGTCGCTATAGTGCGCCCCAAGATGGCTCGGGCAGACGTGAGTCACGGTGGGCTATGTCCCTCGGAAAACGGCTTTTTATGTGAGCTCATGATCAGCGCATGGCAGGGCATAAAACTGGATGTTAAGGGACGGCATTCATTTTCGCCAAAACTCAATGCAACTGCCTTCAATCATCTGGTGGAATCGCCCTATCAACAGCGCGGTGATTGATGTGAGGATGATACTATTTTACGCCAAGTACTCACCACGACATGACAACGGGCTAGCAGCGCCCACCAACGAAATGAAATACGCGAGGCCCATCCTTCCCGAACTCCCCAAGAAAACGCCGACACAACGTGTTTGACAAGGCCCGTCTGTTCCCAGGAGGGGGAATGGCTGCCCACATTCCCGAGTCACACACGAGGCGTATCAAACACACGCCTCCATAGCACCCCAGCCACATGGTTGCACCAAACAATCGAAGCGCTTCAAATGGCCGACAATCGCTAGTACCATTTCGTCGTGACGCAGCCTGAACGAGCCAGGGAACGCTATGAACTTGTCGACTTTTGCGTTTACGCCATCCAAATACTTGGGTCTTTCCTGTCGCATTTGCGGGTCTACCTTGGGTCATCTGGCGCTTCATGGGAATACAGCAACGTCTCAGGGAGCTTTTCCTCACAGGCGGGAGGTCGAAAGAGGAGGAGGAAAGGGAAAGAGCACAAGAGGAAAGGGTAAGGGAACTCGAGGAATCGGTCAAAGAGACAGCCGAAGAAAACCGAAAACTAAAAGAGGAAATCGCCCAGCTCAGGGCATCTCACCAGAAAGTCGTTGACGAATCCACCACGCTCTCGCAGTCGCTCAAGCGGGAGCGGGAGGACAAATCAGCGATGCAACAGTCCCTGCGTCGAGAGGAGGATGAAAAGGGTAGAGTCCTTTCGCAGAACCAGCGACTGACGGGAGAGCTCGGCGGTCTCAGACGTCAGCTAGAGAGCAAGGACGTTGACCTCAAGAACATCCGGAACGAGTTCCAACACTCGCAGACGAAGCATGACGAACTCACCACTCTCCTTGAGGCTCGTAGCCGCGAACTGAAAGGTGCTCAGGTCTACCTCACGAAAGCCGATACGCTCTCTGGTGCTGAAGTGATTGCCCTGGTCGACGCTGTCAACGTCGAGATTCTGCAGAGCGCTGCCTTCATCGCCGATTCCTTTGACTTTGCACGCCAACCGGCGCACGCAGACGAGATAGTGGAGGCCAGCGGCAGGATAAGCGAGCTCATGGGTTCCACCCTGACACATCTGCTCAGCACTGTAGTGCATAGCGACGACGCGCTCCTCGTGCAACTCGCACTGCAGGGTGCAATAGTCGAGTTTTCGCGCTGGATTATCATGACTTGGGACTTTGACGGCCTCCAAGCCGAACAGCCACTTGCAGAGATCTACAACGATATCCGTGAAACAGGTGAATTTCATCTTTTCAATGCGTTACTTACACTGACGACCCAATAGAAACGCAGGCGGTGGGCGGTCGCTGGCGTGCGTTGACACGTGCACATGCACAGAAGGTAGCCCTACAGGAAGGTGACCTCCACGCGACGATGGTTGCTCATATCTCCGACACACTTGTCATCATCCTTGTCGCCGCAGGATGCACGAAGAGTTACGAAGAAGCCTATCGCATATTCACGCAAAAGTTTGGTGAACGCATTTCCAACATTGTTAAGATGGCGTCACGGTTGAATAAGGCGATGGGCGAGGAGGTGACGTCGGCTGACTTGTGGCCCGTCAATACGACTTCGGGCAATGTGTTCGACAGAGCAAACATGGACGATTTCGAGGGAAACGGGGAAGACTCGGAAGGGCAAGCCGTATTGTGCACAATCGCACTAGGTCTGCAGAGGTCAGAGAAAATAGTGAGGGGAGACGTAGTCGACTTCAAGACTACAACACTCTTGAAGCCGAAGGTAGCACTTGAATCGGTAGCTGACGGTCTGAACCGAGATGGAGTATGAGTCAGAACATTGGTGGGTCTTCACCGACAAAAGGACCATGTTTTTACCTGTGGCATCACTTTATTATATTTACCAACGATTTGCCTTTTGTTGATTGATAAATTATCTGTTGCAATCCACAAGGGTGTCACTTAACAACTGACAGTGACGTATAGCAATAGATCGTATGAGTGTCCTGGGTCGTAACAACTGCAAAGCCCGTGTTCAGGCCATGGAATCTGTTGAGCTGATCAGTGCCTATGCGAAAGCCCAGAGAACAATCATACTAAGAGCTAGTAGGGGTATCCACCGAAGGGGCATCATCACCGGCGGCTTCCTTGTCAGAAGCAGGAACGGTCTTCTCCCACTCTTTCAGCGCAACCTCGAAAGACTCCCATATGGATTGACCAAGGTGCACACCACCTAGCTCTCTATCGTCTGGCATCGGTCCGTCTTTCTGGTCTTCCCTTCCCGAAGGTGTGCCGTCGGGTGCGGGTATTGGTACACGAACTACTGCACATTCTCGGTACAAAGCTCCCGCCTTCAAAACCTCCTCTAGAGCATTCTCAGTAGAGGTCGTAGAAGCTTGCGAGCGCTTGAAGGGCGTCGGAAGGAAGAGTACGTGCAGTATCGATTGAATTGTAGCCGTCTGCGATTTGGTCAAGAGTCTCAAGAGTGGCTGCGTGATGAAATAGCTAAAGTAAAACGGTCAGGAATGGTGGGAAAATAACCAAGAGCAACTTACATGACGGTCCCGAGGATGGACCGTCGCGCTTGAGTGTTATTCGCCTTCAGAAGGGTAGCAATGGTATCTGCGCGACTGATTCCGGGACAGACAGAAACAGCGACGATGTTCGACTTTTGAACCCTCTCGCTCACTACACGGACAGTCGCCTCGTCCGTTTTGGGCACCTGGCCACCGGATGGAAGGGCATCTAGCACACGCTGTAGATGGCGCATGAAGATAACTGTTTCGAGAGACCTTCGACCTTCCTGCTTGAATAGGGAAGCATTTGGTGAAAGCACTTCTGTTATCGAATACGTCATGGATGCAGCTGCATAGAAGGGGTTGACAACGTTGATGATGCGGATATCACGTTCCACTGGGGCGACGAGCAGGACGGGGAGTAGCAATGTAATCATCAGGAATGTGGCCAACGAGGACGCTCGTCGATGCGTTTGCGAGCTCTGCTGGGTCGTCAGAGGCCAGGAGTGAGCCTATTGGTTGGTATGCATGTGCAAATACGATCGCGTCCAGACGAGTTTCCTTCCCCGTGATGAAACCAGTACAGAACGAACGGACAGAAGCTGATGAAGATAAGTCGCATTCTTCTGCGTAAATGTGGTCGTTCTTGGTTGTGGAGCGCAGGAGTCTGATGAGAGTCTCCACTTCGGGATGGTCAACAGGTTTGGGAGAGAGAGCAATGACATGGGCGCCTCGTTGGGCCAAATTTTGTATCAGTGTCAACCCGAGCGAGGTAAAACCGCCCTGAGAAACGAGCGTGAAAGGTCCGCACCGGAAAAGAGGCAACCAAACGACTCACAGTAACGAGGACTACTCGTGTATGCATGTCCCGCTCCCGATTTGTTGTACGTCCTTGTGCAAAGGCGTGGACGACGACGACGATCGCAAGAATGGATACGAAGGCAGGCACATAATACGATGAAGGCAACAAGGTATTGACCACCGCGCCGAGTATTTTGAGGACCATGGTCGCTACTACAGTTCGCAATCTATTGAGTCTACCAGAGGTTCCCAATGACCTTGTTAAGCGTTTTTCCCGCCAAAAACCAGGATTATAACGGTGACGAGTGGTACACGAGGACCGAGACTGGGCCGGAGTCGGTGGTGGTAGTGACGAACTTCAGGGTGAGAGTTTCGCGGAGTCTAACCGCCTCATGCCGATCACTTGGCCAAAGTCGCGTCGTATAGCACATCGTCGACGTTAACCATGTCGCTCAAAGTCCCAAAAGCCAACAACGTCCAGCTCTTCAAGGAAGGCTACAAGGTGCGATGGCCCGACTACATACACGGATCGCTGCACCAACTGACCGATATTTCTAGCATTTGCAAGGGCTTGAGGATGCCGTCCTGCGCAACATCCAGGCCGTTTCGGAGCTATCAGATCTCCTACGGACAAGTTTTGGGCCAAATGGTTTGTTGGATGACGGTGATTGTCCCACTTCGTTGCACTGAATCGCGATAAAGGTCGCAATAAACTCCTGATTAATCACCTGGGTCGACTGTTCGTCACGTCCGATGCCGCGACCATCATCAAAGAGATTGAAGTCGTACATCCGGCTGCAAAACTGCTTGTGATGGCATCGCAAGCCCAGGGATCTGAAGTTCGTCTAATCCGTGCGTCGTACCAAACCACACCCTCCTGACCATTCCCAGATGGGCGACGCAACCAATACCGTGATCATCTTCGCGGGCGAACTGCTCAAGAAAGCAGAACACCTCCTTATCATGGGTCTACATCCAAGTGAAGTCATCAAAGGATACGAACTCGCATGCACGAAAGCGCTTGGCGAGTTGGAGAGTACGTCCCTGTACAAAACGACGCGTGATCGAACGCAGCTGACAGCCTTCAAGATCTATCAACATCCAGCCTCCCTTCTCCTTTCACGCAATCCTCACTCGCAGAGGCACTCAAGCCTGCCATCGCATCAAAACAATATGGATTCGAAGATACCCTGTCCGTACTTGTCGCCGATGCTGCCCTGGCCGTCATGCCAAAGAACCCAAAGAACTTCAACGTGGACAACGTACGCGTCGTCAAAATCATGGGGGGGAACCTCTCCGGCAGCCGTGTAGTACAAGGCATGGTTTTTGGTCGGGAACCGGAAGGCATCATAAAAAAAGTCACCAAAGCCAAAGTCGTCGTCTTCACTTCCGCACTCGACATTGCCCAAACCGAAACCAAGGGCACAGTCCTCATCAAAAACGCCGATGAAATGCTCAACTTTACCCGAGGAGAGGAGAAACACATAGAAAAGGTCTACCTCGTTTCCTTACGGTTCTACACCATCTTTCACTGCATATACTCACCTCCTGAACATACCAGATCTTCAAAGAGATTGCTGATTCGGGTGTCAAGGTCATCATCGCCGGATCCTCCGTCGGCGAACTCGCCCTCCATTATCTCAACAGATTCAACATCGCCGTCCTCAAAGTCCTCTCCAAATTCGACCTCCGCAGAGTAAGCCGCGTCGTCAACGCCACCCCCCTCGCCCGAGTCGGTGTTCCCACCCCAGAAGAAGCCGGCTACGTCGACGTCTTCGAGACGACGGAAATCGGCGGAGACCGTGTCACGGTACTCAGACAACTGAGAGACGATGAAGCGGGGTATGATCCAAGGACGGAAAAGACGCGGACGGCGACGATCGTCTTGAGAGGCGCGACGGCCAACCATTTGGACGACCTGGAACGGGCGATCGACAACGGCGTCAACGTGATCAAGGCGTTGCTCAAGGACCCGAGACTCGTGCCCGGCGCAGGTGCCACGGAACTCGAACTCGGCAAACGAGTGGACGCGTATGGAAGTGGGCTGAAAGGCCTCGCCCAGCATGCTGTGAAGCGGTACGCTACCGCACTCGAGGTCGTTCCGAGAACGCTTGCAGAGAATGCGCTCGGTGGTGCAGAGGGCAACGAGGTGCTCAGCCGACTGTGGGCAAAGCATGAGCAAAAGGGCGGAGAGGCCTGGGGTGTCGATGTCGAGGTACTCGTCCTGCATCGCTCGATTGTCATTCGTCACTTATCACAGGATACTAGGCTGAGAAGGATGGTACGCTGGTAGCCACCGATTTCAAGATCCTCGATTCCCTAGCCGCCAAGTCGTGGGCTATAAAGCTTGGGACAGAAGCTGCAGTCTCAGTACTGAGCGTGGACAGCATCATCATGAGCAAGCCTGCTGGCGGACCGAAAGTACCTCAGCAAGCGGGTAACTGGGACGATGATGACTAGACCGGTATCATGTTCACTCGACAGGGAAGATGTAGCTAGACTGCAGTACAGTAATAAATTTTCCAATTCCGAGGATGATGAGACCAACATAGTTATCTAAAAAAAAGGGAAAGAAAAGAAAAGAAGGAGTGGAAACGAAACAGAGTGAGAGTAAAGAGGGGAGAGTGCCGTGTATTGGGAAATTGTACATGTCCATGTTAAATATGCCGCAGACTGACGGAGAAACAGGGAGAGAGACCCAAACAAAGAGTACCAGAGAAGTAACACAACACGAATGTCCATCAGTGTAGAAAGATTTAAAGATGCCTCCCAACGAGCATGTCCAAACACCATTGTCGGGTGTGTTCATTCCATATCCCCAACATGTGTCGATTGGGATGGAGCAATGTCTTCCTCTTCCTCTTCCTCCTCCAGGATTGGCGCCTCCATCTCATCCACTTCCACATCATCTTCTGCCTCGTAATCTTCGTCAAATATGACATGGAACTACGTTTCGAGTCAGTATCACACTTGGATCCCTCGATCCAACAACGCACATGAGTGATGAGGGCCTTGACAAGTTTGTGCGTGTGTCCCATATTGGCGAGGATGAGAGCAAAGTCGTTTTGAGGTGCCCGTAACAGATTCGGACTGAACACGATGGCGAGCGCTTCCGCTGTCATGTGGTTTTGTTCTTCAAAGTCGGTAACTCTGGACACAACGATGAGATGAGAACACGCTCTTGTCCAAGAAAGAGACGCACTTGTCAAGATGCTCAGCGACGCGCTTCAGTAGATCAAAGTTGGCATTTGGCAGCGCATGAACGACATATCGAATCCTCGACAACCGTTCATGCGGGTTTTCCACCTCTGCAACGACACAGGGAATCAGACGGGTATACAGGGCAGAGAAATCGATGTACTTATGGCCTCGATGATAGCGTAGTACGCAGACGAAGGAAAGACGGGTTCTGGCAAAAGTCTAAACCACGACTTGATCAAGTCACCGATCGCATAGACATCCGCGCTCTCAGTAATGGGCATTTCACCCCTGTTGAATGCGTCGCGGAGGGCATTGATTTCAGAAGCAGCTCCTGCAATACGATCTAGAATACATCGATGTCAAGGACAGCTGCCTCCACGACGGAAAGACGGACTCACAAATTCCAACTTCACTCAACCCACGGGTCTCTACTTCTGTCAAACAGCTCGCAATCACAGAAGGAACCGTGCCAGGCAGGATTTCTGCCCCATTGGCTTCACGTTCAAGTAAGAACTGGAGTTCCACACCGAAGACTAGGTAATATCTCATCAGTACCGTTATTTTCGGCCACGAGATTCGAGACAACACCTACCAGCAGTAGGGTCCCGGGATGCCGATGGTTCCCCGACAGGATCGATGATATGGTCAGACAACTGTGGCTTGGGAGAGTTACCGAGGTATGTCAGCCGCCGTTTCGCAGCAACCTTGGACACATCCGTGATCGTATCTATCCATCTCGTCATCTCCTGCCTCGAAAATGCCTGCAGCAAGTACTGTTCTCCCTCTTCCGTATCCAGCTGGAACATGTACGACCTCTCATTGTTGATAAAATGGGCCACTTTGGCGCCCACGACAGAGAGCACCAGCGACGGCTTCCCAGTCGGTGCGAAATCCAGCTCCGCAGGTGACTTTTTCGTGATCAACATATGGTCCGTAAACGCACTCGAGATGGGCCGCATCAACTGGAAGAACGCAGACGAGTAGCTCTTCTTCATACGATGTTGCTTCTGGGCCTGAGTCATCGGTTTTCGGGGTCGCATCACCTTGTTCAGGTATTCGTCCCGGCGCTCCATCCGCAACTGCTCCTGCTTCTTGTCTTTGCTCAGCCGATCATACAAGTACTTGTCCCGTTTGTTCTTCTCGTGCTGGAGTGAGACAAGACGTTGGAAAGGTCGCATGACCTTTTTTACAGAAGTAGAACCACCAATCTGGGCTTGAAGGGCTTCTCGCTGCGCTTCCTCCTTGATACCGCGAAGATCAAAGTGAAGGGAGCCCACTTCCTTTTCGATAATGTTCAGGCGCTCGAAATCCCGTCGGTCGACATCTTCCCTAGAACGACCACGCATGCTGAGCAATATCGGTGTATTGAGTATGATGTCGCACAAGTGTCTTGAAAAGAGTATCAGCACACTGTATAGACCATAAAATAGAAAAATTCTTACCTGCGTTTGTCCAAATTAATAATGGATTGCGAATCCTCCGATGGTATCGTCACGGTATTCGGTATACTGACGATCTCGAGTATACGTTCCAGAAGCCAACTAATATCGACGATCAACGGATCTCCATACAACTTCTTCGGAACCGTCGGTCGTGACAGCAGAGGGCCGAGGCTATCACACAAGGCACCACGGGCATTGGCCACGTTATGCCACGGTCGTTGATGCATCCGACTCTCGGGGCTAAGGATGGCGGCAGTAAGGACGGCTTCGACAAACGATCGTACCACAGGTCGTTCGTGGGGTTCGACAAATCCACTACCTCCCTCGAGACTGCGCATACGAGCAATCTCGATGCCTCGTAAACACAAGTCCATACGAGCCTGCCGGTTCCGAATGCCAAGTTTCGGCGCCACGAGTTTCGAGACGATCCATTTGCGGAGGATGTTGTATGCCCGTATACAGCTCCGGACGCTTGGCGGAAGGAGACGGTAAACGGAGTCCTGAGAGTCGGTTATCATCGATGATGGTTCGACCTCCATAATATGGGAGTACATCGTCTGTATGTCGACGTCATCCAAGAAGCTGGTCTCCCGCCCAGAGAACCAACCCGTCCGGTCAGCGCCTTGTACTTCAAGCAAATCAGCAGTGATAAACAAATCCTGTGACAACAAGGGTCAATAGAGAACTTTTCATACCGTCGGAAGACACGCACTTCTTCCGAGACGTTACTGAATGCAGCATAACCCATGGTGTTCAAGTTCTCCACCAAATCTTCAGCAGTAACCCGATCCAGATCTGGCGCTTGATTCCCGAAATTTCGAATCTGTGGGAGTGTCCCTATAGATCGAGGGACAGCGGTGGCGAGGGCAGGCGGATGCAAGGTATGGGATATAAACGTCGACAACGCGTCCTTCCTCGTCACATCCAATCCATCCCAGGCTTGGGCAAGTTCAGCGTCATCGTCGGGTGGAGGACAGTCGGGCACCGAACGATCCAACGGTGCTTCCAAAAAGGCTCTAACCAGCTCGTAGAGCTGGACCTCGTCTAGACAGTCCTGCGCACCCCCACCGGTGGTAATCCACTCCTTTACAGCCCCAAAGATTTCAGAACGGTACTGTACAACGTGAATCGGCGCGTTCGTAGACGTGTTGCTAGAAGGCCGACTTCCTACGAACCGTTTGCGCAAAAGCTACATCTCGTGAGCCGCGGATAAAATGTATGAAAGAAAACCCTCAAGCCTACCTCGAAAAATACGATCGGCGTCACGAAGCTGCGGAACACATTCCACCACACCCGCGCGAACTCGGAGTGATCGACGACCAAATCCCTGGTATTCCCATCTCGCAATGATGTTTGCCCGTTATCATCCGCCACTGCAACTGAAACGCCTTTGAGACCATGGATGAGTACGTTCACCAACCTATCCAGAGTCCCGGCTTGTACGAGTACTCGGATGGGCCGTTCGGTAGAGACCTCCGTCATGACGGGATGGTTGGCACGTTGGGATATAGCAGGCAGAGAGTTCCTTCGCTGCACGCTACTCTTACGTTCCAGACCCTGGGAAGAACCCGGTTTCACTCGGATGGACGGCGTACGAACCACCGTTCTATCGCTACCCGACGTTTCAATCGCCGAACTAGGGGGGCGAGACGGAGCACGGGATGCAGGCCGCGAAGCTGAACCTGGATCCTTGTCTGGTCGTGCTACGAGAAGTAACTCTCCGTCATACACAGGAATGGCGGTCCCTCCTAGATCCACATCGCCGATTTTGAGTAGTTTATCTTTACTTGCTGAAGCATCATTTTGTCCGAACGGACGCAAAGAGGTATCGATGCTGCGAAGTTGTTGGAGCTCTTCCACGGTGAGTTTTGTCGGCCCGCTCTCAAGACGACCTCTCCACACTTGACCCCGATCAATAAGTGAGACAGTGGGTAAAGGTTCGACAAAGAGAAGGGGAACCAGAGGATGACAATGTGTGTGAGGAGGTGCTGTGGACTGGCTCCAGAAAAATGGCTCGAATAGTCCCTTCCTCCGCGGCTCGGCAGCCAAGGAGAGGGATACAAATTGCTCGACGCTAGCACTGGCATCAATGTCCATCTCTAAACCTTTACTTGATGGAACGTACCGCTGGAATTTCAGAGCAAACGCATTCTGTACGCCTTCCCCTCGAGACAAGTCCTCCCAAAGCGAAACCAACTTGCCAACGTCCGGCGAAAGCGAAGCAGTCTCGACAGGTGACCTGGAACAAAGCGCAAAGTGCGTCCGGAGACCTTCGAATATATTCTTGGCCTTCAGAAGCGGCTCGGCGGCCCAATATTCGTCCATTTCGTTTCGCGCGCGTTCCAATTCGTAGCGCACCTGCTCCTTCGTGTCTCCTCCCCACGCGGTCATCATTGGCTCTCTTGCAGTTGCTACATGCCCGTCGCTCTCGGGATAAATCCACGATTCGACAGCGATGACACTCTGTCTATCAGCACGTCTCCAGGCTTTTGTCAACCTCGCTACAGGACGGGAGCACAACGCAGCCGATATCGCCTTCCAGGAACACTCATCTCCGGCAATACGGCAGAGTTCTGCAACCCTGGCCCAAATTGAGATAACCTCGGAGCGCGAATGCGTGCGAGCCGCTCGGTCAAAGTGTGAATTGTTTGCACTGCATGAATCCGAACCAAGGATTTGTATCAGAAGCGTTCTCGTCAGCCAGTGAGGATGATCATCGCTGCCAAAGAACTTGGCCGAATGTGGTAACTCCGCATGGATTTCATCGTCGGAAGCGCCTTGAGAAGTATCCGCTCCGAGGACATGCTCAGCTGTCAGGTTGTCGGGAAGATCCTGGAATGCACGTCGATGGAATGTTTGGAGACTGAAAGCGATCAGGAGAGGATCGAGCAACGAAAGGACCTCACGAGAGAAGCCATCTTGTGCGAGCATCGTCCAGATTCTTGGCGGTCGTTCCATCGCGTCGGTGAACGGAAGCTGTAGGCGCTGCTGTCGAGGATCGAGTAGCTTTCCGGTAGAAGTGGACGGAACGACCGGTGTTTCTAGCGCTTCCATTAAAGAAGTTATCTTTCCATCTTGAGGTCTTGGCGAGAATGTCCCGAGATTCGGAGAAATCGAACTCGTACCATCTATCTGCGGGGTTCCCGAGTTCGGGTTTGGTGACGGTGTATAGATCGCCTGGGTAGAGACAGACTTGGGCACACCACCATTAATGGAGAGAGGATTAATGCTGGAATTGGGAATAGTGCTGGATGCAAACTCTTGCCAACCAGGCTCGTCAGATGGGTTACCATAATATCTGACATATTCTTGGGCCATCCAAACCACTCTGGCGCGTTCGGCCTCTTTGGTATTCTCCTCTGCTCCATTGACTAAATTGGAGCAAAGGCGGGTAAATTCGTTCTCAAATTTTGACCGGTCCACAAAGGGAGGCAGACAGAGGATGATCGTAGAGGAGAAGTCCTTCCACTCGGGACTTCTTCCATCTGTAAAACGCTCCGCAGATTCGGTGATTTCGACCGCGGCAGGAGCGGCGAACGTTGTCGCGAACACAGCTTCATGTACGAGTGCTTCAAAGGTTCCCTTCACGATATGCCCTTCGCTGACCACTAGTTCGGGATGCGTCTTTCTTCCCCAATACGCCCGCTTCTTCCTTCCGATAGACCCGAAACCATCTTCTCTCCCTTTTCCTGACCTCCCGACTTCCTCAAGGACTTCCGATTCCGCAGCCACCTCATCTTCGATGGTGGGTGGGACGATATCCGTAGGAAACAACTCCTTTATTGCAGCGCTTCTATCACTTGGTGGTTTATAGAAGTACAGCTTTGACCCTTTAAGCTCGGTTTTATAAGGTTTCCAGCCCTTTGCCAGCGTGAAATTGGCAGCCGTGCTGTAAGGTCTCTGATAAGCTTGTATCATCGGCGCAGGGTCTGTGAGACGATTGATGAATCCAGTGTTGTAGGTGATCTGAGACGTTCGTCTCGAGACGCTGCCTTTGCTTGCTTCTGGCGCATCGTTGGAGGTAGGTGGAGCTAGCAATGAAGAAGAGGGTTGGTTTGCAGAAGCTTGCGCAGCTAGATTGGGAGCCGAGTGTTTGTGAGAAGGCGCCGCGAGACTGAAAGGGAAAACCCCGCGACCCATTGAAGCGCCTGAACATTTATCACTGTCGAGAGGTTTCATTGAGTCTCCTGACCCTTTTCTTTTAGGACTGTTTGGGGAGAGGCCGAGTTTGGAAGCAGAAAGCTTCGTCGGTAATCTAGGGGCGAAAGAGTGCATTCTAGCATTTGGCGTGGGTGGCGAATCGTCAGGCAAAACAAAGCCTTCCGAGACTGGAGAAGAAACGGAGATGGATATATTAGGTTCGTTCAGAATAAGAGAATCATCGGGAGGGCTATTAGATATATTGGCTGCGGCGGATGGAACAGACTGGAACGTTGGGCTTGCGGGAATGGCATTATTGGCGAAAGAGGTGGGATGCAGAGTGGCACTACTGTTGCTTCTATTACGGTACTCTTGTATCCTGTGCTGAAAGGAGACATCGACCGTGGCATGAGATAGATCGGGGAAGCTTCTGAGGTCATCTGCAGACTTGGACCAAGTTTTGCGGGATATGTTGCGAAGGTCGCCAAGACCCCCGTCAACATCGGGAGAATGTTGTTGGGAAGAAGATGGGTATACTGAATTTAATTCGAGTGACTTCTTCGGTTTAAAAGTAAGTTCTGCAGTAGACCTGTATACGATGATGTCAGGAAGCCACAGGTAGGAAAAGCGACGTAATTAATCCGGATATAAGACTCTGCACGCGACCACAACAAATGGAGAAAGAGGGGAACTTACTTGGTAGGATCTATAGCATGGGGTTCTGACTGGAAGGAAGAGAGGATGGGACGGGGATCTGTGGGTCTGGAAATTTTTGGCCGCCTGATTGAACTGGTACTTGTCCTCGGTTCTGATCCGATTGAAATGGAGCGCGGGTCCGATGCCTTCTTCCCAAACCATTTTGAGGGTTTTGAAAGGAAATGGGAGATGCCCGAGGGAGAGCTTGAGCGTGCTTGTGGAAAAGCAACGTGGGCAGGGGAAGAGGGCATCGATGAGGGGAAAGTGGCATCCTGTGGGCCGAGAGAGTTTACGGATTGAGGAACGCGACGTGGAGCCATTTGGGGATGGAGAAAGAGAAAGGAACGCGAAGGTTTTGGGGTGGATTTGCGGTGGGAAAGGGAGTCTAAAGACGAGAGAGATATCGATTTGTGAAAGTAGAGTCAAAAGACGCGTCTTGGACGTACCAGAGCGTAAGGTAGAGGAGTGTTGAGCGAACGTTCATGCAGTGGACGTGAAACAGAGCTGGACGAGCGTGGCAGCAATGAAACCCCACGATGCTGCATTTTAGGAAATGTGGCGCACACCTTTCCACTCTTTCTCGATAACTTATCGATATCACACCAGAACCGAATAATCAACCGGACTACTCTCTTGCATCTCATGCGTGCGTTTTGTTAGACAGACCACAATCTTCGCGGCCTTAACCCCGCGAGGGCACACAGCCGGACATTAATAAATCACTCGCTCTCAGCCCCGTTAACGTTGAATGATCAGCCCTTCAATAAGGCAGAGCCACAATTTGTAATGTCGGTCAGATTTCACCGCACAATTTCGGGAGCTTGCAGAGCTGCCGCCCGCTTGAGAGGTCGGTCTCATTGGTGAGAACGGGACTCTGCTGTTGCTCTGACCATCAGAATGCAGCTATAACGATTACTCGGGTCCGGCTCATTAGCCAAGATGTGCCATCAAAGGTGGCGTATCTAGGTTTTCAACCACATCTCAGGACCTGTCGAAAGGTTGAGACTGGCCAATCCGGTCGTGTCTGCACCGGTAACTTTTGTTGTACATCTGATTCTATAATTTTAGCACATGATCCGCGGATGGAATGGCGTGGATGATTGGGCTGTGATGGGATACATCTCATCAGCTGCGGAGGACATGCGTGTGTACATTTCCACCCTATAATTCGACCCAACCTATCGGTATCTTGAGGGCTGACCTACATAGACATCAAGCTTCCCTACCGAAGAGCCGCAGAAGTGACGATGGTTCTGAGTCCATACGGGACGGGGACGCATTATGCACAACCAAGTAAAGTGGCGTTGAGAGGGACGCCAGTGCCAATTGAGCACTGTTTAGTGCAGATTTTGACGCCGTGAGTGGTGCTCCGAATCTCTCGGAGTAACAGTACTTACGAGAAACCCAAACTCAAGGTGACAATTGATACGTGATAATAAATCTCTCATCTCATCTCAACATTGTATAATAGCTGGTTAATCAAGCTGTATACAAAACACCAAGGCAATGTATGGATTCCTGTCGGAGGGGGAATGCTCTTACGCGCGCCCTACATGCATACGGGGTGTGGGGGTTGGTAACCCAGTCATCTGGTAGAGGTCGAGTTTGTGGAAGGAGGTGTTGTCGGGCGATATATCTGAATTCCAGTCTGGTTTGGCGTCGATCAATATCTATGCGGGCGTTAATTTTTGCGGTCCATGGGGTTTTTGACAGCGGTCGTCGAGAGATTAGTACCGTGATGATTCGATCCCATCGGAGGGCCCAGACTCCTCTGGCTGCTTTGGATGGAGGGGCGGTTTGGGGGGACTGAGCCCTTTTGGTAGGTGACTTCAATCGTTCTGTTTCTCAGAGGCTTACAATCCCTCCACTGTTTCGGTGTTGCCAAGGGTAGTCGTTCCTAGGTTGGGCGGGGATTCGGCACCGCAGTAACAGCACCAAAGCAGCGCCGCGAACGGTCAAAACATGGCACTTGGTAGTGTCTTCCTCTTGCACGAGAACATCGGATACAAGTAACTTACAGAACAAAGTGGTGTACACGATTCCGGTCAACTAGAACTCGTTTATACATCAAATTTCGCCAATGTTACAGCTTCACCACCCTAGGCCCCGTTCTTGACGGCCTGCCAGGCAGGCCTGTTGTAGATATCGTTCCACCACCTAGAATTGAACCACAAGTCAACATTGATTGCATGACTAGGTCGCAAGTTCCGCACCTGGCTACGTTGCGCCTCTTCTCAATCACATCACTGTGACCCGCAAGGGAGAGCGCGCTTCCATAAGCCAAGTGTTGGAGGTCAGCGAGGGTCACGTTCTGAGCTCATGAGCGATCGGCAGAGTAAACCGGCAAAGCGATAATCAACGTACGTCGCCAGCCAGGTATTTTTGCTTGCTGAGGATAACTTCATACACATCGAGCTTGGCCTCAAGCTTTTGGAGGTATTCGTTGGCTTTGGCTTGGTCTGGCTGTCCACCAGACCGTCTTTGGCACACCGATCAGAAATTGGACGCTCGCGCAGATGCATGATATACATACGCCTTGAACACCTTCTCGTAGATGAGAGGAGCAATTTGGGCGTTAAAGTTGGAGGTCTCGACGGAGGCCGCTTGTTCGAACAAGGCCTCCTCCTTGGGATCGGTGGGAATGAGGCCAGGAGTACCCTGGTTAGGATATTTCTTGATCAGATAGCGAGCAATGGCGCGAGACTCGTAGAGGACGAAACCATCATCGTCCTTGGGATGGTAATCCAATTGTGAGTCAGTGTCTCCACATTGAGCTCGGAGATTCAACGCACGATATAAGGAACCTGGCCGAATGGCTGGAACTTGGTGAACCCAGGGGCCTTGTGTTCACCCTTGGACAAATCGATGGGGACAACCTCGTATGGGATCTCCTTCTCTTTGCAGATCAAGGCAACCAAACGGGTGCAAGTGGACATGGGGAAACCGTAGATTTTGAGGGTCATGATTACAGCGAGACTTGATCAAGATGATGGAGGGTATATCGGTAAGTGCAGTTTGGATGGGGTACATCGCTCGAGTGACTCTTTATATATACGCTGTGCGTATACATATCTGAAACTATCTCGCATTTGAAAAGGCCCAGTAGCTGGGGGTCGGCCAGCTTACAAATGTGCTTGATATTCTCACGGTGGTCGATAGCATCATTACGGAAGGCACTTGACTTGCGGTGTCACAGCTGCGGCGCTGAGTCGCTGACGGAGATGCTGATTAAACCCAGGTTGAAATCAAAGCGCACTCGCCGGGACCAGGGAATTACATGAATGGTCTTAGTAGTAGAGGAATTCCCGATTCAATGGCCATGAACGAACGTTTGATTCATCTAACTGACGGGAGAAAGACAAGTGGGCGGCAGGCCCGATGATCGGTGCATATCAATGTTCCACATGACGCCGTATGTAGTCATCCATCATGTTGGTAGCGCCAGTTGACCAAGCCAAACTCACAGACGTTTATTTTGTTGGGAACGTCGTTTCCTAGGTATGTATTATTTACATAAAACCGGGAAGAAATTTTGCTCTATCGGAGAATAGGCTGACGAAAACAGTGGACTCGCACCAGATCTTTGCGCGGCCCGGAGGCTATACGTGGTCGTGTGAATGTGGCACGCTATGCTTCAAACGTGCCAGTGGAAAGCCACCATGGCAGGCCGTCAGTGGCTCTTCAAACACTGTAACTTATCCCCTCCTAAGCACGACTCGCATTCAGTCTATTGTGGTGCTCAAACTTGGAGAGAAGTTGAACGATTCTGATAGAACGAGACGTCGAAGCCAAGTTCTTTAGATCACTTGACTCAAGTTCGTTCCTTCGCTTTCCCGAGCACGGTCAGACGACTTCGCGTGAAATCGGTATGTTTCTCACCAGGATTCTAACTGGTACAAAAGCGTGCTTGCTGGGAGGGCGAGTGGTCCATAAGGCCTGCAATGGAGGTGTTCAGCCTCCCTTTGCTCTGTGTGGCGTTGCTCGCGTACCTTGGGACCACTTCTGCCTTTCTCATTCTATTTCCCTCGGTCCCGATCCCGCTATCGAGCTATTTCAATAGCCAGGCAGCATCTATTGATGGCACCACTAGGGAATTTTGACAAGAACGGCTCAACATATGCAGCAGAGTACCTACCCACAGGACCTTGGTTCTTCAACGGCGTCACGGTGGGTCTATTATGGTCCTAACCGTTCGCGGGGACTGAACCTGCACTTTAGTATGACCTCCCTGCTTCATGGGGTTCAGTTGTTGATAACGTCATTGCTGAGGGACAGGACATTGAGCTTCCTGACGCGACCTATGTCCACGAACTCCACCTGATTTATGCCGGAGATGGCATTGACAGTTAGTAGCATGCATACCCCCGAATGAGCTCTACTAACGAGTATTCCGTACTAGTTCGATTTAATGACACGTTTAGCCTCAACTATGCGGATAATTCTGTCTCAGAATTTCTGTGAGTCACCCGCCTACCTTCTCTTTACCCAACACTACATTTTGCTTCAGTTGCGGGAAAGAACTGGTGGAGGTACCCGACGCTGAATTGGGGCGATATCCGAACGTGAGCCTATTTCACAACTTGCATCCCGTAGCCGTACTAATCACTTTTCGCACTAGCCCTTACCACTTTGTTAACTATGGTGCTTCGACGAACTGGAATTCGTCTCAAATCATCCAACTCTCAGTATCTATCCCTCGTGTGTCGCGTTAAAGAGTATCACGCTCCCGCAGACTGCAGACGCCCCAGACAGGCTCCATATTTTTGTGATATCCATCACGCCATCCGTTGTCCCGTCTGTTGTACCAACAGGTCCTGAGCTCTCGATTCGCACCGTGCAATTTAGCACTCGTTGGGAGGACGTCAATGGGCAACGTGCTCAAGTGATCGCGATCACACTAGCAAATCTCTTACCGGGAAGCCTTGGGTCGTCCCCGGATGGGTCGATTCAGTCCAAACACGAGGTGGAGGTGATCGGCGAAGGCGTGACAACAGTGACACCAGGAGTTGTATATCGTCTGGTGCCAGCGGATCAGGCGCGTTTCGATGTGCTCGTGTTGAACGACAACGGTACCGGGAATGAGACTATTCAGATCAAAGATTCCTATGGAACCATTGTCGGGACGTCATCTGGGTGGCCTATTACCCCTCTCCGACAGACATGGACAGCTGATGAGAACGTATTGTCCACGCATGAGCCGCCAACTTGCGTGGGTTGATTTCCTCGGTGTTGGGTAAGCAAGCATGTTGACTCTCGTTCAAGTGGACCCAAGCAAAATTTGGCATATTGTGAGTAGGAGACGGCAATTCCTCTAGAGAACGAAACTCACATGCAATAGCATCCATTGGGGTATCTTCAGTGTGCCAGCTTATGTAAACTGTCCTTTCCTGTGACACGTACATTGCTGACACGACGTTTAGGGCCCGCCGAAGTCTTATGCCGAGTGGCATGAGTGAGTGTTACACACCATTACTTCGAATTTAAACGGTATCCAGCTGGTACCTCCATAACCCACCTAATTCAAGCAATCCCACCTGGAACTATCATCTGGAAAACTATGATCCATGGTGGCGGGGGACCAGGTGGCTGTGGGAAAGAACTACCGGACCTGTGAGTAACCCCGTATTGGGGTTAGGGTCACAGCGATTAAACCACGCTTTTCGCACAGGACGTGGTTTATGATGACGACTTCATCGCAAACTTTACGGCAGGAAACTGGAACGCGAGTGCTTGACTGGATTTGTTCGACGAAGCCGGAGCAAAATACTTTGTCTTTGTCATGGTTTGTCGAACATTTGTCGAGGTCTTTCATCCTGATGTATGCTACAGAAGCATCATGATGGGTATGCCTTGTTTGACACCAAGAACATGACGCACCGAAGCAGCGTTTACCTCAACCCCTACCGCGACTTCCTCGAGGAGCTGATGGAGACTGCGAAGGCTGAGAAGCCCAACCTTCACCGTTGGACCTATTATTCGCTTCCCGAGTGGTAGGTCACTCCAATATCGGTTGCGCCTTGCATATAAAGGGTATCGGTTATCTCAAGGTTCAACCCCCACTTCGCGCCGTACGGGTTTGAGCAGTGGCCGGGGGGGCTCCCACACAATGCCTTCAACTATTCAGAACTCGAACCCTACACTGACATGCTCAATATCTCGGACTACATCCAAGACTTGCAGTACCTACACATGCTTTCTCTGGCTCTTGATTATGGGACTGAGATCATGGTATGTCTGTACGAGTATTGGTGCATTCTGTACTGACGCTTGTTGGAGTGGTGTGACATTGGCGGTCCAAACAACACGCTGGAATTCGCATCGCAGTACTATAACAATGCTATGGAGAATGGGTACCATGTCATCATGAGCGATCGTCTGTCCCCGAGTTACTCTTCTTTTCAACTCCTTGACTGTCAGGTTCACAGGTTGCGGTGCGGTCCCTGACTTTGACACGCCCGAGTATGCCCTGTTCGGATCTCTCTCCACACGAAAATGGGAGACGAACGAGGCATGGATCCATTCAGCTATGGTATCAACAATGCTACCAATGCGACCGAGTACAAGAATGGCTCTACCATCATCCAAACCCTGGTCGACGTGGTGAGCAAGAACGGAAACTAGTAAGCCAGCTCCCTTGGACTCCTTCTAGTTGGCCGGTGGTTCATCTCCTCTTTAGCCTGCTGGATGTCGGTCCCACTTCAGAAGGTGACATTATCGCACCAATGGCAGACATCCTCCTCGCAGCTGGCCGATGGCTCAAGTGCGCCGGCGAATGTGTTTACGCCACCGTATGTATCGTGTGCGTCTGTGATGAAACGCAGTTTGAAGGAGGTGACAGGACTATTGGTACCCAGCGTCGCAGGATCCGACGGGGTCGTACCGATTCCTGACAACGCCTGAAACGTTTTGTATCGTCGCGTTTAACAAACCCATCCATGGTTCGGTTGTCGTCGACGCGGGCCGCGTGGTGCTTCCTATTCAAAAGGGAGATACCATCACACTGCTCGGGCTGACCAACGGGACGACGACAGCTGGACAGGACCTCGAGTGGAGCATTGACGAGAATGGAGTGTTGACGATTGATGTTCCACAGAGTCAGGTCGATCAAGTCGGTTACGCTTGGGCATTCCAGGTCTCGTATGCAATTTAATGGTAGTGACCACCTATAGAACGAGGATGATGGTGTCACTTGGGACCAGCGCAGCCTTGGCCTTGCCGGAGCATTTTGAAACTGAGTGCCCAAAATTTCGAGTAAACGTCGGTCAGACTCGGACGGATTATGATACAGCATGGCGGTAGTGCTACTAGATGGCACGTCAACGCGTCAACACCGATGCACGCAGCTGGACTGCAGCCGGCCTTGTCCGAAATCACTTGCGCCCGTATCCGCTGCCAACTCTTGTGGAGTAGTTCGAAACCATTCGCCTACACTAAACAGCCATTGAATCATTCTCACCATCACGTACGTAGTACTTTCTCTTGTCACTTCCTATATTTAAACCAGGTAACGTCCTTGCATGCTTGACGGTATGACAACTTATCTCTAACGTGCCAAGCGTTCATTTCGGCGTTGTGGCGGCCTCGTTGTGCTAAGCTTCGTCAGACGCTGTATGGTTTCTGTGGATTAGTCCACTGGTACGCTGTCTAATTGGACGACTTGGATAGTACTTCCCTTCTCTTCCCTGCACCCACCCCAACCAGAATGAAGATGCACGTGGTAACCATGGTAAGACGACTTCACTCGAGAGATTGGTACAATTCTCACTGGGTTTCCAGGCGTTACAGAAGGCGTGTTCTACGGGAGGCGGATGGTTTATGGGGGATGCTATGAAGGTCTTCAGCATCCCTGCTCTCTGTGGCGCTTTGCTCGCGTACTTTGGCACCGATTCTCCCTCTCTCATTCCATTTCCCTCAACCCCAATCCCTCTCTCGAGCTATATCGACAATCAAGCCGCATCTATCGATGGTACTACTGGTAGTTTCAACAGGATTGGCTCAACATACGCAGCGGAATATCTCCCTACAGGACCTTGGCTCTTGAACGGTGTGACGGTCAATCTCTTGTTTCTCCTCAGCGTTCGTGGGGACTGAATCTGCATCTTTAGTATGACCTGCCGACTTCATGGGGCGTAGGCGATGATAACGTCATTACCCATGGCCAAGTCATAGAGCTTCCCAGCGCGACCTATGTCCACGAACTTCATTTCCTCTATGCCGGAGATGGGACTAACGGTGAGTAGGTATGTCATGCCAATGAACTCAATTAACGCACGTTCCACACTAGATCAGTCCAATCATATGTTTAACCTCAATTTCGCGGATGACTCCGTCGTGGACTTTCTACGTGAGTTACCAACCCCCACCGTCTCTTTCGTCAATTCAACATCCCATTTTAGTCACAGCAAAGAATTGGTGGAAATACCCGACCATAAATTGGGGGGATATTCGAGCGTGAGCTCATTTCACGACCTCGTTCCCGCGAGCCAAATTGACCACGTTTCCGAATTAGACCCTACAGCTTTGAGAACTATGGCGCTTCCAAGAACTGGAATTCATCTCATATTTACCAACTCTCGATATCTGTTCCCTCGCGTTCCGCATTAAGGAGTATCACGCTCCCGCAGACTGCGAACACTCAAGACAGGCTTCATATATTTGCGATATCTATTACGCCATCCGTTGTCCCGTCTGTTGTACCAACAGGTCCTGAGCTCTCGATTCGTACGCTGTGCAATTTAGCACCCGTTGGGAAGATGTCAATGGGCAACGTGCTCAAGCGGTCGCGATCACACTAGCAAATCTCTTACCGGGAAGCCTTGGGTCGTCCCCGGATGGGTCGATTCAGTCCAAATACGAGGTGGAGGTGATTGGCGAAGGTGTGACAACAGTGACACCAGGAGTTGTATATCGTCTGGTGCCAGCGGATCAGGCGCGTTTCGATGTGCTCGTGTTGAACAACAACGGTACCGGGAATGCGACTATTCAGATCAAAGACTCCTATGGAACCATTGTCGGGACGTCGTCTGGATGGCCTATTACCCCTCTCCGACAGACATGGACAGCTGATGAGAGCGTACTGTCCACGCATGAGCCGCCAACTTGGGTGGGATTGTTTCCTCGGTGTCACGTGATCGTACTAAGTCTCGTTCCAGTGGACCCAAGCAAAATATGGACTATTGTGAGTATGAGTCGACTGCATGGTGGTAGAGAAGAAACGACTCACACGCACTAGCATCCACTGGGGTCTCTTCAGTGTTCCCGCTTATGTAGGTTATCGTGTTGACCTGTGACCCGTACGTTTCTTACGCGGCGTTTAGGGCGCGCCGTGGTCTTATTCCGAGTGGTATGAGTAAGTGTTACATATAATTTGTTCCTTTTCTAGACTCTCAGCAGTATCCAGCTGGAGCCTCCATAACTCACCTGGTTCAAACAATCCTACCTGGAACTATCATCTAGAAAACTATGGACCTGTGAGTAATTCTGCACGGAGTCATTGCATAATTAATCCAATGCTTTTGCACAGGACGTGGTTCACGATGATTTCATTGCAGACTTTACAGCAAAAAACTGGAATGCAAGTGCTTGGCTGGATTTGTTCGACGAAGCTGGAGCAAAATACTTTGTCTTTGTCACGGTTCGTGGAGCATTGGTGTTGATATCTTTCGTCCTGACACATTCTACAGAAACATCATGATGGGTATAGCTTGTTTGATACCAAGAACACGACGCACCGGAGTAGCGTTTACCTCAACCCCTACCGCGACTTCCTCAAGGAGCTGATGGAGACTGCGAAGGCTGAGAAGCCCAACCTTCACCGTGGGACCTATTATTCGCTCCCTGAGTGGTAGGTCATCCTTTCCGAATACCAGCTGTACCAAACAGCTAATGGGTGTTGGACACTTCAAGGTTTAATCCATACTTTGCACCATATGGGTTCTGGAATTGGCCCGGAGGACTCGCGCACAATCCATTCAACGACTCTGAACTTGAACCCTATACCGGCATGCTCAATATCTCGGACTACATCCAAGACCTGCAGTACCCACACATGCTTTCTCTCGCTCTCGATTACGGGACTGAGATCATGGTATGTCTGTACGAATATTGGTATGCTCTGCACTGACGCTTGTTGGAGTGGTGTGACATTGGCGGTCCAAACAACACGGTGGAATTTGCAGCACGATTTTATAACAATGCTATGGAGAATGGGTACCAGGTCACTATGAATGACCGTTCGTCCCCCGAGTCGTTTTTGAATCATTGTGCTCTGACAATTGATGTTATAGGTTGCAGTGCAGTACCTGACTTTGACACGCCCGAATATGCCATGTTCGGATCATTGTCTACGAGAAGATGGGAAACGACTGAGGGCTTGGACCCATATAGCTTTGGTATCAACAATGCCACCGATGCAACAGCATACAAGAATGGCACTACCATCATCCACACCTTGGTCGACGTCGTGAGCAAGAACGGAAATTAGTAAGCCAGCTCCCGTAGCCGTTTCTACACTCGTTTATCCCTTCTTCAGCTTGCTGAACGCCGGACCCACTGCAGAGGGTAATATCATCGCACCGATGGCAGATAACCTCCTCGCAGCTGGCCGATGGCTCAAGTATGCCGGTGAATGTGTATATGCCACCGTATGTATCGTGAGCGTCTGGATGAAACACAAATTGAAAGACTGTTACAGGAGTATTGGTACCAAGCGTCGCAGGATCCGACGGGGTCGTACCGATTCCTGACGACGCCTGAAACGTTCTGTATCGTCGCGTTCAACAAGCCTACCGACGGTTCGGTGGTTGTTGACGCGGGCGGCGTGGTGCTTCCTATTCAAGAGGGAGACACCATCAAACTGCTCGGGCCGACCAACGGGACGACGGCAGCTGACCTCGAGTGGAGCATCGACGAGAGTGGAGTATTGACGATTGATGTTCCACAGGGTCAGGTCGATCAAGTCGATTACGCTTGGGCATTCCAGGTCTCGTATGCAAATTAACTCGGTTAGATACCAACCATGTATGTGTAGCGGTGTACTGTATGTACAACATATGTGACCATTATGTGCTGCATGAGGACATGAATATTCGAATCATTGAATGAAACGCATTGAACTGTCACATGTTGAAGGCTTTTTCATTCTCAGCTTTCATGTGGAACCACTGGCACTGGCAGTGGACGTCCACAACTCGGACATACTGTTGTTGTCGCCGCGTCGGAATGAACAAAAAAGAAGAAGAAAAAGTCCACCGGTCTTCGAGAAGCCTACAAGAAGCTCTTGCACGACTGTTTACTCGGTTTCTCTCTCAACCTGACCAGCAATGATGCCCTCACTGACACCCCCGTCCACTGACCCGCTCAGCAACGCGGACTGTACCAAACGAAACGTCGTCCTCCCGCCGCCCTCTGGCATCATCACTCCCCACCCCGCCGGGACCCCCTCACCACCAAGTTCGACTGCTACAACCCCAACCCCAACCCCAACCACCCCCACCACCGAGTCAGCAGTTAATGACGCGTCTATCAACAAGATTCGGACGAAGACAATGAACTGCACCCTCGTTGCCTGTCCGTGGACCGGCGCCCCCATACGCGCGATCATACCGCTTCCTCGGCGTAAGCTCGGTGCGAACGACGTGCAGGATAATACCATTACCACGCCGAGCCCGAGTCCGAGCGGCATCCATGGGTGTAGCGTGCTTCCGGGTAACATGATGTATGGCCCACTACCACCGTGCTCGACGCGTTCCACCTTCTTTGATGATGAGGACGTAGACTCTGGGGATGATGAGGACGACGAAGAGGAGGAGGAGTATGAAGGGAGGGTTGAGGGTTGTGTCGGGAGGGCAACGTTGTGGTGTTGCTCGTACGAGAGCATCACCGCCGCCGAGGGACTCTCTGCTTGGAGCTTCGAGGTACGTCCACGCGTATCATCCCGTCATTATGTTCTTTTTTCTGACGAGTGCGCAGGAACTGCGTGTTGAATGTTACGCCCAGTCTCTCGTCGCCAGAGGTACCAAACCACCTCCCGCGGTCCAGCCTGCTCTCGCCATCCCACCTGCTTTCGTTCCCCGTTCCGTCCCACGAAACTAGACTGGCATAATAATATATATTCATTCCCAACAACTAGTTTTGTAGATATGCAGAGTAGAGGCCATTACATGCGCGTTATGCAAAATGTGGTATCTATATGGTCGTGGTGTCATACACTACCCTCAAATATATTCACCCAGATCAGAAAATGCTGTAACCATAACAGCAGTGCCTGTGGTGCACGATGTCCCATGACGACAAGGAATGGGGCATGAGGATATCTGGAACCAAGTCTCATGCTATTTGGTCCATAGTGACACTGTATGTCAGATCGGCATCTATCGAGCGCTCATAACCTCTTCGTCCCTCGTGCAGAAGGAAAGAGGTGGCAGCCAATAGCACGAGGGTCATCAAGTCCCCGCTGGCTAGCGCCTCCGTCTGGAAGATGGCTTGCATAAAGGGCATATAGACTAGCGCGAGCAGCACCAGGAACGACACCGATACAGTTGAGACCAGCATCTTGTTTTGGAATAGCCCGCAGCCGAGACCACGGTTCTGGACGGCGGAAACAAGATCGAGGAAAACGAAGCAGGTGAAGGTCTTTGAATAAGAAACCTCTCTTCAGTTGCGAACAGAGTGGAGAAACGACAGGGTTACGCACCATGGTCTGCTCCCTCCGCGACACCTGTTCGTCCCCTACCAGCGCAATATAATAGATGAATAAAGTACCAAGGACGATAGTGGATGCTGAAAATAGAACGCGGTATAGGAACCTTCGGGTGATGATTGGCTCGTTCTTTTTCCGGGGTGGTTTCCGCATAACAGCTGGGTCGACTGGATCTACTCCTAGTGATTGACTTGGTGGTCCTGTCGAGGAACAGTCATCAGAGAACGAAAATACGTGATGCTATTGACGACGGACCGTCCATAAGAATGTTGATAAATAAGATCTGCATAGCATTGAGTGGATTGCTGTATCCAAGGAGCGTGCTCAGTGTGATCAACGAAAGGGCAGCTGCGGCAGTACTGAGCTGGAAACACAAGAAATTCTGAATGTTGTGGAAGATAGATTTTCCTGTGTGTTTTCAATGTCAACTCGGGATTGTTGGAAACCACCAAGGAATTGTTCACCTTCTTCGACAGCGGGAAGAATAGTACTGAAGTTATCGTCCACGAGGATCATATCAGCAGCCTCTTTAGCTACATCGGTGCCGCTCTTGCCCATGGACACGCCGATATCAGCCATCTTGAGCGCTGGTGCATCATTAACTGTGGTGGGGAAGGTTAAATGATTAAATGACGCGCAGGGAATCAGCGAGTATCACAACTAACCTCCATCTCCCGTCATAGCTACAACGGCTCCACGAGCCTGAAATGCCTCCACAATCGCCATTTTGTGTCGCGGTGTCGTACGCGCGAACACACTAACGCTACCCACACGTTCAACGAGTTGCGCCTTGCTCATCTGATCGATTTCCTTGCCGGTCAGGCAGTATTGGTTAGAGGTGCCTGCGTGCCTGCGCTGTCCGACGCGGAGACCAAGCTTCTGTGCGATCGCAAGCGCAGTTGGTTCCGCATCTCCGGTGATCATCACCACCTGTACACCACCCGATTGGAGTAATCCAATAGCATCTGCGACACCTTTTCTTGGGGGATCAAACATTGCTTGGAAACCAACGAAGATTAAGTTGTTCTCAGCGTCTGGCGAAGATGGTCTCGTCTGTGGTCCGTTCTGAAACTTCTGAGAGGTAGCTAGATCTGGTTTAGGGGAATCCGCTGAGCCATAGCCATATGCCATTGCCAGGACTCGAAGGCCCTTTGACGCTGCTACCTGAGCATTCGAGAGAACGACACTGCGAGTGTTGGAATCGAGGGCCGGAGTAGAGTTGTCGGACACGTAGTAAGATTTGCAACGGTCAATTACCGCTTCAATGGCGCCTTTGATATAGTAGATCTCGCGCGGTGTCCCATTATAGAGAGCGGTGGAATAGGTGTGTATACCACTGACAGCCATATACTTTCGCTCCGAGTTGAAAGATTGTTCAGAGCGTCGAGTGAAGGCCTGTAAGCGCTTTAGTTGGTGCACGATTTGGGACGGTTTGACGTACATTGCGCTGATCAGGTAAACCAAATGTCGGGAGGATGTTGAGCAAGGCTACATCAGTGGACTGGCCGATGTAAACACCATTTTCGTTTTGCGACAAGACAGCATTGTTACACAAGGAGCCGATCTCGAGAGTCTTGCGGACCGCCGGCGAGGGTGAAGCGACCGAGTGTAGACCTTCAACATGCAGATTTTCATCCACGACATAAATTTCAGTGACCGTCTGCTCGTTCTTTGTCAACGTCCCTGCACGTCAAGGTTAGTCGTGGTGTAATATCATCACAAGGTTGCAGTAAACTTTCCTGTCTTGTCAGAACATATAACGGAAACCGAACCCAAAGATTCTACTGAGTGTAGCTTTTTCACAATGGCTTTGCGTTTGGACATCCGCATGACTCCGAGAGCAAGAGTAACGGTTGTTACGATGGGCAACCCTTCGGGTATGGCTGCGACCGCAAGAGACACTAAGTCCGAAGCGTTAAGCAGATATCATTTTTAAAGTTGTTGTACACACCTCCGATAGTAAACATATCTAGCCAAGGACGCTGTTGCCACATCCCAATCAAACAGATAAACCCAATTACAACAAAGGACGAGAATGAGAGTTTCTGCGCAAGTTCATCCATGCTGAGTTGAAGGGGTGTCCGCTTCTCGTCAACCTAAGGTCGACCAGATATATGATCAACTCGGACGGACGACAGAACACAAGCTACGCACATCCTGCACCATAGAGAAAACGACACCAAATTCCGTTTGAGCACCGATGGAAATGACGATCCCAGTCCCATGTCCTTGTATTTGGGACCTACTTAGTCAAAGCAACCAGTCGCTCGTAAGTCTGCTTACCATTCCTCACCAATGTACCCATATGTGCGATACATGATCGTTCGGCGAGCGCAGCCACTTCGCCTGATCCCGAATCCCCGGCAAAAGGGCCGCTCCCACTCTTCTCTAAATCGCATGATCTGGGTTCCTTTTGGCGCGCGATCGTTTCGCCTGTTAAACTACTCTCATCGATCTCGAGGTCGACGGAAGATATGATACGAATGTCAGCGGGAACACGGTCACCTGTCAACAACGACACGATATCACCGGGAACTAGCTCGTTTGCAAGGATGTGTATTTTTCGCCGATCACTGTTGGCGTCGTGTAAGGGGTAGTAAAAGGAAACAGGGGCATAATCCGTACCGAATGACGTGACAATGATGCGGAACAAGTTTATTTAGTGCCTCGAGGCTCTTTTCCGACCGTTGCTCCTGTATGAAGCCGACTAATAGAGTTGTGTCAAAGTGTACCCAAGACAAAGGCTCGCATCTGTGTTACCTGTTAGAACAATGGCGACAGCAACCGTTATGCTGATTGCGTCATCGACGTTTCCCATGATCGCACTAATTACTGCGCTTCCGCAAAGGAGTAATATCAGTGGGCTTTCGTAAATCGTTTTTGCAAACTTGAGGAGGACCGGCTCTGGCGTCGACACGGAAAACTCGTTATACCCGTGTACATTCTGCAGAGATGGAATGACAGCTGCGGATAGACCATCCGATATAGACGACTGGAAATGTGCAACGGTATCCTGCCAAAAGGTCGGTTAAAGAGGTACTTCCAAATCCGGAAATCCGGTGTATTGGACCAATGATAACCGGATCAAGTGAGTTTACGAAGCGGGCTAATGGAATTCTAGAAGGCGTGGCTATGTCCGACCCGCTTGCAGGAGGAAGCCACGTAGCCCAGCGTAGCAACCCCCCTTTCGAAGAAAAAAAGAAACAAGTTGTTTGACATACCTCGACACTCAAGTGGGCAAAGCGGGCAGATGGTGTCTCTCGTTTGTCCTCGCGGTTCGTCCGGGGAGGGCTCGAGCGGCCATTGACTAACGAGTAGCCGCTTTCGAGGGCATCATTCCTCGACCGTTCCCCTGTCACTGTCCTGAAAGCTCTCTGCAACAAACCCTCAGCGGTAACCCCCGGCGCAATGTCTGACAGTTTCTGTGGGATGAGGCTTGTCGGCTCAGCATGATGTCTCCTAAGAGTAGTGCTGTATGCGAAATGGCTACTTGCGCCTGGGGAGGGTTGCGGTTCTCCAAATTGCGTGTCAGCGAACGAGTGAAAATAACTCGAAGCCGGTGGAGAAGGTGGTCGGGATTGATCTGGTGGTGGGTAACCTGCGGAAGACATGGAGTAGGACACCGCGTGAGCTGATGTTGAGATTATTGAAGGTTCCGAAATCGTCGACAACTCGATGTTACTTGTGTGTGTGGAAGATGAAGGCCGTTTAGCCGAGACGGGGAGACTCCGTCGAGATGTGGACATCTTCCCTCAAACTAGTGACGCCTTGAGCGGCTGTCAAATGCTCGGGAAGTCTTGTCGGGAGGAAATGGAGAAACTAACGCCAAGGACGATTAATAAGTCTGGGATCCCGTTCTGTGCAAAGTTAGCATTTTGAGAGTGGCGTATGGGAAGACATTCCCTTTACAGGCGATTGTTTGGCGGCGGCCCTTGATTCAAACAACGCCGGATTCGCGTTCCGGAATCCGATATCTCACAGTTTTGACACGAGTTTCTGACAACCGTAGGCAAGTTAGCAATATTAAAAATGCGAGGAAAAGCTGTCGCATTAAACCGAATGTCCATCAGATAAGTATAGAAAGGTCTAAAATATAATGAAAACCAGACATCATGGTAGTGCTACCACGTGTTGAAATAGCCATACTCTAACGGCACCGCCGAGATAGATCCACCACATCAAGCAATATCTAAGCAATGCGAGTTCTCTTGAACTGCGACTCGTTTATGGCACGTGCCTCGCGGCCTGGCACCACTTCGGCGTCGGTGACGTCCATGCCTGGAACCATGCGTTCGATGTGCCGATGCACAGCATCGTCACGCGAAAATAGACGTCTACAATGGGGACATTTCCACTTCACCCCCAGATGCATGACAACGTGGCGAGAGAGGTTCTCCTGTTTCATCGGCCGAGAATGCGTGCACTTGTCCCAACGACAAACGGCACGTGTAGCAGGGCCCAATTGGAGGTGATGGTGGTTTCGAAGGTGTCGGAGTATTCGAGTTCTTTCCCCGACGATCCACTTATTGCATGGACTGTCGTAGAGATCAAAACGACACTGATAAAAGCAGCGTTTGTCGCCATAGCGGTGTTGAGCATATTCAATGTCTCCTTCATCGGTTGGTGGTGGCGGCGGGGGTGAGGGCGGTTCGTACGTTGATGGAAACGTCTGTCCGGGAACCATAAGAGGATCCATGAATGATGGTATATCTTGATTCATGTCGGGAGCCACGATGTTAGATTGCGGCGCTGAACCGAAGGCTGGAACAGGAGCAAATTTCCTTGCTACGAGTGGTAATTGGCTCGAACCGTGGCAGCGAGCAGATGCGCGATTACTGATTGTCGCATTATACGGTGTCACTGAACCTGATGCTGGAGCTGGTACGGTCGAGAAATGTAGTTGGCTCCATCCCTGGTGTTGAGTAGATGCGGGATCGGCAATGTGGCGCAGTCTAGCTTGGTGATACGGGTTAGTCCTGACAAATCCGCTTCTCCCAGGTGGGCGGGATGATTGTGCGAGATTCGTCCCGGGCATCTGAAGCGCTTGGGTCGATCCTTGACCATGGCGGCCAAGTACAGGATACCATTGCTGGGACGCTGTCGGAAGACAGACCGACACGGACCCTTGAAGAAGAGCGGAGGGGACGAGAGTATTCTGACCCACGCTAAAACATGCGGTCTATGAGCAAGTGGCTGCCTCATCGAAGACGGCAGGCTGACCTCTGAGCGGTCTGACTGTATCCGCCCCCTGATTCCTGGGAACTAGGTGTAAAATTCAAATAGTAGGGATTCATGTTGAAAGAAGGTTGATTGGGGTGCATCTTTGATTTGAAAATGTGAAGCATCAGCTAGAGACTATAAAGCATCGGCGTCCACACTCTCCGCTGTGGAGTGACATAGTATTCATTTGCAAGTGCACCGCTCGGTGAATGGCGATGACGAGGAGTGGTGGTGGTGTAGTACGCGGTTTCATCGCTCTAGCAGAGAGGGCGGCAGGTTAATCGATCATGAACACTTGGCGCATGACATCCGCCGCAATGATGGCTCGCACTCTCGCCACGGGTCATATTACATATTACACCCAATCGCGGAGAGTTATCAAGGCGCGTGTTACGGCGCAACTTGAATTAAATAGCAGTGCATTTCGGGGGTAATGTCGAGCTTTGAGGCATGGACGCCAGGCGATGTACACGCCATGAACCTGGGTGGGTGTTAGCGAATGAGGAAGAAGCAAGGCCATGACGCCGAGGAGAAAATACCGACCAGAACGGAGATAATTGGTGAAAACCTGACACCAAATGGTATTCGCTTTAGGTTTTAGAAATTTCATTCGTGATCACCTGTGGTATCCATACAGGAAAAGGCAAACTATCCCTAACTTGATTTACCTCGGATCGCCATGGATTTGGGCGAGGTGCAACAGAAACATTCAGCCGTCGCCGAGAAAATCCTATGCTGACTGACGCCTGCTGAGCTTGATGGAGGGTGCATGCCTGCTCCAACTTCGAGGAAAACTTGTGGCCGGCTGTGAGGGCCTTCATGAAAATCCATGGACAGAAAAACTCGTGGAAAGACATACCGCTAGCAATGCAATGCGTCAGCTACGGTGCGGATATTGCGCATTAAATATGGTCGGTGAGGCGGAGGCACGTCATTGAGTATCGGTGGTGATGTGGATCAGATATGAAAATGTGTTTGTTTACCAACAGCTTCTGATCCAAACAACTACTGTAGCACGGCTCCCTTGTGCAGTGTTCATCGGTTGCGAGCACTCGCATCTACGATATTCTCTGTCACGAACTACCACAGTCTTCAATCAACCTCGATGTCTTCTGTCCATTACCGTGGTAGAAGCCCTAGTCGGGACCACCACTCGCGGACGGACGGCAGAGACATGCAAGAACCACGCGACCGACGGTCGCATAGACATATGGACTCCAGGCGACCCGAGCTCAACGACAAAGACAAATCAACACGAACTCGAAGGCATCGCTCTCGCTCTCACTCTCGCTCGCCTTCCCCTAGAAAGCGCTCGAGGTCTCGATCGATTTCCAGTGGACCTGTCTCCAGGAGACCTAGATCCTGTTCACGCTCCCTCTCACGTGAACCTGGACGTCGCTCTCGGTCAAGAGAAAAACACAACTACAAGAGTAAGAAGGAGAGGCGGAAAAGATCTCGATCACCCGCAACCTCCTCTTCGGATTCAGGCTCAGGGTCTGATCGCAAACGACACAAGAGGAAGAAGCATCGCACACGTGAAGAAAAGGAGCGCAGGCGGAAAGAGAAGAAAGAGAAGAAGGTGAGATTTGATCGCCCGTGCCCGTTAATCGACGCTAACCGGTCCCGCAGAAGAAAAAGCACGGGTCCGGGACTGTGAGTTCGAGTGCCCACTGGGGAAAATATGGAATCATCAGCGACTCTGAGTGAGCATGGATTCTTGACGGAGTCCACGAGTTGACATAGCTCCACTAGTTTCTATAACAAAACTCAAGAATTCAGAACCTGGCTTCTCGAAGAACGCAAACTCAACCCGGAGGCTTTGTCCAAGGATCAAGAGCGAAAAGAGTTTGCCGTATTTGTAGAGGATTATAATACAGGTATGGCTATACTCCCCTGTGTGTGCCCGATGGGATATGAAGGATATCACTAGCCACTTTACCCCACGAAAAGTATTATCATATAGAAGCATATGAAAACAGGATGGCCTCTTTGAGGTCGGGAGAGTTTGTCCCCCCCTCGGAAGACTCGTATGACCCTGCAGCGGACATGAAAGCACACGCCACGAGACACAAGAAGGCTGCTGCTGATCAAGAGAGCTATATGTCTCGGGAACAATTGATGGAGCTGCGCAAAGTACAGAACGAGCGAATCGAGGTAGGATTGTCCCAAAGTTGTCGCACATTCACCCGTAACCAAACAATTCGTAGATTGGACGAATGAAACGCTTAGGGATGGATGTGAAGCAGAACATGGGTGTGAGAATGGATGGCAGCATGTTTGACGGTTAGACTCTTGGATACGGTCCCCAGTCCCCAGTCCCTACGGACCATTTCGTCCTTGTACTGTGCTCCACCTTACTTTCGAATTCTCTTGTACGGTTGCGACGATCAGAGCTGTCCAATACAACATGCACACATCGTGAGGCCACATATTCATATTGTGCCTGCCGGTAGCTGTGCGGCGAGGGCTGCCGAACTCGAGGCCTTGATGCTCGAAACCTTTTCAACGTTTAACGTCCACCATGCTCGATATCTTGCTCCTCGGCGCGACGGGTAATCACAATTCCCTCGTTCTTCCTGTTCTCGCGCTCACAAGCATCAACGTAAAGGTTATACAGGGCGCCTGATCGCACGCTACCTCGCCACCCATCCGCAACAGACGGCATTCTCGTTCGGTTTAGCTGCGCGCTCAGATTCAAAGCTCAAGGCTCTCGTCCACGAGTACGAAGGCCTCGCGGACGTTCCGACATTCGTAGTGGATGTCACAAACGCCAGTGACGTCGACGGCGTCGTACAACGTGCGCGCGTCATCATCAACGCCGTCGGGACATATTGGCGTTGGGGAACACCTGTCGTAAGGGCGTGTGTGCGCCATGGCAGGCACTACGTCGATCTCACAGGCGAGGCGCCTTGGGTTAGGGATATCATTTTCGAGCAAGTTGCCATGCAGTCTCCGCCCGCCCACACTACCTGACACGAAAACCTGTGCAGACTCGATTATGCCGCTAGCCGTTGTGGTTCGGTGATTGTTCCCTGCGCTGGGCTCGACTCTATCCCTTCCGATATCCTCGCGTATTTGGGCAATAAAACACTCAAGGCGTTTGCGGGGCCTTCGACCACCGTGGATATGTCGACATCGGCATGGAAGCTACGCGGTGCGGGGATATCGGGCGGGACGTTTGCGTCTATCCTCGCCTACCTAGAGGAAGTTCCCCAGCGCAAGTTCGAAGCAGCAAGAAGAGACTTTGCGCTGAGCCCAGGTAGGTTACTTCGCTCCACGGGTAGGCACGTGATAATGACCCGTTGCAAGTCCAAGGCGTAAAGAGCCCACAAGCAAGGGCGTTCTACACACTTCCGGTTTCAAATCCACCGATCCAAGGAGCATTGTATCTGATGGCCATGGTGAATTTGCAAATTGTGCAGCGTTCCTGGGGCTTGTTCGAGCTTGCAACGCGGAACCCCGAACTTGTGCTGGGCACCTCCCCACAGTCTGGTGGTGAACACGAGGATACGACGAAGTTATCCTATGGATCGCAGTTCAAGTATGAAGAATTCCTGGCGCTTCCAAGTCGACTTCATTCGCTTCTCGTTGTACTGTTCCTGGTAACTGTAGCAAGGGCTATGAAGTTATTTCCGTTTGTAGGTGCTGCCATTTTCGCTTTCTCGAACGATCCACTGATGTTGATATGCTTCAGGCTCGGTGGATAGCCCGTAGGATCATGCCACAGTCAGGAGATGGTCCTACCGATCAGTATGCATCCTCATCGTTGGAAAGAATTATGTGATCGTAGCTGACCGTCAACCTACAGACAACTTGAAGCGGGTGCCATCAATATCACAAATATAACGACTTCATTGCCAGACGATCACGGACGGACGACCGCTGTGCGGACAATATTCCGGGGTAAAGGAGAGCCAGGCTACCTGCTATCATCGAGTAAGTATCCATTGCATCAACGTCCCCACCGTGCGGAACACATTAAGCTGACCGGTGATTTATTCACAGTCATGATCACGGAATGTGCCTTGTCTCTCATATTAGACGCGGACCGTCTCCCAGCATTCGCCAGGCGTGGTGGAGTGCTCACACCCATGACTGCGTTTGGTGATGTATTGATTGAACGCCTAAAGGCTTCCGGACGCATCGCCATCGAGAGCGAAGTGATACTTGTGGACCCAAGTCGGAAACAAGTGTAGAGGCGAGGTAACTGAACTCCATGATACCCGAGCCCTGCATACCGTTCATTCAATTGCCTGCAATTTGCAGAATCGGAGCTCGTCTGTGGCACTCCTGTTTGCTATATGTATATATCTATGTCTGTTTCTCGAGTCTTTACGTTTAGCTAGTGATTATGTATTTGTTCTGGCCGATAATACACCTTGTTGTCATGCAATGAGTTGTGGCCAAGATTAGGAGGGCGGAACTCGAGGTTCAGATGTGGCCCATGGCCGGTACTGCAACGTTGACATTGCGACCCTACCGTGGGATGACCGCTGATAGCGGTGGTGCATGACGGTATTTGGGCATGGCCCCACCAACAACTGGTCCATCGACCAAGTGTTCACGAGTCCAATCGTCTTTATTTCCACTGCGCTGCCCCCGATGCGACTCCAGAATGCACGGGGAGGTGCAGACATGCTTGGCATTACACCGGGCCCGACTCATTTCCCGGTATGGCTGTAACGTCCCTGTAAACTCCTTTGATGACGTTGATGAATGAAACTGCGGTTCCGATGCTAACACGTTGATGCCAGGCGCCACGTACGCACCGTGTGATGGGCGCGTGTTCACCACGAGGACCAAGGGAGAGCCGATGCTTTTATGATGCCCATATGTTCGTCCTTGCGCTCGGCAATTCGAGGAGACTTGACTGTCCATCAGACAACTAAAAAGAGTCAGTTGATCGAATACTGGGTATACCCTCGACCTTGGAAAAACCTTGGATGGATGGAGGAGCATCAAGATTCAGCTGGGACGCCAATACGTGCCGTCCTAAGTTTCGTGTCGACCACAGGCTCGTTCGACACGTGTACAAGAGTGGTGAGCAAATAAATCAAGCTTGGGGGGGGGGTCCAAACTAAGCTCCTTAGTGCCAATGTAGGATCGAATCGACAGGTTTCTTGCTGGAGGGTGTCTTGTGGGGATGAGGCGATCACAGTTACGGGTGTGATTTCATATCCCGGAAATGCTCCACATGCCCCACTTCGAAAGGCCGACCCTCGCAGTTAGCTGTGGCGACTTGAACACGACGATGCGTGAAGGCAGATGCATATCAAACTGATACATACATCGGGCTTAGCGCGTTGTCCCTGCGTCTGAGACTTGCGCATCCAATCCTGCCAAGGATTGGAACCTGCCGAGTGTCAGCAAGGATGAGACATAACTGTACATCTGAGATCTATTGCCAAGATAGCTTCCGCGAGCATATCGGGAACCCAAATGTATACAGTCAGAACCCCAAGGAGTTATTAGCAAATGAAACATGCAACGCGAATCTTTGATCGACGGTTGATCGTCTCCAAGTACGTTGCAGAATCATGATGCAGATCCATCTTCAAGTTGCAACTTGCTCGGGATTTTGACCACATTGGCAGATCGGCGAAGCAGACCAACATTCGACTGTAAAGGTACGCGCTGTAGAATAAAATTCAGTTACTTACTACTGACAGACATCAACCTGAGAGGTGCCATCGGGGAAGGTCCAAGTTGCAGCCTGACGGGTCTTCAAGCTTTCGCAGGGTCAACGGAGCCGGTTTCCATCAAAACCTCGGGCCGGTGCCATTCACGGATATAACCAGAGATAGGTGCCAGCCAGATACCTTTGTTTATGCTGCTTTATTTTTTGCGGTGGCGCTGGAGGGTGGCTTCCTCCACCTGTGCTGTTCCATGATGGTGTGGCATTCGATGGGGGGGCTTTCGCATCCGAGTCGGCCGATAGAGTCACCTCTCAGGTTGCCATATTGTCTGCAACGGTTCAACCGGTCGGCTATGTCTGTCTGTCTTCACAGCCAAGTACTTTCCTCTCCGCGCATCCAAACTTTTGATGCGCCGCCATCCTATAGTAGCCACAGTTCACACTGGCAAGGGCCGCGCGGCCTCCCATTTCAACAGCTCAGTCTGGTTCATTTATTGGCTGGTGGCGCAACGCTGTCACTGTAATATATAAACCGCACTATATTCCTGGTATACACTCACCCGCACCTGTTTGTTTCGCCCATTCTCCGACTTTTGAATGTCCATTATCATTCCACTCTACATCCATCTCTTCACCGAGAAAACCACAGTCCATCTGCCCCGTTCCTAGGCATACTATCTGCGCTGTTGGTTCGACATGTACTATCCTGGCGACTCTCACAATGGCACACCCGCGCACGGCGTGAGTAAACACGTTCGCGTTTGCGTTAGCATTGTTACTGTAACCGCTATCATATATAGAACCCCTTGTGGCAGACGACTGTGAACCCTGCGAATCTTTCGTTGGCACAACCTTCGCACGGGCCGATCCATCCTTATGCGATCCCTTACAATCTCGCACCCACTGACTGCAACTTCGTGGGATATCTGGCAGTTGCCAACACGCCTCAAGGGGCTACCCCATGCTACCCTGCGTGGTCGTCGCAATCTATGAGTGATGTGAGCATCATTGTCGGCTTCGCATGCCTGCTTTTTATAACGATTGTGGCAGACTTCGGGTCAGTGCTCTGACATTAATGATGTTCCTGTGGAGCACTCTACATTGCCTGTCGGGAAAGTGTCTCGAGGACTCTCGGCCTGCCAGTGGGTATTGGAAGATGGGTCAATCTGCGCTCGAGCGATCACCGGAGAAACTGTCCCAAAACATCTCGCGGAACATGGGGTCCAGAGAATGCCTAGGAAACAGATCGTGCGATGTGGTTGGCACGGGTGTAAGAAGTATAGGAAGCGACACGGGGTCACACGCCACGTTCGTGAGGTGCACTTGGGCTTGAAGCGCAAGTGCCACAAAGCGCGTTTCGCTAAGATGACCCTTGTCACTCATAAGCTTTGAGACGACTTTGGAACGAGATGGCATGTTCTTACGAACATTCTATCGTTTAGTGCGTCCATCCCCTCCCGCTACGCATAATACACTGATACGCTCATCTCTTCTAGTTCACTATGGCTTGCATTATTAGTATCCTATTCCCGCATTCCTTACTATCCTTTTGTACGATACCTGTTGGACTGGTGTGTTTGGCGGCGGATCCCACGTTCCATGTTCCTCCATCTATGTATCCGCCTTTGCCTAGTGCTTTATCATGTCCAACTTCTTGGTATTAGTGTTTGCGTCAGAGTTCCGTCATGCCGAGCATACATACTACGTGTCCTTCCTTTTGCTGTCGCAATCACAAGATTTTAACTCCCCAACTTACTCTAACTCAACATTAATGTTCTGAGGTGGATAAACCTATAGGTGGGGAAGTTGATTTCAAAAGTTTTAGAGTGGCCTGGGCTCGCTTCGCATGGATCATGATTTACACATGGCATTTCATGATTTCCAGTACAATCAGAACTGTTCGAGGGCTCAAGTTGTCATTGTCGCCTGTCTGGAAAGACCTGGAAAAATATGTCTAACAGAGAGGGAGAGCGACCAACGGTTCAACGAACTCACGACAGACTCCGAGTCGCGGCGACTCTTCGTACTTTAAAGTACTAATTGCGCCACAATTCTGAGAACACTCTCAGGCTAGTCACAGTCGTTCATCATTGACATGTCCAGCACTCCAGGGATTCTCAACTCTCGTCAGAAACCCGCAGCGGTTGCATGCTCGAAGAGTCGGTTTCCAATGGTACCACCGGTGTTAGGCGACCTATCAACGTATTCGCAGCAACCTGGACGACTTTCGAATTCCGAATCCTGCGTTCTGCTGTTTCGAATCACGCAGATACACCCACTATGAGGATAGTACTCGCCTGTACAGCGATTCTCCGAGGGCCCTTTATTCGCGAACGCCACTCCTGCAAGTTCTCGATATTTGGTCCCTAGCCATACAGTCCTTCGACTATGTCCAACGTTCAGACGCTGTGGGAGTGGCTCAACCCGTCCGGATCACTGAACTAGAACTATCTTATGGACTGACTGCGGAACTGGTGATTGAGAGCGCATGGGCAGACGAGACCCGGGGTGGGTTGTATGTCTTTTCGAGGTGATTCGTCAGTTGGCATTAGGGGCTTCACAAATATTGAAATATGCATGGAAGGTACGTGCGCTTTGTTGCAGTGCAACACGTTGCGCTGCTTGGAAGTATCATGGCGTCAACATCATTTGGTACGTTGTGTTGCGGCTGAGATCAACTCCCAAGTTCGCTGGTGAGTTATGCCAAGTATGTGCTTTCTATAAAATGAGAGTAATGCGGTCAAGGGAGTGATACTTCTCGCACTGGTGATCCGCATGTCGTTACTTGAGATTAATGAAACGCTCGCGGGGAAGCAGCAATCGGTGTCTAGATATCTTCCATTCATTAGATCGGCGGGTACACGTTGCACGTACCACTTCATTTTATCCCAGGTGAGTGGGATGCAGACAGGTTGACCTCCAAAGTTCTATCGCGGCGGGAAATGTTCACAGGCGTGGAATGCAGGTAAGGAAAAGAATCATGATCTCGGTTATCGATGGGGGCAGGAACGAGTAGCTGACCTATATCAGAAGCAAGAGCCGAACATGATAGACGCTCAGCTAACATAAAAATTGCCAAAGGGCTAGTGCGAGAATTTGATGTCTTTCCTCCCTCCCACTCTCTTTCTTCCCTGTGGATCGTTCTCCATGGGGGTATCTTACTTGGCCAAGGACTCCATTCCTATGTCTACCCGATGACCTACAGTATTTGCTCGGTTCCCACCGGTTTGCGCTGGCTCAACTCGCTCTTCATCCGATCTGTAGACGCGGATGGTCTACCCATCCGACTGACCTCTTCGAACTGACACTCACAACCGCGAGACACCCCCGTCTTAATTGACTCAAAACGAGGATGCGGAGATGCCCTCCATTTTCGGATATGCTGCCGAGTCTGGCTGCTCCTGACCCTATACACTAGCAAGCCATTCCATGATCGAATCTTCCCAATTACACGCTGCACGCCATTTGGCTGTTGGCAGGGTCATGTCGCATACAAAAACCAACGACCAGCCTACCATCCATGGGAAATGGATCCAAACTACATATATTATTCCCCTCCGTCTCCATATCTCTCCCCACAAACCCCACCGCTCGCCCCTCAGTGAGAAAGACCTCTGCTGTCTACCTCCTGCTTCCAGAACCTAACTGCTCTCGTGTAGATCGGCGTATCAACACCCAGCAGAATATCTTGGAACATATCCCTACGTGCCATACAACATCCACTGGGGGCTCGACGTAAGCTAGTGTTCGTTCCCCCCCCAGGGCGCGTGCTCATAAACTTGTAGCAGGTACACACGCTCTTACACTTTGCAAACCAAACAATGGAAGGAGAGCCTACCGCGTATGTGTGCGTTTCCGCATGGTCTTTGTTTTTTCGCCAGACTGCTGATAGCGCCGTGTAGACACCCTGCTGCGATAAGCAGCGCCGGTTTTCCATGTAGATGGTGTACGGGCGATATACCCTGCACCCAAGCCTTCCTCGAATTCGACGACCTGATCGTCCACCTACGTCAGGCGCACGACGTGCAGGGAAAGGCTGACCGGAAACTGGACTGTCAGTGGCTGATGAATACAGGGTACTGCGGCAAAAAGCAGCTTCGCAGGGATGGTTTCAAGCGCCATATTGCCACGCATATCGGTCTTTCAGTTACCTGCACCGAGTGTAACAAGTCCTTTTCTCGCGAGGACACTCTCCGTGAGCACAAGAAGGATCACGCGAAAAAGTGACCATGCTGTTCTCTAATTCTTTCATTTTCTTGAAGGGGCTGCGCACCATGGCAGCCCTGCCTATGCCTTCTAGAAATTCCTTCGTTGTATGTGCGATACGATGATGGCTGTATTTATTGCTGTACGAAGTTTTTTGAATAGAATGTCATGTCCTTTCAGTGTGCAATACTCGGTGCTGACTCACGGTCCTACCACTGGACGTCCCTATCCTATTCAGCCTTGTTGCAATAATTACATATACTGATACACTCAACACCCCAATTTCTAGGGTCGTTTGTAGGGTACATATCCGGCGGTCATCAAGGTCCGGTCGACCAACATCAAACGAGACGGCTGGCTGGTCGGGAACCCGCGTAGAAAACGTGCTCGGACTCTGTAGTCGCATCTGCGGCGTTGGCACTTGCCGACTCAATTCACCGTGATCCGTCCGCCGTGTACCTCGGAGAGCTGGCCGATGAAGGATGTCCGCGCGTCCGGATCGACTGCGTGACTTGCCAGTTTTGCGGCCGTCCACGAATCTCGTGGATGGCAGATGGCCATCGGATGAGCTAACAGACAAGCGGAGACGTCAGAGAATGAACGTCTATCCGCAAAAAAAAAAAAAAGTAGAAGACACGACGCGCGTCGACTAGAGAGGAGTATTGGTCGCCACAATCAAACCATCAGAATTAAGCGGGAAAAGCCGGCTCGCACCGGGACGAATTCAGTTGGGAACAGAAACCGGGAAAGCGTTATACTTGGAGGTGGACAAGGTTCACTCATAGGTGGCATCGACCGTTCCCGGACGTGTGACTGTGGGTCACGATTGTCCGCCGTAGAGTGACGGTGGAGGCCTTCCAAAGGGCGGTATGAAATGATCCAACCAAGGCGATCGCCGCCTTTTGCCTCGTGTTTGATGGGCCATTGTGAGTCATTATGGCGGGTCCGAGGACGCCACTGGCCATCGCAGAACGGCGTATGGTCCGGCTCACCGCGGGCCACGTCGGGTCTGCGGTTATTACGGACGGCGCCCTCGTACGAACCGGCAGCGGATACCATTGTGGCTTTTGCCTGTTCACACCGAATTTAGCAACGACCGATCGACGGGGTTCCCTTACCCGGTTGAAGATGAGGAACACTCTCCTGGAAAGCAACTGTAATTAAGTCGTGTGGATGCGTCCTGTGCCATCGGAATCTCGTCTGCAAAGCGGCGCAGGTTGACATCAGTTCCAGGCACGTATCGGACGAAATGTGGCATATCTGCGTTCCACGTGCAACGAGTGAATCTTATCCCCCCCATGCTGTGGGCGAGTCAATGGACTTCCTTACACCCATAGCTGCCGGAGTCGTACGAAAAAAGACATGGGGCGATTGGTGGATTTCCACATCCTAAATTACATGGTTGGAAGGGCTCAAAACACCATCATAACGACGAGACTTGCCACCGAGAGTTGTGCAACATAACATCTTCTGGTGTTGTAGTAACACGCTACCCCTCCCGCGCTGTTACCGAAGCTCCTATCCGCCAGTGGACCCCAAGTGCGGTTTTGATTCGAATCGCAACATCAGCACTGGTGGGTATGAATGCGTGGCAAACTTCGATTCGGAATATACTGGATCATCGCCCCTTGGCCCCCTTCCACACAGAAAGGTGCCAAGATCTTGCCAAGATACGCGACTTGACAGCATGAGCATAGCAGAGATTTATATCTGGGGAGTAGCAGCAAAGAACCCGTTGTCAATCGAGTTGAATTGACATACTCTCGAGGCGACCAACATGCAAAGGCAAGCTGTATTTTGGCCGGACACCGACCCTGGTATCTTCGGGGGTGCAAACCTACCACCCCTTCCAGATCTGACCGCCGAAGATGCGTCTACAGCAAACGACCAGAGCGACCAGCTTTCTTCAGGGTAAGGACGCTTCGCATCTTCAGCCGGATGGCTTCTTACGGGTTCGATGCAGCGAGCGGCTTGATTCTATCAGTATTGATATGAACTCGTCAGTTTTGCATGAAACGCCGGCGTACAAAACCTGACGTTGAGCTTATCTACAGGTGGCCATCGATATTGGAGGAAGCGATTGCCAATGCGATACAGTCTGAGATTAATACAGTTAGTATTCCTACCCAGGAGATCGACTTGGCTTTTAACCTTCTCCCTACGCAGGATGCGGGAATCCAGAATCTGGTAGAAGACACAGATCAGCTGGAACGTCGCACAAACAATAACCTGACGGACCCAACTCTACCTGGCGCTAGCACGACTTCCCACTTCCCTCCTTCTGGAGCCCCACCTACACATTCTAACAATGTCCCGACCATACGTCCGGAACACCAGCCATATGTGTGCTCCTGGCATCATCCGGGTTCAGACACCCAGTGTAACCACGTTGCACCCAATAGGTCAACGTTACTTCGTCATCTTGGTGAAAAGCACCAAGTTTCCGGGGCTCCAGACGTATCGATCGTTTGCCAGCTGTTGGATTCCAAGACTCATTCGGCGTGCAACACGCCAATACAGCGAAGAAACTTTCCTCGCCACGCCGATATCCATTACTCCGTACGCTACCTGTGCCAACACTGTCCCGCAAACAAGTCTTTCTCGCGCCAGGACAGCTGGTGGAAACACATCAGAACTATGCATGCACAAGCACCTCCGGCATCATAATTCGTTGCAGACTTACCATATCAATATTCCCGCTACGGATAGTCTCGGTTGCTTCTCAGCCATGGTTATTATTTGTGCCTGGTCTCGGGAGGCCGTCAGCGGTGTTCTGAATCCGGGTTGTCAATTCGGCGATGCCAACGTTCCCGGTGACCTGCACGACGGAGTACGGCGGAGAATCGAGTTGAATGAAATAAAGCAATAAAACTAAGTGGTGAAAAGAAGCAGTGGTGGTCCTCGCACGGTAGAGATGTGAAAAGATGCTACAGGATTTTCGTGCAGCATTTTTTATTTATTTTTGAGTCAATTTATGTTCATAGTGCAGCATGTAACACCAGGTCATCTAGATGCACAAGTGAGGGGCACAATGAGCGTCAAGTTCTGTCACGAATGAGCGACAATTCGCACCCGAATCTAGTTAGAGGGAACGCCTTCGCGGACATGGCGTGCGATGCTTCGCGGTTCAACATATCGATCTGCACGACACGCGATGGTTGTTTGCCATATCCTGGACGCCATGCGTAGCGAGAGGAACACCTACCCACGTGATCGGTGACCCACATAAATAAACAAACGTCAAAGCCGCCAACGAAAACTTAACTTAACTGATCTACTTCCTATAGCGTATTGGGAATATTGTGCCGTCGGCCTTCTCCCACTGGCAAGTGTGTGATGCCGCCTCTTCAGGTGAGCTCGCACGTACTGAAAGGATGATTGTGATGGAGCCACCTGAAATTCTGCGTTCTACAGAAGGAGCAAAGCCAGGAAGATATGTATCGTCTCCGATGTTGGCAAAGCCGAGCTTTTTAAGTAAGAAATGCTTAGCGCCGACCTGTGTATACCGTGAGTCGCATCCAGCCACGGGCACAGCTCTACGAAAACCGAAGGATAATAATTTGACCATTTGTGTGTATTCATTCCCACAGCATTCTATGTGGCCGCTGGCCAGCCAGATTGTAGGGCTTTGCTGTGGGTACTGTCGTGATCTTCTGACCACGCAGACCAGCCACAACTCCAAGTCTCCTACATGTGGTCCAATCAGCACTCAGGCTACGATCAAACACGTAGCCATTCCTGAGAACTCGCTAGCGCTAGTTTATATATGTCTGCTGCGGCGTGAATGCAGTATATTGCCACTGAAATGTACAACTAGCACAATGACGATGCCGGTGGTGTATCGACAAGTTATTCCATCAAGTGAGATGACATCCTTGTCTTTGGTGGAAGCTTTCCGCTTCAGCCATATGTACTCAAAAGCATACTGAGTGAAACCGATCAATGATTACTTGCTGTAGGGCGTGCCCATGGAGTACAGCTCGCCATAGCTCTATCATGCACAGGTGTGGGTGGGTTTGATGTCGGTTCGGTCGACTCAGAAAGGAAATCAAGAGGAAGCATCTCATATTCATGATCAGGTGAGCTCGCAAGTGTAGGATGAGATAGTACGTACTAACCATCCTGCATATCGAAACGGGCTCTCCTACTGGAAGAAGTTCGACATCCTTAAATTCGACGGCAAAATCATGGCATGATCATGGCATCCATACCATTTGTACGATAAAGTTGAGGATTTTTCTTGCTTGCCTCGGCATCGTAAGAGCTTGCGATAATTGGTTGTCGGAAAAAAAAAAACGGAGAAGCTATCTATAACTCAGTGGGATTGGGTGGGCTCTTGAAGTTAGGTTTGCCCACATAAAATCCACCTTTGTACAGTCGGGCTGTGCAGAGAGGGGGGCCATGGAGAGAATTGCATAATCAGAGAGAGGGATTGAGCCACGACGTGTAGAGTAGAGTCTGTTGGCTTTGGACAACGCTAAAGTCGAGCGTGGATGAAGGAAAGGTGGATATGGATTGCAGGCAATGAATATACAACGACATGCTATGATACGAGGTAATCTGGTGACCAGACCTTAGTATGAGGCTATGAGCCACCGATATGAAGCTTTGAAGGGTAATGTGTGAGAGACGGAGGGAAGCGGAACCCTGCAGGGCAAGGTGTGCGAGGGCAGACTCACTTGCTACAGACAGGGTGCGCTATCGCGCTAGGGGCCTCGGGAGTGCGACGATGGGAAATGAAGGGAGTGCGAGGACGAGCGGGAGAGAAACTGAGGATGCGTGCCTGCTTACGTACGCTCGTCCGAAGAGTCAAGGGAAACTGGCGGCGATATTGGCCGTCGCTACCGCAAGTACTGCACATGAGGAGGCAGATGTGGCATCCCCATTAGGTTGTACCGAGTCAGAGTTGCCGTACCTCTGGCCCATTCATCGGCGTAACAGCCTGCCAGCGTTGGAATCGTGTTCACTTCCCTCTTTCCCATTCTAGATAGATGTTGGTAGGCGCCGCGAACAGCCTCACCGCGCACGCACGTTCCTGCTCGTTTAGGATGATATGACCCTGGGTAAGAGATTCTGGTCTAACAACTGAGGAGCATTGAAGCCCGTAGTGTGCGATTTCACTGCAGATCCGTCGCGATGTACATATAAATCCTCATTTTGCCCGTGACGCCTTTGAGTATAAATGAGATCCCGTGGAAACGGGTGACCGGATATACTTGCCGAAATGAATGTGGCTTAGCTAGGCACAATCAATTAATCTGAGATTGAACATGATGTTATGTATTCCCGGAACTTTCTGCCAACTTTAAAAGTCGTTGACCCGGATCGGGAATTGGCGATTCGGAACCACAATGGACCTCGATCTTGGACGGAGTATGAAATCAGTGAAGTGGGTAGTATATAACGGGCCCCGAGGCCAGGTGAACCTCCGCCTTACTGACCCACGCGGACTGAGCAAGGTGTCGTCTCAGATATGGAATTCACCAGCAAAGCTACGCCTTGCTTTGCACCTGATGACAGGCTGGACGACACTCTATCCCTCTGGAACCCATGGTCCCCGAGCCCCTCACATCCCACGTCACTCGACTTGGACTCTTCGTTATCCCGTACGGAGCCAGTACCCGAGTTCGCGGTGCCTCCTTACACTTTCCGTCGAGGCGGATATGGGTGAGCGTTAGATGTCATGGTTTGCTTGTCGCTAACGCTGGACGTAGACATACGATGCCGACTGACTATACTTCAGGTCAGGGTACCAGGTAGTCGTAGTTCACCAACCTATTCCGCGGCACCGACACCGCTGATATCTCGTAGAGAATCCGCGTCTGTTCTGTTGGACACAAGGATCTGGTCTCCGTCCCCGGGCCTTGGCGCTCCGTATGCGCCTTCAGGATCACACGTTGCATTGGTGGACACGAGTTCTTATGCCCCGCTCCCTCGCTTGGCTGGTGTGTTACTCTAATGCCAATATCATGCCATTCGATGACACAGTTCAAGGTGATTCAGACGGTTTTACATTTTCATTCGGTGGTAAACTGGAACCGGATCTGGGTTCCGGCTTGGTGAATTACCATCAGGAACATGTCAGTGCTACAAATGTCAGGATCTCGATTTGCCCATTGATCGTTATTTATATTTCAGCCTGACTACCCCACATTTCCTAAAGATGGCGTGCTGGCATCATCGTCGTCGTCATACTCTACCTCGGGCTCCACTGAAGACCATGCAGGCTTTCTCAGTGACGAGTCGCAACCTCCAACTGTACTACATTGCCCCACAGAGCGGAAGGGCTCAGGTTGCGGACGTGACCAACGTACTTGTGCACTCAATATCGAAAGTTTGTGGATTGACAAAGCCGATCTCCACCCTGTCGCCGGTCAGGGTGGTGACATGATCAACGTCCATGAATGTCACTGGGCCAAATCCACCAACCCCTGCGGGATGTGGATCATTGGTTCTAGAGCCCGCATCGGCGCTCATGTTCGTAAATGGCATGCACGCACATATGTAGCCAGCGCCGGGACTCAGTGCCTGTGGGAAGGCTGCACTGCAGATGTGATGCTGAAAGACTCGATAAATCGCCACGTCGTTACTGTTCACCTTGGGGAGAGATTTTCTTGCTGGGGCTGTAACCAGAAGTTTTCACGGAAGGATGTGTACGACCAGCACGTTCAGAAGGGGGAGGCGTGTAGGGATGCGGGTGCTGCGATAGTGTATGGCACAGCGTGCAGGATGATCGACACACACATGGCGTTGCAGCAAGGAGGTGCAGTTCGTTACGCAGACACCGCCTGATACAGTACAGAGATTTTTTACCTTACCCCCGTGTGTGTATATGATTTCTATCGGATCCTTGGTATTTTCATTGGTCGGATGTCTGTCCTAGTCACAGTTAGCCAGTTATTGCTGTGGTCGCAAAGGAGACTAAATGATCGATCGCCCGATCTGCTGATTGCGTACCTCGTCTCCGTCGAACCACGAATCTCACCCGTGAAGCTTCTACGCAGCTACTCTTTCGGGGGAACTTCGATTGTAACGAATGAAGATTTCATTTGCGCGCCAAGATGAGTACCGTACATTGATGCGTATACTGTAACTCGGCATGCTACGTTGACGCCGCAGAAATGAGAATCGGGAGATATTTGAGTCTGACAGAATACGCATGGTTTTGACATTGACATATACTGTAAAGCTCCCTCTTGGGTGAAGGAACTCGGTCGGTCGATCGATCATCGATCAACGTCCGATTCTCAATTGTGATCGGTTGATCGATAATCGTAACGTGGCAGTGCCTTCGCCGGCGATACGGCGCACTGATCTGGAAGGGGTTCGTATGATCGATCGGTAGCCTCGAGAGAGCAGCGAGAGGTGCAATACCTGCGGAGTTATTGAATAAACCACAATTTAGAAGACTAACTGGATGTCGTTGACCATCAATCCTGGATGCCACCCATTCTTGAAGGCGGAGAGAACTGGAAACCCACGAAATCGTTAAAGCGACTGAGCTGAGAGGCGGGACGACATGGACGTCAAATAATAGCCGCGGATTATAGCATCGAACTTAAGCAGTGGTATTATAGTGCCGCGCGGAACGACAGGGAAGCACTTCCGGACCGCAGCACACAGCAAGTCGTACCAAAAAAAAAACTAGTTGGGATAGATGGCTTCCCACGTCGGAGGATGGGACCCTTTCCTCACAGTAGGGTCATAGTTCGCGTGTACTACGCTCGCATCTGAATGACACAGGAGGACACTACATTTTTGCCTTGTTTATCCGAGTCCTGCCACCGCGACGTCGGACATTTATTTTGATTTATGGCGGGTTCGTGATAGATGCTGAGTAAAGATAAGAACACCACAGGATGGCATGAGCTATCATCCAATCAAGGACATTCACCTGATATCGGGTCCAGGTGCTGCCCACGGAAGCCAACGCTTGGGAAAATGCGGCAACGAAAGTGGCGTGTATGGCGGGTTATTGGCTGGCGGAGTCGCAAAGACAGATGCGATGAATCTATCAAAGGAGCCAAGAAAATACCGTTCTCCTAGAGGGGTTGTTGAGTGGTGCTCGAATAACAAACGCCGGGAGAGCAAGTAGGAATGATTCCCGGTAACCTAGCAAACTACCGATCGGCTTTCCCCGCGGTTGCTTGGCTGACGCGCCGGTATAGAAAATATTGCCGAAGTCCTCATCGCGCTCGTAAGTTTGCGTTAATTCATTACTTTGGCTCAGATTTAACTGAGGTATTTCAGGCCTTTGTCCTCCGACAGTGACTCCCGCGGTCGGTCGCTTGATGTACTTTAAAATGGTAGGAGCATCGCAACATCACCGGAAAGCAGATTTAAAGCATCCCTTGGCTCCAGCATGGGCTGCCGAGCATGAATACCCCAGTTCACATCGCAGAGATACTGTCCTTCTCTGTGCATAAGCCAGGTGAGTAGGGAAACTGTAGGGTCGGTCGCCTGGATGATTGCTTGAGAACATGTTGGGCGGAAATGCGGTGGGGGTAAGGAAGGCGCGGCTCAAAGGTGAGTGTATTAGCACTGTCTCACAGAGACGACTTCTGAAGGACCACAGTCCGATATAACTGCGAGTCCAATTAGAACGCATTCGCGAGTAACATTGTCGTGTTCATACTACTACGTCGAACTCGCACCAGAGCATGGCTAGTTGCTGCAAGATTTCTCCTTCACTACTGTTCCAGGATTTCCTAAAGCCCTGTCAAGTTGTCGGCTGAGGATTACCCCGGGGTTTGGAAGAAGAGTAAAAACGACTCGTTAAAAACATGCCGCCCCTTCGTATTTGGTACAATACCAGCCGCAGACCGACCACCCTCACACTCAATGTCTATCCAAGCTCAACCACGAATTCTCCTTCACCGCATCCCCTCCCCGAGACATGGCTTTCGACAGGAAGGTACTGGATTTCGGACGTGAGTTCTCTGTTGCCTATCGTTCATGGTTCGGACTCTCCGATGCTAACCCCATAACTTGAGTAGTCCATCTATGCATGGCATGCATGTCTGCATCTTCTCAACATTCTTCAATCTGGTAGCAGACGTTTCCATGGGCAATTACGTGTTACAAAGCACTCAATTCCTGAAGGTAGTCGTTCCTACACCCCATACCTCTAGCATGCAAACCAGGTGTAGTAAGACACCCAAGTCAATCGTGCTTGCTGATTTTTATTTTCTCCAGTTGTGCCAGTACAATAGAAACGCATGAAGAGGAAAACACAACCACGTTCTGTACAAGAAAACGACTATGTAGACAAGAACCCAGGTACAAGTTGAAAAACGAATCTGTGAACCACCGGACGATGAACTTCGTTTCAGACTCGAATTTATGTCCAGTATAACGCCCTGTTGCTCTTCCATTGTGTCGGACTTGAAGACTAATTGGCACAGCTAAGGTTATCTCCTCCGAAGTCCAGACACCCGCCCATCGCTGGCGGACGAGGCGAAAAGAGTCTGCCGCGCCACATGCGGGTCTATCCTCGCATCTCTGCTGGTCGTGAGGCATCCGACTCTCCCGAAATCTCAACTCGTCGTGAATAGATCGCGATTTTTTACGCAAAACTATGTCTATCTCGGGAGTGTGACGCCCAATCTCGACCCCCATGATGTTCCCAACTACCAGTATTAGGATCAACGCATGCTTTCTACGATATCGCTGGATGGGGCATTGCCTTCCCTCGAGAAGGGAACGTTGTATGACGACCTCCGATATTTCGAAGCATGACGGGAGTGGATCCTCGTTCGTGTTGGAGTAACGATCACGTTGAGATGTTAACGGACGACGAGGATGTTGATAATGCCAAACGGTAACAAGCCCAAGCTGGTCGGTTCCACACCACCCAATTGTTGTGCTTCAGCGATCGACTGACGAGATCATCGCAATCGGGCTCTTCACGCATGCTCGTGAGATTGTGGACGCGTGACAATGAATACGAGTCCTGGCTTTTTTCTGTCTGTGAAGCACATATATCACAGAGTTCCGGAAGTTTACAGAGCCCCCTTGTACAAGTAGTCAGCAGTCACAGAATTATCTGTCGCTTGTTTGACCTCCCAGTGTATTCGTTCAACTTCGTCGCACTTCTGATACGCCTCTTCTTGTATCGCGGTTTGCAAATATGTAAGGCATACAGGAGACTACAACCTATCCATGCATTGATTCAAGTGCTATCTAGAGGAGGGGTATATCATACATGGGAGTAGAGCTAGAGGAACTAGGCCTACAGATGATCGTTCACCATAAACGCAGATTTTGAACATTACCTCACGCAAGTGAGTCATCAGACTAGACTACCCAGGATTTTCGTCCTAGGAGAGTGCGCCTGGAGAATAGAGATCTTCATTTCAGTCATCTCCTCAAATGTTTGCTGTAACCACACACCGCAAACCTCCTAAGGCTGTTGGCCAGAACCGGACTGCGCAGGCTGCACCTCAGATAAGGTTCTATGTTTTGGGTTCCGGCACCTCTTTGCAGGGAAGAAACCGCTGAAGCATGTTGCAGACCTGTCCACGTTCATCTCGTCTATACGGTTTTGCTGATCTAGTCCTCCATCTTTTTCGAGATGTATAAGCTCGTGTACGATATCCCATGCGCAATCGTCCGTATTGTCAAACCGTTTAGGAACGGCGCCTTCGTCTATCAGTTGCCGCCAGAACTCGCGTATGAGCTCGTCCTCCCTAGTTTCTGCCGCTGCTTTGTCCTTTGCGTTGTCCCACATGGTCGTGACTAGACGCGCTCGACCTAGAGGTATATTGCCGCAAAGCCGACGAAACATCTGGAGATTCTTAAGGGCAGAACCAGACATACGATTGTCGGTGATTCGGTGGAGGTAGATTACCCGACTAGCTTTGACCGTGGCTGGGTACCTTCGTGTATGTTAGCTGAGTCGAAGATGTTCAGAATATGACCTACTCCCGGTTGAGCCAGTCGGCAATGTTCCTTATTACCTCTCGATCTGGCCGATACGCCTCGTCGAACCCAAGTGTGTCGACCAAGATGAGACCGTGATCATGTTACGTGACAGTGTATGTATGAGGTGACACCCTTGGTGTCGGGCTTGATACCACTAGCTCTGCGCCGCTCGGTCCCCCCCCGTGAGGGCGTTGATGAACTGGTGTTTCTCCCAATACAAAAATTCGACCACGAGAGTACCATGGATTCACTCACATAGGTCTTCCCAGATCCTCTTTGTCCCAAAAGGCTATTTAACATATGTAGTTGCTTCAGCACGACGACACTACGACAGCCCTGAACAACACTCACGTAATGATAATGTCCTTTGGAGTTCCCTTGCAGCAGGTCCACTGGCTCTGGCACATGGGTCTTTTTTGCAGAATTGTCGATTGTAAACGCTGTCTGTTGGAAGGTAGAGACTAGTAGAAGGGCCCAGAGATGCAGAGATAGACATCCTCACACGTTTGTGCGGCCCCTCAAGCCACCTGCAACCAAATGTTGATTTAGAGTTTAGATCCCATTCCTGCGAACAGGTGTCAACCTAGATCGGTTGTGCAACGAGTGTTCTGTGAGGCATACCCTGTTCTTCCCTGCGGGGGACCCTGAGATGACCATTGGGCTTGAGGGCATCGGGTATCCAGGGATAGATGGTGAGACAAACCGCTTGGAGACAGGAATGAATAAAACTGAAGTGTGCCATGAGGTACATACTTTCACTTGCCTTTTCACGGCACCGTGTTTGATCGACGTTGCGGAAATTAAACTCTCATAAGTTCTGAATAGGGACCAAACGCGAGTCGAACGTTGACCTCGAGTTGATAAGCATGCTACTTGGACTGTATACTGTGCTGTCGTCGTTCGGGGCCGATGTGAAGTATGGCGTCGAATGAGAGTTTCTGGTAGGGCGTGCTGACTAAATGCGAGGCTCGGGCAACATGTGCGGCGACTCCGAACGTTCGGACATTTTTCGACGAGCAAATGACTTGCTCCTTTTTCGATCAGCAAGTACTCGGCTCACGATATTTCAGTTCAATGAGCAGCGGATAGTAACACTCAAACATTCAACAAAAACCACCGTTTGCCAGGTGTCTGGATCCTCAGTCACTGAAAACTGGCATCTACACTCTGGCTCGAATCTGGCTGTCAAGCCACTGGCCTTCCATGCATTCCTTTTCCACAGTGCAAGTTGCGATTTCAATCTTCCTCGATTCATGAATTCTTGACGTTTAGCTTGTAACTGACTACTGCTACTAGGGATATGACCTGTCGCAGTCGATCCTGAACACTAAGGATCTGCGTGATCAGTGTGGCCAGCCTGTTCTGTACAAGGCTGGATGTCTCTGTCTCTCCACCCTGGCGTCGTGAACATACGGTGTCGCCTATACACTTGGCGGTCTCATCGTGAAAGGCACCTAGACGTCGTGCGCAGTACAAATGGTTCCAGTCCCCAACGTTGTCGTGTTTACCTTCGTGAACAGCACACGCAAAACGTCGCCAAGAGTGTTATAGGCGGAGACAAGCCTCAGCTTCCAGCTCGTGATACAGCACACGTAGGAAAAGGGAGTCGCAGGGACACTATTAATCGAGGGAAACCTGGTACTCGTGACTCTATGCACGTCATTCATTCGCCCATTTCACCAATACAGCACTGTATACTCATCGCGAATTCATCACAGTTCAACAAAGCATCGTGGCCAATTTCGCTCACGCCGCACGAACAAACAGCCAAGTATTAGCAATACTGAGAAAAAGGTTTGTCTCAGGGTGACTGGCGGTGGAAGAAGAGGAAGGGACACCTGCCGTTGTACCAAATCTCTCGGCCAACCACTGGAGAACACGCCTGATGATTGAGGTGTTCCGCTCTCGCACCTCCTCCAACGTCTCTCGTATCCGGGCGTCTAACTGGTCAAGGTCCTGTTGTAAGTCCTGGACGTCTTCCTCTGTGGCTGCCTGAGCTAAGAGGTCCTGAAGCACTTTCCTTCGCTTTGAAAGGAGCACTTGCAACTGGTTATATGATGCCCTCCCAGTCTCAGGTTCGTTTGAACGTCTCGCCCGATCTTCGAGCTCTTCTTGGAGTCGACGTGCTTCACCTCCCATGAGCTCGTTCACGATATCCCAGGCAGAAGAGCGCTGGTTTTCGAACCGCTTGAAGAGAGCGCGAACGTTTTGTTTTTCAAATTCTTCTTTCAGAAACCTCTCTCGCATCTCTGCCTCCGCTGTATCGTCGGCGCCTACCTCGTCCCACATGGTTGTCGCCAGACATATTTGACGCACAGCCACGCCGTTACAACGTTTACGAATCGTTTCAATATGTTCATGCGGAGAGCCTCGAATGCGATTGTTGATGATGCGATGCAGGTAGATAATCCTTATTTCGATGTTGGGTTTATAGCTTTGCACATGTCAGAACATCGATGGCCAAGATTCCTAAAGTAACGAATGATCACATACTGATCGTCTAACCATCTGGCTACCAGCGTGAATATCTCTGCATCTGACAATCTGGCGTTATCGAGTCCTGGAGTGTCAATGAAGTCCAACCATCGACCATCACGTTCTATTGTGCGGGAAGTGGGACTTGCAGTGTCAGTATTCAGGTCAGCTGCCCCCCTATCTCCCGGTGTCTCACCCAGGGCTTTGATAAACTGATAGCTCTCGAAATGAGACTCGAACGTCAAGAAGTGCTGGACTCACACTAGTCTTTCCAGATCCTATAGGTCCTATGACACTATTGCAAGACTTGTTCAGTATTGAGAAGGTCCCCGAATGACTCACTCACAGAAATATTGTGCTATCCAAGGTGCGATGGTCGGAAGCGGGATGGTCTAAGTTGTTGATATAAAGTAGTGCACAGAGGCGAAATGGCCAATGGCACGCACCTCGGATGAGTTCGTCTACTGCATCCCAGGCAGAAGAAGGCTGGTTGTCGAGCCGTTTGAAGAGCGCGCGCACGTTTTGTTTTTCGAATTCCTCCTTCAGGAACCTCTCTCGCATCTCTGCTTCCGCTGCATCGTTTTCGCCTACCTCATTCCACATGCTTGTCACCAGACATATTTGACGCACAGCCACATCGTTACAACGTTTACGAAGCGTTTCAATATGTTCATGCGGAGAGCCTCGAATGCGATTGTTGATGATGCGATGCAGGTAGATAATCCTTATTTCGATGTTGGGTTTATAGCTTTGCACATGTCAGAACATCGATAGCCAAGATTCCTAAAGTAACGAATGATCACATACTGATCGTCTAACCATCTGGCTACCAGCGTGAATATCTCTGCATCTGACAAGTTGGTGTTATCGAGTCCTGGAGTGTCAATGAAGTCTAGATGTCGACCATCATGTTCTATCGTGTGGGAAGTGGGACTCGCGGTGTCAACATTCAGATGAGTTACCCTCCCATCTCCCGGTGTCTTAGCCAGGGCTTCTATAAACTGATAGCTCTCGAAACGAGGATCGAACGTCAAGAAGTTCTGGACTCACACTAGTCTTTCCAGATCCTGTAGGTCCTATCACACTGTCGGCATTGTTTATCTATGTCGACTGACCGTTAAAAAATGGTACGCACACGAATATCATACTGGAGTGCAGGCTATCGTTTCTGGGTGTCGAAGGCTGGAAGCAATAGTGGAACGTGCAGTGGCCAGGCATACTATTTCATTGCAAATATTATTATTATATTTTCCACAAAGCGGCGAGCCTCAGGCTCTCGAACTGAAACGGTTTTAGATCGACATGTCAGCTACAGCGATGGTACAGAATCTACAGAACAGAATTGCGGATGCGAAAACAAGATTGGCCGAAAGCTTTAGCTGTATTAGTAGAAGATCTGGAGTAGACGGTCGATCGTGATGCCGAGTACCAAAAATCAACAAGATGTGGGGACTAACGTGCGGACATTTAGTAATCAAGCTTGACAGCTTGCTGTAAAACATGGCGTTCCATCAGAAATTCCATGCAAACGAGGCAGCGGGCTGGACTTACTGAGCGGGATTTTCGTCCAGACAGCCAGAGGAGAATACGCCTGGTGAGTGGGATCTTCATCACCCTCATCTCGTCGAACGTCTTCTGTAACTGTGCGTTTATTTTCTCGTATTCCGCCCGCAGGCTCCTTGCCAGATTCGGATCGTTCGCTAGTTTTGCCTCATCCGCGAGACCCTTAAGCGTCTTCTTCTGCTCTTCAAGGAGTTTCTGGACTCGAGAGTATAGAATCTTGCCCGCCTCTGTCTCGCTTAGACGCTTGTGCTGTTCGACAAGTTCTTCCTGCAGGAGTAGCTCATCTCCATTGTTTCCCAAGTCTGCAATCTGGCGTACGATACTCCATGCACAATGTTGCGTGTTGTCGAACCGTTCAGCAACGGCGCCTTCATTCAGCAGTTTCGACCAGAACTCGTCTCTGAGCTGGGCTTCCCTACTTTGTGCCACTGCTTTGTCCTTTGCTTTGTCCCACATGGTTGTGACCAGACGCGCTCGATGTAGAGGTATATTACCGCAAAGCCGGCCAAACATTTGGAGATTCTTGTAAACAGAACCAGACACACGATTGTCGGTGATTCGGTGGAGGTAAATTATCCCAGCGGCTTTAAGCGTAGCGCCATCTGGATACCTTTTTATATGTTAAAGGGGATGGAAAGTGTTCAGAATATGACCTACTTCTGCGTGAGCCAGTTGGCAACTAGCCTTAAAATTTCGGAATCCGGCCGATAGGTATCGTCGAATCCGGGCGTGTCGACCAACACAAGACGGCGACCGTCGTCCGAGATACAGTGTGGCGTGACGTTCTGGGTATCGGACCTGAGGTTAGCTGCTGTACGCTGTTCGGCATTGCCCATGAGGGTGTTGATGAACTGAACATTCAAATTAACATGCATATTCGACGTCAAGAGTACTACGGACCCACTCACATTACTCTTCCCAGATCCCGTTGGCCCCATAATCCTGTTTTGTAGAACTGCTTCAGTATGGGACGATAATCCTGGATGAGAATACTTACACAATGATAAAGTCGTTTGGGTCTGCCTTGAAGCGGCCCTTGGTCATGATGCGTTTGGCAGAGTTGCTGACAGCGAACGTTGCCAGGTGGGAGAAGGCAGAATGGGAACTGCGGGTTCTCCAAAGTTGCACAATTTAGGCAACCTCTCACGTTTGTTCGTGCCCTCAATTGGGGCCTCGTTCGTGACGTATGGAATGATGCTTCGGATTCCGTTCCCATTGACGTATCACGTATGCGAACCTGCTAGTCGTGCAAAACACGTGTTCATACAACTGCAAGCTGAGCTCCGTTCCTTTGGCGTGTGGTACCCTGAGATGGCTGTTGGGCACAGGGCTGAAGGGGGTCGTCGAACCTCCAACTTCTACCGATTTTGGCCGGAATACTCTTAGTAGATAGCTTCCCAACAATTTGAAGGGAGCGCTGTTCCTGTTAAGTGATGGTCAGAGAGAAATGAGTATCTTTTACCCGCTCTCAAATTATCAAGCGCCATACTATCAAGTGCGTGTACAGTACAGCCTGGACCACGTGGGTACGTGACACGACTTGGATGCGGTCTAACCTTGCAAAGGCCTTAGCATTAATTGGACACTGGGACTGATTGTTGGAGTGATTGAAGCTCTAATATGAATTGCGACGACTTGGAGAAGGCGAGCGGTCAAAGAATCAGTAATAACTTGTAGCCTTGGAGGTGTGCAGATAATCAGATTGATCAACTTCGGGCAGGATGCGAACACGAGTTGACCTTGAGTTGATACGCATGTCATATTGGCATGTTAATGTATGAAGCTTCTGCATGGAAGCAGCACCATGACAGCGAGCCGAAGGGTTTGTTGAGAGTGGAGCTGGGTCCAGGATAATGCAAACTTGTGGAGAGAAGCCCAAATAGAGTCCGACGGACACCTTCCGATAACTATAGGCTCTCCTTGTTGACGTACTCTTCTGAGACTTTCTCCTCTTGGCAACAATCCTCCCTACACGTTTATTTCGTGGTGAAACTCAAACAAATTCCTAACGGAGTGTCACAAAGCAAGGGTCGAGGAGGTCTTTGCGTACAGTCTAAGCACATGGCTTCCCGCTGGCCCGGGTGAGGCAGGTGCTTATCAGCCCATCAAATGTCCGACGTTGGGCGTATGCAGTTCATGAATTAAACTGAAGGCGCTCATGACCTGTGGTTCCACGATCGTAACTTGACGCTCGAGCCTAGTGGTCAGTCTTTTTAGCTCGGATTTGCTCCCCTCGTTCCGAAACCATTGTAACCTGATATCCGTACTCGAAGCTCTTTTACACCTTCCCGCGTTATCCATTCTGACTAGGAATCAGAAATGGTTTCTGGCAGGCGCTGGATCCCTTCATCGAAATCCAGAAGCGACCCCACACCCCAAACCCTTCCTACATCAAGCGACCACCACGGTTCTATCGACCAAGATGACATAGTAATCGCGTATGTTTTCTTGGAGTTAAATTTTATTTCGCTTATCATGCATTCCATTAGGGTGATGGGACCCACAGGAGCGGGAAAGAGTTCAGTGAGTTACTCGTCGCCAGACTCTACACTCCACCGAGACCGAGACATTCATAGTTCGTGAACAAAGCGGCTGGGAGGGAGGAAGCCGTGGTAGGCTACAGCTTGACATCCACAACACGAGTGTTGCAGCCCGTCCGAATCCCATGTCCCCACCCTGACGGTCGTCGGGATATTGTCTTGGTAGACACCCCTGGATTCGACGACACACACCTTTCTGACACCCAGATTCTAAGAATCATAGCCAATTGGCTGAAGAGCACGTGAGTTGACCTGCGCGGACCGAACTTCACCTGACTCGATAATCACAGGTACCAGAACAAGATCAAGCTCACAGGTCTTCTGTACCTCCACCGCATTCCAGACGTCAGATTGGCGGGAACCCCTCTCAGAAATTTGAACGTATTCCAGGATTTGTGCGGTACAGAGAACCTGAAGAATGTTGTCCTCGTCACAACGATGTGGGACGAGGTTGAAGACCAGTCAGTTGGTTCCAAGAGGGAAGAGGAGCTTCTTTCGAGCTTCTGGAAGGGTATGATAGACCACGGTTCACGTACCTGTCGTTTCCAAGGAACCCGCGAATCAGCTTGGGGGATCATTGATCATCTAAACTTGGAGGGATCTCGCGAGGGGCGCAATCCGCTGCGAATTCAGCGGGAAATGGTTGACCAAGAATTGCCGCTTCACGAAACAGCTGCAGGAAAAACCTTGCTCCGTGCCCTCGTCCAACTTGTGAGGGAGTTTAAAAGATCCTGGACAAACATGCGTAACGGAGTTCGTCGGGCAACCGGCCCAAAGAAGCCCACCCTTGGCCTTCGGCGGAATGCCATCCTCAGCAGGTCATCCACGCTCAGGTCTTCTCAAACTAGCTGGTCTGTGGTTTCGCCGACGGATACTGCAAGTATTGCCTCCCGCGATTCCGCATCTCTGCCCAGCCCGGCTGGGACCACTTCTTCGGGTTGTACTGCCAATGGTCGCCGAGATGCACTCTTAGCTACGATCGCAGGCCTCAGGCTCGCCCATCAAGTGGCGGACATGGCCTCTATCCCCGTTGTCCGAGGAACAATTGGGACGGTCTTGAAAATAGCTCAAATGATCGAGGTCGGTGCTCTACCATTGACAACCGAGCGCCGTACTTATGGGTTTCTAAGGGAATGGGCGGCACGCATCATGCAATTACCCAGGTGGTAGAGAATTCCGGATGGCTGCTAGACGAGATTGCACAATATGCAGCGAAATCCCAGCTGTCCAGAGATATGAAGAAAACGCTGAGCGCTTTTCAAAGGTGTGTCACCTCGAATGGCTGCAACTAAAGGGATAATTACGACCACTTCAGAGAGCTCAACAAACTTCAAAAAGTCGTGACGAAGATTGAGGAAAGGGGCCACGTTGCTCGCTTCTTCCTGCAGGATACGGATCTCCAAGTGATCACGGCGTGCACCACTTCGATAAAGGAGATCTATGATAAGCTTGAAGTACAATCATCTTCCACAACTGGTCCTCATTTCGCTGATGGTGTAGCACAGGTTAAGCTTGCCATGGACAATCGTCAGGCTATCGCACGTCTCGAAGATCAATTGACGGCGCTTTGTAACAGCACAGCATTGGTGTGCCCATTTCCTAGATTCACTGGATATTTCTGATCCTTGGGGCAGCGGCAATGCGAATGTCATGGAATGTTAGTCGTTCGTGAAGAATCGCAGGAAAACGGACAGCACTCCGCGACCACAAGTCAATCCGCATGATTACCAGGGGTCCACGTGCTTTCGGGTCGTGGAGCCCATGCCCTTGAGATATCAGAGGTGCTGGTCGCCAGAGCAGGTCACTTTAACGCTATGATGCCCGTAATTTCATGCGCATAATTCCGATTTCGAACATACAACACTATAACTTGTATTCTACGTACGGAGTCCCGTCATTCATGATCGTTGCAGTTGCCAGTGACGACGACGACGATTCCAAATACTGAGTATCCCAATCCACTGGCATCGTGATCAGTGTCTAAAAAGCTCTTCTACAGCTGTCCACGCTACTTCGGGATCTCCCTCGAAACGTCTTTGGTGTATTGAGGGCTTCCATCTGGATTTCCCCAAGGAGCCCATCTCGGCACAAAGCTTGGATCTGCGCTCTGTAATTTTCGACTCTAAGATGTTGCTCGAAGTCGTGTCATAGCTCATGACGACGTGTACTCGCTGCGGGAGGTGGCTGTCACCGATCCGAGGAATAGTACCAGAGAACTCCTTGAGGTGGTTTCGCATCAATTCATGTGCAGGGTCGGTTTCGGCTCGATGCATGTAAATCACCCCGACAGACCGGGGCTGGTATCTGAGGGAGTATCGGCTTCAAATCCTAGCGAAGAGGCAGGGAGAAGTCTTACACTGTCCGGCTGAGCCATCTTTTAATCTCCTTCTTTGCATCAGGATGGTCGTATCCAGTGAGGAAAGAAGGGGTGTCAACGAATACGACGCTCTTCACCCCCTCTTGTAGCTCCGTATTTGCTTCGTCAGTCAGTTCACATCGAATCGCTCGAACCTCTCCAGTGAAGGGATGCGAGTCTCTGCTGACTCTGACTAAATCACTCTGCGTTGCTGCCTTGGTGAACTGTGATGGCGCTGAGACGAAACCAGATTCACGGGGAATATTTGAGCCTACACACGCACCCAACTTTTGCCTGATCCTGTAGGCCCCACTACACTGTTTGACGACTGGTTGTCAGGGATGAATGGAAACCACGACGACTCTTGAACGTACAATACCACGATATCATCTTTAGATATAGAAGATGTCTGGGCAGAGGAGTCTGGCTTGATTTTGCCCCACAAATTAGCAAGCATGTGGGCGAAATCGTATTTCTTTGGCATGGTCTGAAAGGGCACAAAGGACTCTGGAATTTGCTGTAAGAGCGCAAGTGGGATTGGATGCGGAGTGAAATGGAGTTAGTATCCTGTGGCCTAAGCTGATTTACTAGATGTCAACGGCCGAAAACGTTTACGATAATCGTTGAATTTTCGTATAGTATGGCATCCAGCTAAGTGTCGTATTTACTGGAGTACAGGTAGATCAAGGATCATGCAATGCATGACCATACAAGTTGGAGTGTGTGATCCCCACCGACGGTAGCATGTCAGTCATCCCTGCCGATCTCTTTGGTTAGCCGTAGTTGTGAAAAGTTTCAGTACAGCGTCCCAAGCTTCATTTGGTTTGTTCTGCTGCAAATATTCATGATGTAAGGAAACACCCCATTCCAACTTCCGCCCCTGAAAGAAGCTCGACTGCAGTTTATCAAACTGCTTCTGGAACATATCCTTGTGGAGGTTAATCTTCTCTTGCGGGGTCCGGTCCTCCACAGAGTGATGGGTAAGGATGCCATGCAATCGCATGGGGGAAGTGGACGGGAACTTGAAATCCCCTGGAAAAGTTGAGGCGAAAACATTCAAGTGCTTTTGAACGGGATTGGAACCAGGGGCGTTCGCGAGTCTATCCACGTATATGATCCCGAGACGAGTAGACTTGGATCTGAACGGTTGTCGGTTGTCGTCACGTTCAAAAAGCTGAGACCTTACCTTGACTCTGTCAACCAACTAGTCGTATTCCTCTCCATTTCTGACTCTTTTTCAAGGTCAGCGAGAAAGGATGGCGTGTCTACGAATACGATGTAGTTGTATTCCAAGGCCCGCGAAGCAATTTTTGCGTCCGCACTGAGCTCGCATCTGATTGCCTGTACTTTCGTCTCGCTAGATCGAAGTTCTCTGCTAGGTTTGACGAGATCGCACTTCGTCACTGTTTGTGCGAACTGCGAGGGCACACAGAAGCTCGATTGTAACCTGACGAAGAGAAGGAGAAAGGTCGTACCCAACTCTTTCCGGCACCCGCAGGACCCACTATACTGGACGACAGATAGCAAGTTAGTAAGGAATAAGAATAAATATCTTTCCGAAAACACACAATACCACTAAATCATCGGCGTTCAGTTCGAATGTTATACCAAGTACGCGCTTGAACCAACTCAGCAATCCCATATCTTGACGAGGTCCGTCGCAAGGGTCGTATTTGCTGGCCAAGAAGTGGAAATCCGGGGGGAAGGAGGTATGGGCGGGATGAGATTGTACGGTAGTGCCCCGCCTGGTGCTGGCTGTACACGTTGCTTGAGTGAGACCATCCCGTCATCTCAATGTTAACAATTTGTTTTAATAACCACCAGAATGCTGGTTATCATTCCAGAACCGCGGGTAGGGTTTATTATGATAGGATGAACGAATGGCAGCCACCCATGCCCAGAAGAAAAGCCTGTGGATATGTACGGCATAGACCACGCGCTACACACGACAAGTACTAACGTAACAGCCTCTATGTTCAGTACGGACTAATGCGGTTTTCTATTCTTAACGGACATTTGAGCATCTGGTCTGGCCAACAAGTTGGTAGGTCAATTCTGTACCTTCAAGCTTTCAAGGATCAGGATTGCAGCTAGATAAGTCCTGGGATATACCCGCGTCAAACCCACAGTTGTTGCGGAGCTGTGGATCAATGCGAGTTATGAATCACTCGAGGCTGCCTCATGTTCTACCTCGATTCACATAGCACGCCTTCAGGGCCCTTACTTCTGATTAATATGGTTTTCGTCGACGGCCCAATCCCTGCCAGCGCTATTCAAATTTCCGGCACCATCCTCCATCGAGAAGAGACACCACCAGGTATGCAATTGATGGATGGATGTGTCCACACCGCATCCGTCTGTCAATCCTATCCTTGCCCCAGAACCATTCTGCTTACCCGTTCCCCCGCTAGCCACCACAGACGAAGGAGCAGCCCATCACGAGTCCTTTGTAAGGCAGAATCGACACTCCCATTAGCATCGAGTACAGACAAAAGTGCAATGGGAAGAGGGTGGAGGAAAGTCAGTAACGTTCACCGCCACTCACTCTCGTCAGCAAATGCCATTTTTTAACTCCTCTCAGCAGCTATTGCCAAGATCAAAAAAGCGGACGAAAAGTGACACAACTTCGTCATCCGCCGAGGGAGAATACCATCCTTCGCCTCTGGCAGATACAAAGCAATACCCACCGGCAGATGATGTCCACACAACGCCGGATTATGAAAATCTCGTGACGGTACCCTCCGCGCTTCCAACAATCGCAGAGAAACAACTTCAGACAGACGAGGAACCCACAGAGATGGATGAAGAGCCTCAGGAATCTCCTGTGTTGGTCTCTCCGATTCAGACCGATCGAAAGCGACACTCTATAAGACGATTTTTCGGCGAAGAGATCCCTCAGACAGCCCCGGGATCTTCTCAGGTATCCGACAATTCACCTGCGATGGTAAACATAAAGGAGCTTAAAACAGATGATATTGTGATAGCGTAGGTGATGATATCTCGACAGTTGAATGGCTAACTTGATATCTCATAGTGTCATGGGTCCAACAGGCTCTGGAAAGAGTACGGTGAGACGAACAGCAAGTAGCGGAATCTGGTCACTCATATGTCGTCAGTTCATACGCTGCGCTAGTGGACATGAGACTCAGGGGGTCGGCCATACGTTGAAATCATTTACAAGCCAGGTCCTTGGTATCAGATTCTGGGATGAGGAGAGTAAGCGACATGTAGTCCTGGTGGATACACCGGGCTTTGACGACACGTTTAAATCCGACCTCGACATTTTGAACATGATTTCTGATTGGCTCAACTCAAGGTAGTGTATGATGTCTACTAGGCCGCGTTTCTCATCCACATTCCCGTCCCCACAGTTATAACAACGACAAACTTCTCTCCGGGATTTTGTATCTCCATCGGATAACGGACAACCGCATGGCCGGTACGCCACTGAAGAACCTCCGCGTATTCCGAAAGCTCTGCGGAAAAGACGCTTTAGAGAAAGTTTACCTCACTACGACAATGTGGGATGAAGTAGACCCAACGGTCGGCGAAAGGAGGTTGGATGAGCTCAGTTCGGATTACTGGAAGGCGATGATTTCTCAGGGAGCCCACATAGCTTGTTGCAGGAGTGACGACGACTCGCCGAAGGAGCTTATTCGACGTATCCTCGCCCAGGAAGGCGCTCGCAAGGTGCTGCTACAAGAAGAGATGGTCGAGCTGGGGAAGGAGCTCAGAGAAACAGCTGCTGGGCAACAACTGTATTCTCAGCTGGAGTTGCTGGTCGAGAGACAAACGGAGCTTCTACGGAGGATCGACAAGGAGAGAAAGGCGGCTTCGGATCCAAACGTAGTGGTGGAACTCCAGGCAGAATATGATGATTTGCGGGAGCAGGTAGACGACAAGTTGGGTCAAATGGCAGAGCTGAAGTTGCCCCGGTTAACGAGATTTTTCCGTTTCTTTGTGCTGAGACAAGACTGACGGTGAGCCGAGGTCACAGGCGATCAATGTTCTGAATATTTTGAGCCTTCGATGAATTGGTCACGTAGCTACCAGAAGACCTCCAGATATGATATTAGGGATGCATATATAAGTTACGACCTTTATGGCTCGGAGACTCTGACGTGCCCTCCCAGTTACCTGTTAGTAAATGTGGTGTTTCGGTACGACGAGATATGATCACAGTATATTGCGCGTAGGAAGAGTGTTATTCAATTCCACTTCATGGTCTACCTCGGCGCGGTATTTACTTGCAAGGGTATCCACAAGGTACCGCGACATTATCGTTTATATATTCCTCGAGTCCTATCCTTGCACCTGTCCGGAATTTGTAGTCCATTCTGGCACCGCCGCACCAGTCGACCTAAATCGCCGACGCTCGCATTGATCAGGAATGTGATGACAAATCGAGAGAGCGTAGAGAGCGTGTTTTACGCGCTGCCCGTCTGACCAGGCTCGAGCTCGATGTTAGTGAACCTCTATGGCGGCTCGGATCTGCGGAGGATGCGATAAGTTCAAGTGAGAGTAGGGTGCTCCAGGTTCGAAGATCAAATATCCTACACTGTCGGTAACGACGATCTTGCTGTCATTCTGAGTCGCAACAGTGAGGATGAGCCCGTCGCGCTTGTCCAAGGCAGGCAGGTTCTACTACGCGTCACCTGCGTGTCCGTCAACGGTAATGTAACCTCGCGATGATCGTTAATAGATCCTGGATACAGTAAGAAATGAGCAAACTACTTGTACCTCTCCGGAATCCGACTTTACGCAGTTGATAGTCACAGACAACCTTCGTCAGGCTGAAACATCGGGGCGATGTGCTTCGTCGGTGCCGGCCTTGGGGCGATCTCGACATTCGTCGAGTTCAAGAGGCCTGTTCAATTCTCAATTTCTCGCTGCAGGTATCGTTTGGTTCTGTCTCGTCGGAATCGATGTGTAGTTGCAAGACTGGACACCTTCGAACAGGTTTAGACGTCACTGCCAGCCTGCATGCTAGTTAGTTGCTGAACGTCAGCCGCTCAGTCACCGATGCGTTCTAACCCGTCGACATACATACTATACTATGTCAGACTTCACGGTGACATCCAACGCCACGGAACAAGCAATTTACTTCCATTATCCAATTCCGACCTCCGCGACTCTGAACATACTAGATGAACTGTCACGGTTGCCAAGGTTCCGAGCCGTGCTATCTCAAAGTTAATGCCTTTGGTTCGTTTCTAGATTCATTCCGAATGTCGTTTCAGAATGATAACGTGATAAGCAGTACAGGTATGTGGCTAGTTACTACTACCCCCCGGCATCCGACTCCGAACGTCCCAGATGAACTGCCACGGAAATTGTTTGGGCTTTCTCAAAATTAATGCTGTTGGTTCGCTTCTAGATTCCATTCCGAATGTCGTTGCATAATGATAACCTGATAAGCAGTACAGGTATTGTGGCTGGTTACTGCTGTATCCTGGCATCGAGGCTGTCCTCCACTGGAAAGCAGAACGATATAAGCCGAATTCTCGTCGGGGCAGCTGAAGTTGGTTTTTCCCACCAGAAGATGCCTGAAGCGAAGAGGCACCGATCACTCTGGTCACGGTGGGTGATCTCGTTCCCAGGCAACCTCTGGACGGCCGTTGACTAATACTCTCATGTGTCCACCTGATCTTTCCCCTCCGAGCCTCCTCGTGTTTCATTTCACGGGGGACCACAACTCGATCTGGGCACGCAAAAAACACAGAGCGGACGATCGGACGATTTGAAGCCCTCCAAAAGACATGCCGGCTGACTTGATCCGACTGCCACTGGCCAGGTGGGCCGGATGGATGGCACCTGGCCGGCGATGCCATTTTCTGGGTTTTCGCATGGACAACCTTCCAATTGGCATTGGCTCTGGCCTTGGATTTTGGAAGGCAGCCATGAAGTTGGCCGTTGCTTCCGCCCATACATAAACCAGGACCCTTCTCCCCCGTTTCTGTTATTTGCTCTCCAGAGAAACCTCGATCATCATGACATCTTCAGGTTTCTCATTCGACACTGGTGACAGTGACCCCATACGAGATTGGTAGGGGACGCTTTTTGCTGACCCAAACTCGTTGTGATGTTGACTCCCTTCAGTTTCCTTGACGAGTTTTGGAAAGATATTCTTGACGTGAAACCGACTGTCGTGGGCTCTCCCGACAAGTTCTTCCGGTGAGTATGAAAGAGACATTACATTTGCTTCCCCTGATTGATAGCGCGTAATAGATATCTCCCGGACATTGATCAGGGCTACCCACGGCCTCAGCCCCCGTCCACCGAAAACCCCGCACACGCGCCTCCCAGTCTCAATGCGCACACGCGCTTTGATGCCCATGATCGGCCGTCTCAGCCTGACCAGTCTGCTCAGTACCATACACCTGTTTTCAATCCCCCAAACTCTGGGCCAATGTCAACCATTATGTCGACCCGCCGACCATCTGCGATCCTTGACGCTGGGACTTCATCGATGTCGCAAGGATACTCGTCTGCTGTGAGCACTGAGCAAATAGCTCTAGTCCCCTGTTTGCATCGCTTGCTTATGTGGCTTACCCCCTTTATAGGTCGCTGTCCATGACGCATTATACTCACCCCAAAATCACTTCTCTCCAGCGGGAAGGACTGTGTCATCCCACCACAATAGTCCCCCGAGGTTTGCTGATCAAGCCAGGCTATTTAACTCTGAAATAGGAACCCCCTATGAACAAATTCCACTCGCCTTGGCTGGGATGACGCTGAGTTCTTCCTCTACCCCTTCCGAATTGGCGTTCCGGCCTATGGTTCCTCGCCCCCCCATTGAAAGAATACAGCACCGAAATCCTCGGAGAGGCAGCTCGGTCACAAATTATCCTTACCCTCCAACTCGGACATCCTCGTTGCCGGTCCAAGCGAGCTCACCCGAAGAGGCGGTATCACACACTTGCCAGTGGATGAGGGCCGACGGCACGATATGTGGGACACCGATCACATGGGCAGGCGTTCCAAAACACCTCACTACACATGGCGTCGAAAACATGGCAAACCACATTCGTGTGTCGTGCGGATGGTCAGGATGCCGGATCAAAGGAAACCACGATATGTTGAACCGCGAAAGCATCGTACGCCATGTGCGCGAAAAACATTTGCATTACAGGCGTTCACTCTAGCTAGATTCGGGTGGGAATTGTCGCTCATTTGTCGCTCACTGTTTTCCTCAAACTTGTGGATCCAGATGACCTGGTGTTAAATGCTGCACGAAACTCCTGGGAGTTGTAGCACCTATTCACACTACCGTGTGAGGACCAAGGCTAAATCGCCACTTCTTTTGTTCACCACTTAGTTTTATCGCTTTATTTCATTCAACTCGATACTCCGTCGTACTCCGTTGCTAGCTGTTTATATGGCATCCTTAATCACCTGTCGCTTCAGGCTTTGTATGTTATCCTCTAGAAATCAATGCCAGTCATTGACATCCTCGAAAGCTTGATTTGCACTCTCCCTTGTCCTTCGGTACGCGGTTGCGCCCGCTCACTCTGCCGCCGTGCTGGTGACATACCGGTGTTGTTTCGTTTCAGAATTATGCCATTTCGATGTCCTCCGCCGCGGGTCCGCCGATGATCATAGTTGTACAGGTGACCTTACAATCACTGTTACTCAGTCATTTCATCGACGTGAGGCCGCAAGTACGTACTACTATAACGAGTTGTTGCAACGAGGTTGGTACTCAATAGCATGTCAATGTATCGCCGCTCCAACACCTCCGCGTCGAATCCGATTTCTCCGATTTCTCATGAGCTGCCAGCATCTTTGTCGGTCCTTTTTCATCCCGCCATCGTTCCAAGTCAACCATCAAATATGTGGCACCTTGAACGTGACGATGTTGCCGAATTTTCAAATCTCGTCGAGATCGCGATCTCGATACGCTTCCATCTGATCTTATCTAATGGAACAATTGATTCGGGTAATTATTATGTAAGTCCCATTCCGCCGGCGGCAGGCTCGTGTCTCCACTGGCAGTAAACATCTGACTCGGTTACCGAAAAAACAGTTATCGACAACTTGGGTCCTTTACAAATTGACAGACACTTAGTGGCTGGCTGGGTGCACAGGACGGCCGTATGCTAACAGCTATGCGATGCCTTTCGCGTGGAGGCGGTGGTTTGCAGTGCTTGCTGTGATACTCAATGTTTTAAAACCAGCACCCTTGGTTGGACTTGGGATCATTGCTTTCCGTTGCAGATGGGTGAAGGGGGTATCTGTGTAGCAGCGCTTCGGAAGAATGGTACGTTCTCTGAACTATAGCCTAATGATGTTCGATGTTGAATTCTTTTTCCCCTTGAGGTTACTAGGGTTTTTCGACGAATACAACTCGATTTCAGCCAATTATCTATAGCTGTTGGTGTTGTCGCCGTTGAAATGGATCCCATTTTCTCCCACGAACCATGGAGCGTTGGAGAGGTATTATAATTATCGCGCAAGGTTGGTAGCCAATGGTGTTTGGCGAGGTGAATGGCGCGCGGGTGGCGCCGACTCCTGCTTTCTGCAAGCCTTGGCGCGCTCTGGCAGGCCGCCACTACCAATGGGGTGAGCATTTAATCGCAAGCTCGTCATGAGTCGAACTCCCTCCCTCGAGTCGCCCCGAGATTCATCCTACTTACTGTAAGTCCTCTCGTGCAAGCACAAAAAGGATCGCAGTTTCTGGGCGCGCTTGGTCTGCACTCATACCGCTCCTCTTCTTACATACCAAACAGTCGTTGGTCGGGTCCCCACTTTCCTGATACGAGTCCTTATTCGACACCTGTCAATCAAGTGAATATGGACCCCGTCGGCGTGGAAGATGATCTTTTCGCTTTCTTCGGATTCGATCCACCATTCGTCTCAAATATCACCGATTCTGCGTTTACGTCCCGAGATCCGACAGAAGATGGTATTCAATGGCCCTCGTGCCAAGAGTACGACTTTGGTTTCGTGCTCGCTGAAAATCATGATGTATTTACGTTTTTGTTCCTGTCCCAAGCTCAATGTTGATGATCTTCAAAGGTGGTGGACAACATTATGCAAGCAAGCGACGAGGCTCCCGGGTATTCCACACTTTCAACGCTCGCGATAACTCTTGACCCCAATATATCGTCTTCGAGTCAGGACTTGGAAGCGAGGTTTCAGGTGAGGAGGTTTAGTAGTGTTTTTGACCACGTTCATTTCTCATTTTTGGTTGATAGACCACGGATCCGTGTGCATCCCCTTCTGTGGACATTTCGGCTCCGGATCGGGGTTCTGGTCGGTCAGTAGTCCTTTTTTTAGCTGAGAAGTCTTCCATTCCCAACCTCTCTGATGCCGCGGCCGGGATCTACAGATCACCAAGCCCTGCGGAGAGTTCTCAGAAGGTTTATTACGAGGTCAGTTAACTGCGCTCACACTGCCTAAACCTTGTCGAACCAAGCTTTACAGGCTGTGCAAAGTTCGTCCCACACCGATGGACCCCCCTCCGAGCGACAAGCGATTCTGTTCGAAGGAATCGCCGGTCTCTGCGAGTGGCAAAACGGGGACGGTACTGTTTGTTTGGAGGTGATCACCCTTGCAAGCCTTCCAGGACACCTGTCCACGCACGGGATCAGAAAGAAGTCTCGTGACTGGCCCACGAAGTGCAGTTGGGTTGGCTGTAGGCGGAAGAAGTCCATGAACCGTGAAAGTATCGTTCGGCACATCCGCGAAGTCCACCTAGGCCAGAAGCGTTCCACCAAGCGGACTCAAGATCCCTGTTCCTGAGGTGCTGGTTTACCTCCCGGCTAGTGGCTGTCGATGTTGGGCCCAAAGCTTCTATCATCGTTTCTAAACAGCTACTAGGCCTATTGTCATATTGGTTTCCTTCTCATTATTAATGGTCGGGTACTTTTTTCTCTCATTTAGAACCGATTCACCGCACTTTTGCTACCACTATGACATACCATTGCCACTACATACCATACGCTACGTTATTCATAATTGCTATGCTATTCATAACATTATCAAGTACTACTATGATGCTTGCTGCAAAGCCAGTTCGTTTTGCGACACTGTATTGGCACCGTGCTATGTCACAACCCTGAAGAGACATCAAGCTTCTGAAGCACTCCACCAGTGCGGCGTTGAATCGGCTATGATCGATTATGGATTGCATGATGCACTCGTGACGTGCGGCGTGCCCACCCATCGCTCACGCATCTCTCTACAGGTTCTACTATTTCCAGAGGTCGTGCAGCATATCCATCCAAGGACCCTCCAAACGTTCTGATACACCGATTCAGTGCCATTGGACACCTTCTCGTGTACTGGTCACCAACTTATTTTTACTCCGATGGCGGGCTTCTCGCGGCTGTGGTACTATGTGCTCATTAACATGCCACCTGGTAGTGGCACTGTCACCGTGTGGCATGCTTGGATATAAACCTGGACATCCCAGGAAGAGAAGTCTGAAGAACAGCCCGCCTGCCAGTAAGCTCCACTGCACCCAGTCTGATACTTCTCCCTTGCTCCGAATCCCCAACCAGCGAGACGTGAACGCCCCAAACTACAAAAAAAACTGACACACATCGAATCAACTTGAAGGCAAGTACAATGTACTACTCCCCTTTGCGAAGAAACAGCTCATTGACGCCTCGGACGCAGGATTACTCGATACACTTACCGCCCCCCCCCCCCCCCCTCTCCGACGCGACGTTATTCGTCGATGGCGTTTACACGTTTCGAACTTTACCTTTCAGGCTGGAGACTCCACGATGTTCAGGCCCGGCCGCAGTTGACGGTCTCGAAGCAGAGCCACAACCTCATTGTCTCAGGGCAGGCGTTCGGCGCTAGAGTCTCCGTGCACATATGTCTGCGTTGGTGCACGTCATTGTATAGGTGGTGCGACCACCTGCTTGAGTGGTTGCAGAGCGCCGCGGATCAGGGGTTCAAGTGCATGCCACCCCCGAGCTCAAGCGAGCTCAAGGACTTCTCCACGCGGTGGCGTCCGACGTCGACCCCTTGTGCGGAGTAAACTCGTCGAGGCGCGGATTCCCCACCCTTGCTGTTCCTTCTTTCGATATTCATTCCAAAGTGGCCTCTTACACGAGGGACGTTATGTATTACTACCCCGTCGACTTCACGATGCCCGTTATGCAGCGTGGCTACTTCCCATATCATTCCTTGCAACGTTTTTTTTTTTGTTCTACTAAGCATCATGAACTGTTCTCTTGTAATGTCTCACTCAAATGTCCTTTAAAAAGATTACGATTACGCTCTACTGTACCAATCAGAATTACGACGAAGCCCTTTACGACGATTATGCCCAAGTCATGTCCTAAGGTTGTACTATTTTGGTCAACGTTACGGTATTGTCCTCGTTCGTCCTGGCACTGTAGGCTACCGCGCTAGGATGGCTGATGGCTCGGGCTTCTTCGCATCGAGGCTCCCTACGGGAGTGGAACCCCACGCTGTCTTGGCGCGCGTACGCTCCTGAGCATACGGAACATAACCATTTCAAGCCAAGATGGCTAAGGAAATGCCTCACTAGCCCATTCCTCTGCACAGACGACGAGCAACCAACCCACTCGCAACGGGCCGAGTCAGCGGATTTCCCCTTCAGCACCACGTTATGGGTGTATATCAGGTGGTTCTTGACAGCTTCCTTTTCAGAAGTGATCCAAATTCCACAGTTCGCCCAGCGGCACTGGAAGAACTGCACTTCTCCGGAACCGTAAACGGGCGGAAATTCGACGGCCTCTAGTGGGACCGTTAGCGTATAAAGCAGACCACTGGGTGATGCAATGTATGGTTGGATTTGGATTTGATCTAACATTCCGGGGGGCCAAACGGCAAGAGCATGATTGCCCGTAGAAAGAGGAGGACTTGGAGAGGAATATAGCTCAGAGTCAAAGTTTCCGGATGAACTGAGGCTCGCGGTGGAATCAGATGATGGTAGATGTTGGAAGGTGGCGGTAGGGTGGCGAAGGGACCACCCAAGAGTAAGATGGGGGGGAAGGACAGGGTCCATGTGGCTCGAGGCGCCAGCGCCAGGAGACGTCGGAACAATCGGCATGGCGATGACTGGTGACGGCACGGGACAAGGATAATCGACCATGTAATTACCCTGGGGGAAGCCAAACGGCAGGTCGTGATGATATGGGTGAGCGTCAATCAAACCACCCTCATATTGGGTATGCCCAGTCAGAATCGGCCTAGCAACCATGCGTGGGTCAGGCTCCGAGATCAAGGGATGGGCGTCAAAGCTCGTGTTATATCGGAAATGAGGTGGAGAACTGCCGTTCGCGTACAACGGAATGGTGGTCGCACGTAATGTCGGCGGGAGTAGGAATGGAGACTGCGCTGTAGTTGCAGGGCTATGGGTGTGGATGCGCGGATGCGCTAGCCAGTCATCCGGAGGAACAACGCTGCTCTGGGGCTCAATGGAGACGGAGCTTGGTGAAGCTTGATAGACGCAGTGGCGATAACTGGACCGGTCCAGTACACGATAGCCACATTTTGATTCGGTACCGTCACTGTATTGAGAACGGGCGTCAGCGTCGACCACGGATTGATATTTCGCCTCACTGACAATGAGAACGAGGGTTGATCAGACTCGTCGTCCATATGGGTGTAGTGAAAAAACGAATCAGACATGTGCTGAAGCGTCGTGAACTCGGAGGATAAGTGCCCTAGTCGTTCACTCTTGACTATATATCGAATCCATCCCTGAGGCGATTGGCTGCCATAAATCGCTAGAATATGCCATTATTTGTGAACCACCAAGGGCTGGATGGCCGGATCTAGGACCTGTAACCATGAATCGAGGAGGGTGTGAAATGAGACCAAGTCTCAGCTAGAAACTTCATTGCAGTCGCCAGCGAGATGAGTGGGTAGATCAATCTCGCTCGTGGCACTCACGCGATGCCATGCTGTTTTGCCTCTTACATACGGTGGGGAGGGTTCGTCCGGGGATACGTCATCCTGTGAAGCATAGCTTTGAACTTTCCGAATGTGGCGTTAGGGTGCCTCCAACGCAGGAAACCGATGCAGGAGATGAGAATGACGGACGACCTCGACATTCGGAGGGAACAATGTTGTCGAATGTCTGGATGCCTGAGACGAGTCTGCAAGTTTTCCATCAGAACAGTCTACCGCCCACCTCAACAGGAATATTCGATTGTGGGAACTGCAGGTAATCCTTCTCTGGTAATGTAAAGCGCGACAAGTTTTCTACCAGAATAGTAAAAACATCTTGACGTACCTGTTGCTCTCGAATCCATGAGGTAACAGACGTAACCAGTCACCATTCCGAAGATAGGACTCATCACGATAGTAAGCCGATCAAAAATACGTGTCATGGCGGCTAGTAACAGCTTTCGGCAATAAAAAAGTTTCAACTTGAGCGTGCTCGAGTGAATAATAACAGAAAACGTGGTGGCCATTTGGATCCAGATCATAGTTACCCACCGGCCAAGTTGAGGATTTCCGCAGAGCCTCCACCGCGTATGTGCGGCGTGCTTTATGAAATAAGGTTACCATGATCAAAGCCGCGAAGGTGTTTCAGGAAGATAGCGACTTCTCGATGTCGAAGACCTCACGCACGTCGTGACGTGCGGGACAAATTTTGCAAGGCCGACTCCAAAATCATCCGTAGTAACTGTAGAATCTAGTAAACGATTGCTTTCCTAGATCCGGGGGTACATAAACGGTAGATCGGGATGAATAGGTTGATCCGATACAGGGTGAGCGAGGATTGAAGATAACCGAGCCGCACCTGACGTCGTGATGCGGCATAGTAGGCTTGGCGATCGATGGCCTGTCAGGGAAAAAAAAACTCTAGAACCCTGCGGAACCTTTTTTTTTTTCTTTTTTTTTGGGATGTGGCCGGCCATTGACAAAGTGCCATGTCAACCTTACAGCACAGAAAAATTAAAAATCACACAGGAGGCAACCTAGCCATCACTGAAGGTATTACCTGAGAATTAAGTAATGTGCGCCCATATCCATATCCATATATTGAACTTGAAGGCGGCGGTCAGCTTCGGTCGAAAGAACCGAACGTATGGGTACATTCCACTGCTCCACGGCGGGTCCGATAACCTTTCGCTGGCCCAGGCTAGAGAGAAACACTTTAATGGTACTTGTGGACCTGGTTAGTGGAAAAACGGCGGCCGACCGATGAGATGGGGGTGGTGAGAAACAAAAATGAAAAGCATGAGGATAGTCAACGACGAGAGCGTGAGAACTGCCGCACGTTCGTCAAGTCCTGTGGAAGCGAGATCATATGGATGGTGCTTGAAGTGGAGTCGTCTCTCAGGCTATGTGTGTCGTCGTCCATGTCCCCAGCGGACGTCGCCCATCATGTGGTCCGCATCGTGACCGCTTGCCACATGCCGAGCGTCGAATTCTCATTCACACGTCCATGGCTTTAGTTGCATTAAGTAGGGGATCAAGATGAGCTGCATACCCTCGTGAAGCTCCTCCGCCATGCTCTTTTTCATGCTCTTTCTCGTCGGGCTCGCAGTTGCCTGCTCCGACAACGAACTCCACGCTCGCGATGGCCATCCCCATACTCGCGTCCACGAAAAGCGCGAGTACCCACAATTTCCGCTTACTCCACCATACCGTCCCCTCGTCTGGGGTGACTTCAACGTGATCCACACCACAGATACACATGGATGGCTCCTCGGCCATCAGAAGTCCACCTGGCCAGAGCCCAACTACAGGTGAGCGTCAGCCTCTCGTATGCGACAGGCGGCAACCGGCTGATGGTTTGCGCAGTGGTGATCTCGGCGACTTTGCAAGCTTTGTCACGCATATGAAACAGATCGCCATCGTCAGTTCCCTGTTGCTAATCGTTCGAGAGCCTCCCTGTTAACACGCAGAGTAGGAAAAGGATGTCGACCTTCTCCTCGTCGATTCTGGAGATCTACATGATGGTCAATATCCTGAAGTTTCTCATTGGAACAACATTTACCCCTGCACGTTGCAGGTACCGGCCTTTCGGATGGTTATCCTGCCGGCGGTGTGGATGCTCACGAGGTCAGCCCACTTCCGGATATAGGTATCTATACTGATTATATGCGCGAAAACAGTCTAACAAGTTCCTCGAGCGCCTTCCGTATGATCTGATGGCAATTGGAAAGTGTGTTCAACGCGGTTCTCGTCGTGGTGGCACTGGTCCGATGCTTATGTCCCAATAGCCACGAATTATATGTCTATGCTGACACGTATGACATGTGCGTGCACCAAACTAAGTAGCCCATGTCGCACTGACCATGCACTTTGGTTTTCCTTCACGTCGCCAATGCACGGTCACACCTTACGACATACCCACGATCCCTTGGCATTGCCCTACATCATTGTCCATCATATGGACCCTGACGATCATGGTATCCATTCCGATCGCACCATTCAATCTCACCCTGTGCTTGAACTCCTTGACATTTCGACGACGCACTTCGGGTAACCCTCTGCGGCTAAACCCGGTGCCCACACGTTAACAAACTTTACTGCGCTGCACTCAATAGGTACACCAATTTCGTTCCTAACTTGCACGGTCGCTACTTGTCTTCCAATGCCAACATCACAATTTTCAATTCTGATGGCGAGGCTGTGAGCGTGCCGATTGGCAGTGAGTAGTTCATTCCTCTGTATAGTCGAAGGACGAACACTAACTAACGTTTCTGTGCAACTTGATTGACAGACCGCTACGCGAAGTTCACAACCAGGAAGTGCGCATAGTCCTATTACTTCTTCCCGGATATTGTCTTGCTGTGGCTTCCCACTTTGCCTTGCCTTCATTCGTGACAGCGTGCCTGATACACTTGTGTACAGAGGTCGCACGGTGACATCCCTTGGTGTTCTATATGATTTCACAGGTAACTCGGCCAACACCACTGTTCAACTTGTGGCCGATATGGTAAAGGAGCAATGGGCAAGTGCGTCAATATCGTGCTCACGATGATGTCTAACATTTCAATCATTCAAGTTTGCGGAAGCCATCGCAGAGGAACCAGATGTGTTCCTTCTGGTCGGGTGTGTTCTAAAATTCTCATCGTGACCTTCTCTGACACGTGCACAACCAGCCACATGCCAGTATCTTATGACAACTGTAGGCTACGACCAGATTGATCTTTGCACAAACGTCAATGAAGATTTTTAGGGCCTGTTGTCTTTGATGCTGTCCGGGCTGTGCATCCCTATACACCTATTTTGATTTTCGGAGGTATGCATTGCCACTTTGGCGCACGGAATGATCTTGGTCTGATTTCGCATATATGCAGGACATACTCACATCCGTGACTGTCAACAGTACGATGGAAGGTCAATGGCCCTGGAGAGCGGTCGTTATATGGAAACGATTGGTGTGTCAGTTGCCTCCACCGGAGGTTAGCTTAACCATATCATTTCCACAGGCTGGATGAGTGTGTGCTTGCATCTGACATGGTGACGAGCGCAACTGAGGCTTCACAGGCGCGGACCTTGGCGCTGCCACGGGAAACACCAACAACATATCGTTTACAAGGAGGTATCTCGATCAAAACAGGGTTGCCTACGAGGTACGTTGCCAAATCATATCGCGTTCTGGAACATTGTAGGACAAGACGACTTGTAGTACCACACCACGATGTCGAACTTGACTTTCGACACCTTGTATGGGCGTTCTATCACCTACGGCTTGCAGGAACTTGCTGTCGACTTTGACCTGGCTTACTTGTACGGCACTGCTCCCCAGGATTATACCATAAACCAGTACGTCTTCACAACGTTGCACTGATCTCATTGACGATGTTCTCCATAGGAATCCATACCCGTCCAATGGAAACGTACTGACATTGTTCATCGCAGAAGCTGCACCAGTCGCCCTCACCATCAACAACACACGCGCAGGGATTCCTAACATCATCATCACCAATTCGGGCGAACTGCGATTCAACGTCTTCAAGGGACCGTTTACCAAGAACGACCAACTCACCGCCGCGCCGTTCACCGATTCGTTCTTCTATATCCCCAACGTGACGGCCAGCGTCGCGAACCAGGTTTTGCCCGCTTTGAACTACGGAGGCTCCGCTAAGCGTTCCGAACTGGAAAGGGAACTGTGGGGCCGCGGGCACGTCGAGAGCCGTTACCGCAGCTGGTTGGAAGACATGAGCAGACGCCAAATACAGACGATGAACGCGACCAACCTGACGCTTGGATACGTCACTACGGACGTAAGACCCCCATCCATTGCGTTTCGTTTGAACCTAACGTCTCGCACAAGGGCTGCCCCGGCGCTGGCGACGACACGCTGCACGTCCCGCTGCCCTACTATTCAGTTCCGAACTACATCGGATCCAACCCGCCGCCCAACGTGACGAGCGATACCCCTCTCGACCTAGTCTTTGTCAACTTTATCGAGAGCGCGGTGTTGAGGATCTTGAACTCGGTTCAGAGCGCGACCAACTACACGTCGGCGGACGTGAGCCTGTACACGCCTACGTTGGCTGACGCGGTGCTGGGTTTGTACGCTCAAGCCATGTGGAACTAGGGATCGGATGTTGATTATCGATCGCCGGATGTAATTTACATATATATGCTGGACGTCGACAATGACAGTCACAGAAACAGATGCATTATGTGGCCAACTTGGTAGGTATGTATACGTCGCGTACAAATACAACAACAACAACAACAAAACAAGGAGAGAAAAAGCGCAGCTGTGTTTATGTAAAAGCGATAAGTTAGAAGAAAATATGGAATATGAAAAGAGAACAAGCGTGTTGGGTAACCTGACCCGAGCGTAAAACAACACGAGCGCTGCTCAGAGAAAGAAGAGAAAGCAGAGAGAGAGAGAGAGAGAGAGAGAGAGAGAGAGAGAGAGAGAGATAAGCAAAAAAAGCCAGCTTCAAGTGAACGAAATAGATACGTCTATCGCCTCCTCCGACCACCCAGCCTACTCGTCCGTACGCCGCTTCTTGGACGGCCTCTGTAACGGATCAACCTTGCGCGCATCCAGCACGTGCTGCAAGTCCCCATACATGGGCTGACCAACTCCCAAACACCCCGAACGACTATGCGCCCGGTTACACGCGTCCACGCGCGCAAACTCGTGCCGGCACGTATTACACTTGACCCTAAATCCAATATGCGTCACCACATGACGCGCAATACTCGTCCCCTTCATATGCGGCTTTGGACACTCGCGCCACAAACACCGCGTCGTCACCTCGCCGCCACGAAAGCCGTGAAAGAGCGCGAGGTGGTCGGCGACGCTCGATTGGTCGCCTTCGATCCACATCCCGCAGGGGGAGTGGGCGAGGTCCCAGAAACATTCGTAGACGTGGAGGAGCTTGTCTGGGCGTTGGAGGGCGGCGGTCCAGGATTCTTCGTCGATGAGGTGGCCGTCGCAGCGGATGACGGTGCGCGTGGGCGGTTGTTGTTGTTGTTGTTGGTCGGTGTCGGAAACGTCGACTACTGCGGCATGAGGCAACGCATACGCCGACGGCTCGTCATTCTCCGACTCGGCCGAGGGCGAAAAGTGTGAAAACGAAGTATCGGACGAGGACGAAAAGGGGACGACACTCGGTGACAGGGACGACGTATAGGGAGGTGAGGCGCGCAAGGCAGGGTTGGTCACTGAAGACCATCGACGTAGATGACGCGAGCCTGGCGGAGTTTTCTGGCAAGTGTGCCCGATCGAGCCAGCCCTCCTTGGGGAGGACCGCGGACTTTGTCCTGCACAAGGGGGGACGACAGCCTGAGGATACCAGGCGTGCGGTCGACTGACGTGGTCCCCAAATGAAGTGTGTTCAGGGTACTCTAGGACTGCTCGGGCGTCGCCAACAAAAGGCACTTGACTATCGATCAAAGGCGGAGCGGACCCTGGTCTCGGGAGCTCATCGGCGTGGATGGCAGTACTGAAAGAAGGGGGCTCGCAAATAATGGGGTGATCATGCGGTGACTGTGAGGATGAGTAACCAGGAAAAGGCGTGGCCATAGCACTTGCAAAGCGGTGATCGAGGGATATGATACCTTGGTGAGGAGCCTCTTGACACCCACAGCGTGATGGCACAGTCTGGCGATCAAGGGAATAGTGGCTTGCCGGTTCGCGCACGGTCGTACGTGTCATCACGGGAAGTGGTTCGGCATAGCCGAATGCGCGAGGGCACTCTGCGCCCGAAAAGTCGTCCTCCTGATACACCGTGGAGGGTGGCGAAGGACTTGTGATCAACCCGCCTGGCAAGAACGCCGCCACATCCACGGGCATAGAGGGTAATGGCGAGGCCAGGCCAAAATCGTAACTTGTACCAAACTGCCGGTCTGTGATCAACATGCTCGCTCGACGAGCAGGCACCCGGGGGCTAACATCAGAATGGAGAGCAGAAATCCCTGGCCGCGCGTCCTCGGGCATGGCGCCAGCGCCCTTGATACATTGAGAACGAACTGGTGTGGGGTAATGTATGCCGTGGTGTGAACTCCAGGAACTGCCACCGTAGAACGTAAGTGGGGAAGGTCAGGTGCTATAGACTGAGAGACGTACGCGTTCTCAATGATGGCCGTCGGTGCATTTACAGGTTCGTCACGCCCATGACCCCCATATTGCGGAGTAAAGTGAAATCCGCCAAGCTGGGCACATAAAATATTGCCTTGTATGTCGTCCGCTGAGTCAGTTCGAAGCGGAGAACCAGGGAACGCAAACGTCCGGCCACTTGGCCCCTGTCCTTGATATGGCTCGGACAACGTCAACGCGTCATCACGTGGACAATCACTGTAATTGGATTTTTCGAGGATAAGGACAATTATCTACACGTGGACGGCAAGGACGGACCTTGAGGGAAGATCATCACGTTGCGTGTTACATATATGTGAATCGATGACATCTTCTGCAACGTGTTGTTGGATGGGGTCGGCGGGGTATGATCTCGTTGGAGCTGGTTGCGAAGGAGTCAAGGCCGAGCTAAAGGGTATTTGTATGGTGACGACGGAGGGACTCGCGAAAAGCCGGGGGCATGCTCACCAGAGCGAAAAAGTGGAATAGTCGAGACCCGACATTACAGAGGGCAAGAGGGAGAGCTGTAGAGTCGGGAGTTAAAAGGAGGAGCTATCCGAACGTCGAAAGGATAGAGTGGAAATTGAGTTCTCTTTTGCAGTCAGTGGAACGACTTTCAAATGGGTCTTGGTCAAGGGTCAAGATCCAAGACTGGAAAGGTTCTTATACATTCCGTATTTGTCGAATGCGGGGCGAGGCAGGACACCAGCGAGAGGAACATGGCATCCCTACGCTTGCCGCACTTCGAATGTCTTGCAAATCTGAGGCAGGGCAACAATATGATTGGAACAGGGTGCAGGCAGGAGTGCATGTTCCGGTGAGCGGTAGCATAAGCGCTCTCCGGGCCGTCAAAGGCGGTGCATTGAATGGCGTCATGGGTGAACATTTCGAGCAGACTGTTGATCATCAAAAAAACCCTCTTCCTCAAAGAGCTTAACAAGTGAATGACAAAGCACTCACGATTGAATCACTTGAGGGCCAGGAGGAAGAGAGCAAACACACTGTGAGCGGAAATTGCTGACCTCATCCAACGAATGGAGCATTCATTTTACCGCGGGGAGACTGCACCCCGACCAAGCACACGGCGGCTCAGAGTCACGAGAGACTCAAAGGGGAAGAAATGGGATTCAGCGACTCCAGCATGTCCGTGGAGAGCGAACGCATCCAGTGTGCTGTACGCCCCTTGGCCCACAAGCGATGGGAGGGCAGGCAACGGTATGCTCCAATTGACGTAAAGCGGATCGCAAGGTGCACTTCACGCGGCGTTCTTTGAAGCGATATCAAGGAGATACCCGCTGATAAAGGTCCATGTACTGAGGTCCCGCTCTGCGGAGCGCAATGCTAAATGAACGATGTCAGATGATAAGTATAGCGAATGATGGGTGGCCGGATTTGAGGCGGAAGTTGAGCAGCTCCGAACGCACAAATGTCATACGGTTGGCCGCGCCCCGACGAGCACGGCGGACAGAGGGCCCATCATACAGGACGGGCGAGTGCATGGACAACGGGTGGCAGACAATTAGATTCATTGAGCGGGATACAGTAAAAGAATGAAATGACTCTGCGGTTGCCGGAGAACGGCGTCATTTGGTGTATGGATTGCATGCAGAACTGCGTCACCTGGCTCCGCTCAAAGATGTGGTAGCGGATGCTGTGAGAGAGGTGACATTGCAGCATGGTGATACAGGGTATATCCTGTCACACTGTCAACGGGGTCGGTGAACGCCGTACGCGACCTGGGGGCATGAGTCAGTGCAAAGGATAGGGAGAGCAAAGGACGTCATTCATACCTCTTCAATGCGTCTGGGTGGGCTCTGTTTTTGCGGCTTGGTCAATAAACAAAAACGACCCTGTCTTTCTCCACATTTTGCAATAACATTTGGAGAGAGCCCGAGAGATGTGAGTTCGCCACGGCGGAGACCCACCTATACCGGGAGGGGTGATGAACCAGGACATTGCTGGAGTGGGCGGTGTCGGTTGCAGGGGGCAAAGAAAAGGAGCATGGAGCGATGATAGGACAGTCTTTTTGAAGTTTCAGTGTGTACGAGATCGATCTGGGCCCAGCCCTGAACGTTGTTCGCACCCCAAAACATGCTCGAACCGAGTCCAACGAGGGTACCCCCCCTTCCTCGTTTCAAACTCCGTGCCGTTCCACGCCATCATGAACTTGTCTCTCTACAGCGTCAACGCCTTCATCATCCTCGACAGCGAGGGCCACCGCGTGCTCGCCAAGTACTACCGACCGAAAACGAACGCTCAGGACGCGCTGAGCCCCAAAGACCAGCGCACGTTCGAAAAGGGTCTATGGCAGAAAACAAAGAAGCCAGGCGGTATGACTGCATGCGGCTCCCATCGTGCACCACTCACATGGACACCAGGCGATGTGATTCTTTTTGACGGGCATCTTGCCGTGTTTCGCCATTCGCTCGACCTCATCTTTTATGTCATCGGTGGCCCTACAGAGAATGAAATTATGCTCTACTCGGTGCTGACGGCGCTCTTTGATGCTGTATCGCTGTTGCTGCGAAATCAGGTGGAGAAGCGTGCGGTTCTGGAGAACCTGGACTTGGTGTTGCTGTGTCTAGACGAGACCATAGACGATGGGTAACCGGTTGCCGTTACATCCCACACGAAACGCGTCTCATTCCCGTTGCGTTGACAGCATCATTGTCGAGACGGACTCCACGACGATCGCTTCCAGAGTCAGTCGGCCGAAAGCCGATACGACCGAAATCGTGATCAACGAACAGACGCTGATGAGCGCATACCAGACGGTGAAAGACAAGGTGCAGCAAAGGATCCAACAACTCTAGGCTACTCGCAGACGTTTCGCAGAACGGTTGAGATCTGTCACCACCGGGGTGTGTTCCCATTAGACATTTTGATGTTCGTAAGAATCGTGATGGATATCATGGAGGATGTAAAGTAACTTGCGGCCTAATGCTCTGCCCGTGTATCTTACACTTTGCATGATCGTACAGCCACTCTCTATGTACTCGTACAACAACCAGTTGGGATCCATCCGTCATTGGCGAAAAGAAGCAAGACTGATACAGCATAATGAGTTGGCGTTCGCACGAGGGCAAAGTGTGTCTCACCCAGGTTTTATGTCCATGCGGGTTAATATCTCGTACACTGCTGCGCCCGATGCTGCGACGACGGTGAGGGTCGCTGCGACCCGTCGTAGGGTGGATATGCTGTCGTTGGATAGTGTGAAGTCGGGGTGCTCGTAGATGGCGTAGGGACGCATGAAGAGGATGATATGTGGTGAAGAGAGGTCGTGAAGAGTTTGAGTGGGCAGACTCGAGAGGGTCTTATACCCAAGGCAGCGAATTACGATCTCCGCGGACAATGATCCCAAATGTTTCACTTTTTTTTCTTTTTTGAAGCAACAGCCCCGAGTGCCTAACTAGTTCGGCTTCCAGAGTCGATTTAAATGGGGGAACGGGGGAGGGGGGGGGAATTCGTCCGTGCTATACCCAAAGGACGGTTCTTATAAGCCCTCTCGCGTCCCTGAGCATTACATTTAGACATGTATAACTAATGTCACCGGAACGTTTCGCCTGCTCTCTCCATTACTCTACGTCGCTTCCCGATGGGCCCGCATGAGAACGTTGACCAACGAGATCGCGACAATCCAACTACCCGCTCATCCGAATCTCGCAAATCGCCCTGCGCCCATATATGTTTCGAGCACACGGTCGCTTGACGCGCTTCTGTTATTCTATTCCCGTACCATCACCGTATGCGTTCGCACAGTAACTTGATTCGTTTTTGACACCGCTTAAATCTGTGAGATGTTCACGGGAGATCCAATTGATTCTGTAGTGCAGGGTAAACTAAATGATGCCCGTTGATCATGAGAACCGTCGAAACAAGTCGTTGCCGGCGGGCGGAAGGGGCTAAGACTTGGTAAACTTGTCGTGCACGTCGTCGGCATCGACCGATTACTACGTTACTACTAGCAGTGATCTCACGAGCCAAAACGACTGTTGCGGCGCGCACGAGGGACGATGGGACCGACCGTGCGCGTGATCCTCGTACGCAGAAGAAGGGAGTTGCTCGGCTCGGGTACCTTGGCATAACTGTTTAACCTGTCAGAGCCACTCACAAGTATAAATTTTTAGACTGTGATGGAAACGTTCCCCCATGCACGGGCGCTGCAGAGCCTCGTTCACTCTGATCTGGGTATAGTTCGTGCGGCGGTCCTTTCTTCCGCAACAAAGGCAATTTACGACCGACCCTTGCGGCGCTGACACCGGTCAGAGTAAAAAATGGTTCACCCGAGTGCGCACTATCGCCATTTCGAGTTCGATGCCCATTAGATTCGATCTTTGCAGAAACTCACACATCCTCTGAGTCAAGCTCTTATATAACATCAAGGGACCTGGATAACAACCTCCACGGGGACGCCACCATCTCGCTTCTTATAATACCATGTACGGCCAACCCCGATAATGTAAACGATTTGACTAACCCCTGATGATAACAGCACGTGGGTCAAATCATATCGATGTTGTTAACGCGTGATAATCACAACTCGTTCGCGCTCAACGAACAGCACGCGGATAAAAAAACGTGTCCACGTCATCGCGTCATATCGTTTCCAGATATGCCATCCGTTCTTTTCGTGCGATCCGAGTCATGTCCATTTGAGCAGGAACGCGCAGCTGAGACAAGCGTTTGCGTAACACAATAATATGTGAGACGCGGACGTACCTGCATGTCCCCGTCCGTTTCTCCGAGCCAACGGAAAGAAAAAAGGTACTGTATTGTGGGGTGATCATCGCAAACGAGCAATCCGCGTCAAGCGTCTATGAAAAACAAACATAAAACAGACACACGATGGATATCAGAAAAAGACAAAGAGGTAAAAAGTCGATGGGATATATCCTGTGAGATGGGGGGGTAAAAAAAAACAAAAAGCAGTAAATGGTCGACATTCAGAAAGACCTCCCGAGACACTCAAAACAAACACACAAAGTTGCTCGGAAACACATGTCGTCCGGCCTGTCTCCGCGTATCATCCAGCAATTCACCACTCCACCACCCGTCCTCGGGCGTATCCGTCACCGCAATAATATCCCCCGCCTGGAAATCAAACTCTTCGTCGATCGTCGCAGAATAGTCGTACAGCGCCTTGACTACAATCCAGATCGAAACCGGATCAGCAAACAACGTACACCCGACGTACACATCACGCACCATAAAACAAGATCGGTCGACCATCGTCCGTGTATGTCCCCGTCGGCGGAGGTGGCTGCCCACGCAGCGGCGCAGGCGATGGCGATCGTCTCGGATTCGTCGCTGCATACCCCGGATGGTTCGGCAGATACGGATCCGCCACATATAGCGCGCCCTGATTCGGCTGGTGGTGGTACGTAGGCCGTGTCACCGGCCCGTGGTTGTCATGATTGGGCTGTGGCGCCGCCGCCGCCGCCGCCTGCGGGTACGGCTGTCCTTGATACCCATCGTTGTACGTCGGATGCTGAGGTGCGTGCCCGTAATTGTACGGTTGAGTGCCGCCGTAGCCATACTCGTTACGTGGTGCCGGTGGCTGTTGCTGTTGCTGCTGCTGTTGTGGGCGTGTCAGCGCTCGGCTGGTATCGTGGTATCCGGCGTAGGGCTGAGGGGGAGCTCCACCAGACTGTGGGTAATGCGACCCAGGTGGCCGAACCATCAAATCTTGTATCACCCGTCCATCCTGACCCAGCGCGATCCCAACAGGATTGGTCGGCGTCACTGACCGAAGTGCGAGGGACGCCCCACGATTGAGCGTTCCGTGGCTGAGTGGCGTGCCGGGAGCCGGGGGACCTCTGATATAAGGCTGCACAGCCGTCGGGCTGGGTCCTCTCGCAGGCGACGGCACACGGGGTACCAGCGACTGTGTACCAACGCCCGGATATCCAGCTCTGCTCGTCGGACGCGGCGCACCCTGATCTTGAACCTGGTTCACAATCGGCGGAGGGGGCCCAACATACGAGTTGGCTCGGCTCCGAGGTTCACCCGGGAAGGGACGTTGGTACCCACCCACAATCTGCTCCACCGGTATGTTCGACGCCGAAGGCGGTATCGAGGGTGGAGGAGGTGCAACCAACGCAGCCTTGGGCGGGTTAGGCGAGGTCGAGCGTGACGGCGTTTGTGCGAGTGGGTAAGACCCAACGACCACCTCCGCCGAATTACGGAAGTCACGTGACGCAGCGTTGGGAGTCGTCGTGGTCGACGGCGTGCCATCCCGACGAATCGTGTTTTTTCTCGCGGGACCACTGGCAGCGGCAGCCGTGCTCAGCTCTGCCATCCGCTTCACCAAGGGATCTTGTTCTCCCACTGGAGGCGACGCCCGCGCTTGACCACCAGGCTTCTGTTGCTGAGGATCCTTGTTCGGGTCAACGTCCCACGCGCGATCACCGATAACGAGCTGTGTGTTGGACACGGTCGGATCGATGGGGTCACCAGCCGAAACGGGCTTGACGAGCGCCGGCGCGACGCTGGTGCGTCTCTGGGGGTCTCGAGAGGGGGACACGTGTCCGTTGACGCCGTTCGCCTGGACCCGAGGGTTCGTCGATTTCTGCGTGGCACTCCTCGACAACAGAGTGGCGTCAATAGTCGCGCTGCGAGACGGAGCACCACTCCCACCAGCGCCCACACCAGCGTGATTCAGGTCGTCATAGACTTCGTCGTCCTGTGCGAGCGTAGCAGCGCGATTGACTCTCTGCGTGGAACGGACAAAGGTGGAGGGCCGCATGGCGACCCGGGTAGATGATACAGGGGGTGCGTCGGTATTAGCATAGTTCACAAACATGGGAGGTTCAGGGATCGCATTCCCTGTACCATAATCCCGAACAAAGTTTTCCATATCCTTGTCTGGCTCCAATTGTTCCAATGCGAGACGCATTTTCTCGCATGACTGGAAGGGGGATCAATAAGCCCTCAGCCGATCCATGCGCAATCCACGCACCTCGTCGTCTGATACACACACCGTCGACACCGCATTAGCATACGCCCACATGTTATCCTTCATAAACTCCGTCCGCTCCTCCTCGAGATCTTGACACGTATCACAAAACGCCTTCCAATCCTGCTCCCATTTCTGCATCGTCTCCTGAAACACCCTCGTAAACTGCGCATAATCGTTCTCGTTCACTTGCACCGTCTGTTGCGCCCGCTCCAACTTGAGATGAATCTTTTCGAGATCCTTGCCCTGCACGAGCGTCGACTGCGCCGTGTAGGAATTGATGCGCACACAATCCGACTCGTACTTTTCGCGCGCTTTACTGGCGTGTTGTTCTCGCGTCTGTTTGACCTTGTACTCCTTCTCGATCGCAGCTTGATACACTTTTTTGTGGTGTTGTTGCTTGGATACAAAGGCGCCGACCTGGCCTTCCAAGTCCGTTCGGATCTGCTGGGCGAGTTGTGAATGGTAACCAGCTTGTTTGTCGGTCTCGAGACGAAGCGTGTCGATAGAGTTCCGTAGCTCCCTGTCGACGGAGGCACCCACATGAATCAGAAGACGGTCCGAGAGCGTTCGAGCCAGCGAGGATGAATCAAGGCACACACCCGATCTCGTCCTTTCCGATCGCCATCTTGGCCAGTTTTGCCATCCGTTTCGCATAGTCTTCCTCGATCGTCGATCTGAACAAACGAACGTGAGTGAACTGGTTCGTGTGGAAGAGAGAGAGAGAGAGAAAACGAGCCACGCACCGTTCCTTCCAAAAGTTGCGCAGTTCTTCCATGGTTCGCGCTGCGCCACGCATGCGTGCAAAGAGGACGTCGACGCCGCCGTCGCCTGGCCCCCAAAAGGCGTTGCAAAAGTCGAGGTTACGGGCAGAGGTATCTGGGGACGTCGTGCGGGCATATCTTGCTAGCGAGGTGGTGGATGACTGCCTTCTGGCAGACATGATGCGAAAGAGATGTCTGTTCAGTCGTCGTGGTTTGAAAACGCAGCAGTTGAGGTGCACTGCGGTGGATGGGTGGCAAGGGGGGTCGACTGAGAGAAGAGTTCTGGCTGTGGATAAATGTCGTCGACGACGACGACGACGCCGGTTTCGAGGCTGTTGGCGGCGTGGCCTGTACAAGTCAACACACAGCGCCCACTCGTGGCAATGTTATACAAGCTCACTGCCACACGCATCACGGCGTCTCATTAATGCAGCTCATTTGCAAGGCACTGACAAGCGCGATATTACATTACAACTATACAGAAATACATATAAATCGCACTAGATTCGTAGAAAAACAGCACGTCGCACGATTGATGGGGAGAAAAAATCAGTACACAATCAAGCATTCGGAACAGTCGCAGGTGGGGGGACTCCTTCCGGCGGTGCTTGGTGGGGAGCCATTTTCTGAGGCGCTTCTTCATACATGCCTCTGTCAGGATTGGCGAGACCGGTAACGGCTAATGTCTGCGTGTCGTATTGTGCCACAAGCAACATGAACCCCATGAGGAACACCGGACCAGACATCAGATCGAGGATCCCATAAAAGACCATCTCAGACGTGGGCGAGATGGTGTTGCTACCCTCCGAGAGGCCCCAACAAATCGGATAAAGCATCCAGATAAAGGAGATGTACGAAGCACCAAGGATGTAACCCCCTCGAAAGCCATCGTTTCTGAACGAGCCGCGACCCATATGGGCAAACAGCTGGACCCTGGCGTAAAAGCAAGGTCAGATAAGCCGACACGCCACGACAAACCGCGACGCACCAGATGAAAAAGAGACCAAACAAGCCAAAGACAAAGAAGCCCCACTTGTAAGATGTGGGGACGAGCGCGCCAACTAAGCCATTGACAACCAGGAACCAAGAGAAGAACAGAGGGACGAGGAGCTCAGGCGATGCCATGGACGTGAAAGACAACAGTGCAAAGAGAACCAAGGGCGCATTGATAAACCACTGAATATATCTGACAAACTGGAACGATAGATGAGCAAAAAATACAGCGCAGAGAGACCACGGCGTACCCAGATTTGCCGGGTGGAATGTGTATCAAACTCTGAGCGAACGAGAGTCCACCCCAAGTCAGATGCCATGGCAAAGTACGTGACAGATGACACTGCGAGGACGATGGTGGGAATGAAGTGGAGAATCCGATTGTGTTGGCGGTTCTATGGAAAAAGTCAACAAAAATGAGAGTAGGGGGGAGTGAGAGGGACGGACCATGTATGACCAACCCAACGCGATGAACCAAAAGATGAGCATGAGAGCAAAGACAGCCCACAGCCAGTCGGATGCATGAGTGGTGATGTGGGCGTCACCGGCTGGAGGGTTGGTGCGGAGGGCATCGTTGCGCCGGGGGTAAACGAGTTGGAAGGCCATGGCGAAGAGACGTGGGGGGGGACGAAAGGAAAACAGCTCGGCTTATAAAGAGTGCGGTCAGAGGGGTCAGTCAAGCGGGGTGGCTGATTCAGTCCAGGAAAATAGGAGAAAACATGTTTAATTCCGTGACGTCACATCTAAAACAGCTGACTGAATCGTCTCAGTGGCCCAACACATCCGAAAAGTCGTCCCGTCGAAAAACGCTCCGTGTTGGGTCTTGTCGCAGTCGTTCGTCTTTGAGCATCCTGTGCAGCGCCCACGCTCGGAGGTCAGCGCAAACATCACTAGCTCGCACCAGAACTCACCGTGCATCCACCCGAGCATCCTCGCCCTCGACACCGAGCACGGCCTGCGGCGTTTTTGCCTCGATGATCTGCCAACGCACGTCCTCAGCGCACGCACGCATGCACGCGGATCGCATCGCACTCACATAGTGATTATCGCAGTGTGGACAATACTCGTCGCTCTCCTCGTAATTCGACATGTCCTTGCGGAACGCCTTTTTACACTTTTTGCAGATAAACGCCATCTCTGTCGTTTTATTCAGTCGGTGGTCCTGTGTTTCTGCGTGGCACTCTGCACAGTCGAACCACTGCTTGCAGCATGGCGCACGTATCGACACCTGTGCGTTCAGTATATGTTTGCTGCAAGAGTCTGAGTAAGCTTTTGTTCGAAGAAAACATGGTACAGACCACATCGCAAGCGGTACCACCGTGGAGAGGGCTCACCAAGGCGCGAGCGGTTTTACAAGAACTGACTCCCATTCAATTGCCTAATATGGGAATCCGCCTCTATGTACGACACAACTCCAACGCCCTGCTCGCAGCCTCATCCGACGGAAACACTGGATAATCCCGCCCAATCACCTTTCCCTCATATACCAACAACGTGATCCGCTTCAACAACACCACTCCCTCCACCTCAAACGTCGGCAACCCCAACGCACCAGAAAACGCACGCCTCTCATCGCTCAAAATCGGGTACGGGAGTCCCAACCGCGTCGCCACCTCGGACTGGTATTCCGCTGACTGCGTGCTCAGCGCAAAGATGCGTACCCCGCCCGGTCGTGCGGCTTGCAACGCGCCGAGCTTATCCCGGACACCACAAAGTTCCTGTCGTCGATCCCTCAGCCGTGCGTTCATCGAAGAAGGCGAGGAGAGGGGGAAAAAGATCAAAAACACGAAGCCGAAACCGAAAACCGAAACGCAGATCGGCCTCACTTACCGGCGTACACCCCCTCGCACCCGGAATCGCATCCCACCCAGGTGGATTCGCCACCCCAGGCTGCCCCGTCCTCGGGTACACGAACACCAGCACCGGCCCATCGAACGATAATGCTCGTAGGTCGACCATCGTCTCCCCCTTTTCATCCCCATCCCCATTCCCATGCACACTCGTTTGTCCTTTCCCCGATAACGTCCCGGTAGCCCGCAACAACACCGACGCCGGAAGCTCAACCCGCGACGCTGCGTTGGCACGTAGGTGATCCGCCGCCCCGTCGTCCGTCGGTACGGGCAGATCACTTGGGAGCGCCGACCAATCAGCAGGTACAGATCCGGTTGCCATCGTCATCACAGAGTGCTGGGTGTCGAACGTTGAGTACCGAGTTACCGAGAACTGAACGTAACTGACGATGGTACGATGAGAATACTCGGGCTTGGTGAACGGTTGATGATAGCCCTCGTGACGAACCCGAGCTCGGTAGCGTAACACGCTGTAACACCTCACACGGTCACCCGCCGAGGTACGACGAAAATATACACAGTATATCGAAAAGGTACAATCGATGATGTTATATTCACTTCACGTCCTTGGCTCGGATCTCGCTCCTGACTTGCATGGGAGTTGTCGCCACGTCCCCATCATATTAGCGGTGCGTGTGGTTTCGCCAATCATAGCATCCGCTGTACTCCCCCCCCCCTGAGACCGATTCCGGTGCTCAGCCGCGATGGGCATGTCCACATGAGCAGGGCTCAACGTCCAGCGGGACAAGAATACTTGGGATCCCAAGTTAGCATCCGAGCGAACGTATCTTACGCAGCAGCTACAGAGGTAAGATAATCTAATAATCACGGCTATCCTCCGTCATAAATCATACGAGTCCGTGCGCGTGACGTCAAGCCCAACACCGTCAGCGCGACATCGTTGGTCGCCCAATCTCTACACGTCGAAAGACCGTCTGCATCAGCACCATCGCCACGCCATTCGACAACGCAACACACGCACCGATAGGCGACCGCCAATGATGCACCAGGCTACTCACGCGCTTCGATCGTGCTTGAATCAACTCGACATCGCCGACGGTCAGCACCCCACCCAACTCCACATCCCCAGTCAGATTCAGGCGATTCGGTAGCAATACGACCGACCCGCCCAGGGGATCCATGTCCTCCAGCAATGCCTTCTTCGACCGCAGACGATCCTGTCCCCGCGGCCCGGGCGCTACCGCCTCGTAACTGGCACTCGGTTGCGTTCCGAATGGCGTTCCATCAAGCCGGTTCAGATCCAACTTGGAAGGCGGGAAATGGATGTAGGACGGGTCTTCGTTGTTCCATCGCGACGCTCGATGCTTTCGACGCGCACGTCGTTCCTCTTTCCGCATCATCTCACCTTCAACCGAGCGTGGAAAGAATATCTGTTACGTAAATAAAATGTCCATTTCCGGCGATATGGAACCGAAACACACGCACGACGAGTGTGAGCCCGGAAGAGATAACACAGCCGACACCAGCGATGATGCCCAGTATATCTAAAATAAAACGTGCTGAGCAGCCGAAATACTCCGGGTAAAAATGATCCACCTCACCCGTCGGGAACCTAATCGAATCCGAACATCAGTTACGCGCAGCAGAAATGAATACACGCACATCTTATCATTGATATGTTGATGGGGCCGAACACCATCAATTCCGAGAATGACGAACGAGATGGTGAACAAAAATCGGAACACGATACGAATGCACTATCTGCGGTCAGAGCTCAAAAGATACAAGGCGACGCAGCAACGAACGTTCAGCTCGTGATATGTGGTCAACCGGACGAGCGTGTTACTCTCGACACCCTGCTGTTTCTGCGTGGAAATGTCATAAAGTGAGATGCCTCGATAAACGACGAGAGCCGTACGAGATTCGCAATGAAGGAGGGAAAGTTCCACAAGACGGGCAGGAAACATATCGTCAACGAGAGACTCGCGAGCCCCCCGGCCAAAAATGTGTATGCCTCACACTGTCATCCTGGATCAGTCGTGTCCCACACCGACGTTCGTTCACCGACCTTGTACACGTCCTCGCGCATGAGAATGGTGATCAAGGGAATGGCAACTACTGCGATGCAAGATCCAACGGCCCATATCTTGAAATATAGACTCCGAAACCAGTCCTGATGTACAAGGCTAGAATTCACGAGGAAGAGCCAAAAACACAGCTCTGTGGAACGGTCATCGACCGCCGAGCTTGGGGATGAGCACGCGCACCTTCCAAGTGTGTCACTCTAAGATCGAGATGGAGTCAACGCCCCAGGACGACAAACGAGACGCTCACATTTCGAGTCCCCAAGCGATGGAATAGGATAGATAGAGCGGCAATATCGCATTTTGCGCGGTTTGACTCCACAGTTGATACGGCGTGGGTAAAACTGCCGTTGTGTTGGAAAATGACTTGGAAAGATGCGTCGAGGCTTACTTCCTTGGCCGGGTATGACGGTGAATCCATAGATGCACTTTATGATAGCGAACCCCACGGCATAGACAATGAGCAGTGGGACGCTCAGGAGGTATGAATACTAGACCATGCTCGTCAGATTCGACGACGATCCGAGGGAGTTGGAAGGACGTACCGTCATGATACGCTTGAACGGCCCGGCATGCGGACCGTGATCCCACCTCGAGCACAAATTGGGGCATGACCGACGCCAAGAGCTCTTGAAGCGACTTACCTGAGACACCTGAAGCGATCAAAGGACCAGAGATGGAAGACAAGAAAACTGCCCAGCTAAAGACAGACGGACCAGGGATCAGCGGATGGAGTGAGACGAGAGAATTGGGACGAGACCATTGTCGATAACAACGCCCAGACGAGATAGACGGCGGGGGATATGTGGCTCATCGGTCAAGCCAGCGAGGGAGGAGAAGCGGGCCGATAAGGCAGGCGAGTCCAAAAGACGTGCATGTGGCCACCTTTAATATGATGGGAGTGACCGACACAAGATCATCTGCGGGGTAAACATCACGTGACGGTTCTCCAGATCATTGATGCTACCGTATCAATAACTCGTCTCCATTTACCATCCATGCCCGACCAGCCCACAGAAGACGACCAACAAGACCTCCTCCTCAGCTGCCGCTACGGCGATCTCCCAGGCATCCAGCTCTTCGTTTCCACATTCTCCCCCGACGCCATCAACGCCATCCAAGACGACAACGGCAACACCGTCCTCCACATGGTCGCCGGAAACGGCCACACGGGTAAGCACCCGGTCCCCCTCCTCTTCCCAGGAATACAAAACCAACATCGGCAAGACGTCCCGTAGACGTCCTCTCCTATCTCCTTCCGCTGGTCTCCCCCCGCCTGCTGATCCGGCAAAATCACGCCGGATCGACGCCCCTGCATTGGGCTGTCGTCAATCAGCATCTAGAGGTCATGCAGGCGCTCGTTCAGTTCCCTTCCGGCCCTGGCATCGGCATGATCGATATAAAAAATGCCGCGGGAAGATCGCCACTAGGCGAAGCAGAAATAGCGGGGTGGGATGATGGCGCACGGTGGCTCGTACAGGTGATGCATCTCGACGAGGCAAAAGAACAAGTGGAAGAGGAGACAACGCTAAATCCCTCTCAAGCGATTGAGGTCGAGATTCAGGATGCGGATGGCCAGGTGGCCAGGATGACACTCAATCCAGAAGCAGTGTCAGAGCCAGATCAAGAACCGTCGTAAAGTCCGTGAACCGTCTCTCCTCGGACATATGTTCTGACCAACATCACCATGACAGGAAAAGCTGATAAACTAGTTGAGGCTGTATCATCGTTTCTGGGGAACGCGCAGGGTGACGACACCATAAAAAATATATCACCCTAGTTGGAAATGTCAGATAAATTCTGTGTCCCGCCTTGTACAAATCAACACAGATACAAAAGAGTACACATCTACTGATAATCAAAAAGACATGGGTCAACATCCGTCATGAAACTCGCTATCCTTCTGTCATCGCTCGTCGATGTACGGAAGCAAATCGCCTCGATGCAGGGTTATTTTTGTGCCTGTTTCGCCACGAAACGGGGGCACCCTGTGCATCTTGCGAAAAGGGGGCTCCTTGATCAGGGCCGTCCTGATTCATTGCTCCAAAACCGCACCTGTGTCCTACTCCAGACGCGCTTCCACAACTACAGACAGAGCTCAGGCTATCCCACCACCCATCTGCTTGTCTCGCCTCGTCCACCGGCGGTTCGGGAACATAAAGACAACCTGGTCTCCATGCCTTGGGCGTCAATAGCGAAGGCGTCTTTCGAAGCGGGAAAAAATCAAGACCAGAGGGTCGGACGGACGATTGAGGACTCGACACCGGAGACCAATATCGGCCGCCCATAGGCCGACCACGCTTTTGCGGCACGACATGTGTCCCCTGTGGGCCGTCCCCACTTGTTGGATCAGTGCACGCCGTTAGTTTTGTTTGTTGGTGAGATAGGGATCACGCGTAGACGTACCTGCCCGCGCGATGAGTGTGCGAGGCATCCACGTTCAAGGGAGGTGATGAGTACCGACGAAGCTTGATGCCGTCGCTGTTGCCCTGACATTGCCCTGCGTCGCTCTTTATTTTCGGCGCTGAAAACTGAGTAACCTGTGAGCTTCGTGTGCGCCAGTTGTCGGTCTCATCCTCTCGTCCCTCTCGGGGCCAGGAAGCAAAGTCGGACCAACCATATCGACACGATATCCGACGGGGATCTCGCTCGCCAGACAGTCTTGCATTGACTTGCTCCGTCCAGTAGGAATCATCGCTAGGCCTCCCGTCGTCATCGTCGAATATGTCATGTTTCTTCCCCAGATGCCCGGTACTACGGACTCTCCTGAGCGAAGGCGGACAACCAGTGTCCGACAAAGTTCCATCTTGCCGTCGACCAAGGACACGATACCCGTCTTTCCGCTCCAATTGTGAAGTGTCTGCGCGGTGTGTACCGACACCAAACAATCCTTCGTCTTCGGTACCGTCGTACCGATCATCGCCCCCACTGTCGTCAACATCGGAAGTTGTGTCCTCTTGGCACAAGAAATGATCCACGTTGCTCGACCCTACCAAGCCAAACGTTAATCCAACCTTATCTCCGCACACAACTTCCAGCGTTGTAGTTCGCGTAGGGTCCCGATCCATTGGGGCTACGTTATTGATCGCCACTGGCCCACAACGTCGGTTGTGCATTCTCGTAATCGACCCACGGAGGTTTCTGATGGCAAGACAAGATTCGATAGGTTGGAGTGTACCGTGTTCAAACTTGTCAAGCGCGACGGGTGTCGAAACACCAGCATCGAGGTCCAACTTGTTCAATCCCAGTCCTCGGCACACCGTTAAAGGACCGTGCTCGGATATTCGTCGAATAGTAACCACGTTGTTTGAGCCACGATTCCAAGCATCCGACGTAAAGGTCGCAATCAAACCAGGAAAACTGACCCATGCCTTTATTCCCATGGGAGCACAGGAGCAAAATAACGTCCACGACATCGTATTGAAGACGGATTCCTCGAGCGTTTCGAGCATGTTCTGCTCCTGACGTTCATGAAGCCAAGCCCCAGGCATGGACGCTTGATGACCGACATCCTCTGGCGCACGGAAAACTACTCTTTGGGTCGCCCCGTCTATTGGGAGACCGCCCTGAGGTCGCTCGTGCGAATTGGTTGTCGATTCCACAGCCACCCTTAGGGATCGGCACAAGGCTCGAAAGGAACCAGAGCCCGTGCTGGAACAATGCGAAACGACAATTGCCAGAGTGAGTACCCACAAAAGGATAAAACCAACTACGCCAGTGGGAGGACTGGCATAGACTCCCAGAACCCGTCCGGAACCTAGAAGAAATCACGGGGTAAGCGGATGTCAGGCACAACCCAGGACCACGATGGAACCTAGCAGATCAAAAGCGACCGCAGGAAGTGTAGGTGCGTCGTAGAGACCGTGTGTGATATTGATAGATTGTGGGAAAACAAAAGGAGGGAGGGGCATGGTTTGATCCATGGGCGAGTTTACTGCAGATGAGAGCAACGATGTCGCTTCGTATTTCCTCTCGGGCGGGCACTGTATTGGTGCGCCGTTGTGATGACCCGGCGGGGACGCCCGGTCAGAAATAGGCTCGTGCAGATGACCAGCGTCGTGCATGAGACCCGTGTCGGCGAGCCGTTGGCCAAGCACTGCCAACATCCATTTCGAGCCATGGGACAGAACGGCAAGTTCGCGGTGAGCGTCCAGAAAGCCGAGCAGGAAGCAACGAAACAGTCTGGCATGGAAGCTGATTGTGTCCTCCCATTGAACGAACCTGAACATCGTCCAAAGGGGTTCGAGAAAGTCTTGGTGAAAGGAATGAGATCGGAGCTTCAAACTTGCTTGCCAGTGGACCCTACTTTCCCCGAACCTCGAAGACCGCCACATCAACCCGGAACCCGTCGAGCTAGCGGCGGATAAAGCTTGGCAACGGTTTCGAAATGTAGCCCATGTGGTGGTCTCGACCAAACGTGGACTGATGATGATCAGATTTATTCCTCCCGTTTTCCGAGAACCAAATCATTCCTTTTCTATGCTGCGGTAATACTAGCTTGCCTGGTTCTCCCGACATTAGGCGTCGACAGCCCTCCGTTTGCGTCCGTTTCGGTTTCTATCGTATGGAAACGGACAAGCGCGTTCGGCAGCCTATTTCGTTTCAGATCAGGTGTCACACTCTCGTTTCACTTTGGTAACAGGACACCATTCGCTCTGGCTCGCTGAACTCGACCGTTTGCAAACGGCGGGAATTCAAAATGAAACGAAACGGACACAAACGAGGAAACGGAAGGCAGCCGAACGGCCCAGGCCTCACAGATACCGAGCGGCGACACGGTGTGCAACATTTGATGCCATTCATTTCGGAATGATCTATCCTAGATTCACGGTGTTAGTGTTCACCTTGGTCTTTGGATTCGTAACACTTCGAGTATCGGGGACGCTTATTAGATCACTTCAACATCACTCTTCAAGAAGATTTAGTATCTTTAATGGTATTTTCTTTGAATTCGGATATGGGACGTTCTTGAAACCCAAAGTTTGATACTGCTATATTTTCTCATATCGAATGCCAACCAACGGTCGTATAGTGTAGTGGTTATCACTCGGGATTTTGAAGACAAGATTAGATTTCCCGAAACCCAGGTTCGAACCCTGGTACGACCTTTACTTTTTTACATTCGTCGGTGCTAGACCTACCCAATTTACTTGCCCACGTTCCTAGAGTTGTGGATGGTCGATTACTAAGTACAAGGTACTGTCGAATTCGACGTAAAGATGGGGCGAGGTTCTGGTCAAGTGCTTCTTCTATGCCTGGACCAGCCCTCGGGTAACACACGCTACCATTTCCCATCAAATCACGAGCGTTTCCATTCCAGTGTGCAGTCCCTTGGTTCTTCGGCGTGTGTGGTACCGACTGCCAAGTTCGTCGTCGTTTTCGAAGTGGTTGCTTCCGGAGAACTAGCTTGCCGTTGAATGTCACCAGGGACGCTGGGACCTGCCACTACTCCGTCGAGCACTCCAATATCCATCTGTGCGTCAGGCCACGAATGGTCTCAGAGCGAAGATGGCAACGTCGCTTTGCCATACATCCACCTCGAGACCGGATTTTCCAATGCCGGTTACGAGGTCATCGTATCTTCGACGAAGAGTGCACCTCCCAGGCGCCATCTGACAGCGTTTCATTTTGGCGCGCACGTGTAAGAGAGATGGAAAAAGACCCAGTCAACCGTCTGGCACTTGTCCTCGGACACCTCACCGTCCATGAGGCGTTGGCCAAGAGAGGACATTTACATGTCGTCGCGCGCCAACAATCCGACACGAGATTGTCCGATTCAATGCATGCCTCGTAGTCCCGTGAATCACCTGAGCTGGCACCTGAGCTGGCAGTGCGCCACAAGAAGATGTTTGGGTCAAGGCATAAAAAGGGAGGTGCCTATCCTTGGACGACTCTGGCAACAACCGAGCTGAGCTCACGGAATCACTTTGCTGACACTTTGACGGCGAAAGGAGGACTTGGTTGAATTAAAGAAGAAGAGAAAAGAATGGAACAGAGTGTACAAACTGGACGGATGGTTTTGATGGCGCTTTTTGCGTCCGAATTTCGATCTCGGCAAGCGTCGTTATTAACGTGTTCCGTGAAACTTGTCAGGAGGATTTCTCAGTGGGCGGTCTCTCACCCGCCGCGGGGCGGATTTCAAGAGTTATGTACGTACAGAACCCGGCGCTTCCTCTCTTTCCACTCTCCCTCTTCGTTCGTCCCTTCTCCAGCAGTCCCTGCGCACCCACCCCTGCAGCAATCTACCTATATCGAGGCCGGTTTTCGATACAAGACTGCAAGGCATCGGGGTCTTCGCGACCACGCCGAGACAGGGAAGAAACAACGCACACTGTGGACCAGTTTGGCAGGTATTTCGTTACGAGGCACAGCGTACATCTCGCCAACAGGCTCGAGCTTCGAGGTGACCCTCTGCCTCGCGTCGTAGAGGTTGCCGCGACTTATCTCCGTCGTCGTACTTCAGTTCCGCGTTATCGTCAAGCTATTATACTCGAGCTCATCGCAAAGCCCAATTGCATCCGTGTAGCAATTTTCTGCCCGTGGATTAAGTTGCTGCGGCACCGCCATCAAACCCAATCCGAGGTGCGTTGGCAACGGGCTATATTCAGACACATGACTTGCCATCTCACCGGCTATAGGACTGTGTAAACGTGTCCTCTACACTCTCCCTTAGTCTTCACGCCAAACCTGAGCCGTGCAACCCAAACTATTCTGGGGAAGGGCTTCTATTCTGGCATTGCGGTGGCGACTCTTGGACCTCTATCCGAGCGGAACATAACCCTAGAGGCACGAGGTGCCAACGTGGTCCGTCTCCTAGGACACTTTGCGACTTTCCGGTAATAAGCGCGGATTTGCAGTGCCTCTCTACTCTTGATCGGAGAGGGCGGGGACGTACGTACACCTCAGCAACGAACGTTGCACCTATCGTTCTTCGATCGAGATTCAAGAGTGTTCCTTTTTTTCCCCTTTTGCAACAAGGTGGCTGAGGGTACGGTTCGGAACCAAGCCCATTGATAAGTTCTCGTTTGATCACATCTGATAAGCGCCATTCGGCCGACAGGACAGAGAAATGCTAGGCGTGCGAGGAGACAACGGGCGAACGGAACAGGAGAGAACGGAAACGAGTCCAGACATCGGTGTTCGCGGAGATGATTTAGATTTGGGGTCTGCCATGAGGGTCGTGGGCGGCGAAGGGCTGGATGAGGCGTGTCATGAAAAGGACCGAGAGGCCGTGTTTTCGGGTGATGCGAACGAGGCCTCGGCGGGCGAGAAGCATGAACAGAGCCAGAATCTGGTTGCTGGCGAATCAGCAGCGGAGGAATTGGACGAGAAAGAAGAAAAGAGGCCGGGCGGAGGAGCGGAGACGGCTGGAGTCCGTGAAGATCAACATGAGGCTCGGTCGAATCGCCGCGTGGTCATTGTGTGTGCGCCGCGAAATTACAAACGCCCTCAGTCACTCCAGAATCTCAAGTCGAACGGAGCAAGAGAAACTTATAGCACTACTATCAGCAGCGGCGGCACCACTCTCACCGGCTCCAACGGGAAGACTACTACTACCACTACTCCCATTCTTCCGCCAGCCATCCCTCCGCGCTCACCACTCCGTCCTCGTTCTCATTGCCAGGGAACCCCTCCAGCCCCCGTCGGAACAACACCGAAAGCGACTACCATTGACATTCCCGTTGACCCCGTCACACCTTGTATCGACGTTAACGAGGACGGCACTCAACTTATCCTAATGCCATCCCTCCGCGAGAGTTTCGGAGGGTCTCTTACCGCCCTCCTTGCCACTCTGGAGGCGGAGACCCTCCAAGACAAAGCCTTGCCTCTTCCACCCGACCAAGAAGATGGGCTCACCATCGACTACAGCGACGAGATTGAGGAAGAAGAGTATGATCCGGACGCATCCCAGCTTTCTTCCACGGACAGCCTCACCCTCGACATTCCAACTTGCCCTGCCTTAGCGAGCCCTACCACACCCAATCAACCGACAGTCATGACAAAAAGAGTCCATGCCCTGCGCGAGCTGCTTTCTTCAGAACGTGCATACACATCGGATCTCGCATTGATCCGCGATATACATATCCCACTGGCACTAGGCAGGTCCCTTTTATAATAGTCTACGCTAATCCTCTAACCTGGTTCCCGTCGCAGGACAACCGGCTCCTTTCAACACCAACGGCCCGCCTAGCCCGCCACCCTTCTCGCCCGGTTCTGGGTCGGGCTCCTCAACGCGAACAGTCTCTACTGCTTCCGATTCTTCTACAGCTTCTTCACAGCTTGGCCCTCCTATGACCCGGGACGACGTACGCATCATATTTGGGAACATCGGCGATCTAGCAATGTTCTCAGATCACTTCGTTGACCGCTTAGAGGAAGCCCTCGGGGGCGCACTCGACGGCGGTAGTGGCGAAGATAGAGTTGGCGCACTATTCCTCGAGATCGTGAGTGTACATGTTCTTTGTCGTTGTCGGCTTTGTTCACACATCGTTGGTTCCGTGCTCAGATCCCAGCCCTCGAACCTCCTTATAAGACATACATCACTCGTCACCCGACTGCACTCGCCCACCTCAATGCCCTCCCTTCTTCTCCAACGCTCTCGGCCTACCTCTCGCATACCCGAACGCTCGCATCTTCCCTTACGCATGCCTGGGATCTTCCTTCCCTCCTCATCAAGCCCGTGCAGCGGCTTCTCAAGTATTCACTTCTCCTTGGTGCTATCATTGACGCCACCCCCGACTCCCACGGCGACCGCACCGCACTCGTAAAAGCGCGTGAACGAATGGAGGAAGTCGCGAGAAGCGTCAACGAGGACCGTCGGCGTTGGGAAGTCGTACGCGAGGTCCTCGGAGGTGCACCCATCCCTTCTGCCAACGGAACAGGCAAGTCAAAGAAAGGCAATGGTACTGTCCATGTCGGTATGGGAGCTGCTGCTTCTGCGCATCTGAGCCGGATGAAGTCCCTCCGCGGACACAAGACCAAGGACATTGTCGAGAACCTGTCCGATAACGCGGAAGCTCTCGAGGTGGCGCGATTAGAAGGCGAGTTGCAGAGGTATGCGGCTTTCCTAGATAAGCTGGCCAAGGATGTCAAGGACTGGCGACTGAGCATGCGTCACGCATTGGTCGCGTTATGGCAATGGGGCATCACCTTTGGTGCCGTTCTCGGGCTCACCCCGTCGCCGTCTGTGTTAGAGGCCTCCAATTCCGTTGACGAGCTCGATGCCGAAGGACGCTCGGAGGCATACGATGCGTTCACAGTGTTGCTGGCCGGCCTTCCAAGTCTATGCGCGGACCTCGAACAAGAGTTACAAAAGTCGTTCATCCCTCTTCTCTGCAACCTGAAAGCGATGATGGAGCCCCCGACGAAACTCCTCAATGCGATGCACTCGCTCGAACCACTCCATGTCACCCTCCTCCACACGCCCTTTTCGCCGACCAAGTCCCGTCGCCCCGCTCCTACCCTTCTCACTGCGTCGCAATCCTACCTCGCCCTCCGTTCCGCGCTGTCAGCCGAGATGCCTATCCTGCTGCGAGCGATGAACAAAGCGACGGGGTTGGCGGTGCGTATCATCGCAGAGCGACAAGGGGCGTTCTACGCCTCCATTGGAGAGAGATGGGCTGAGCTGTGGGATGCACTTAGGGTGGAAGGGGAGCGATGCGGCGGGTCGGAAGAGACGTTGCGGGTATGGTGGGAACGATGGGGTGATGTCGATGCGCAGCTGTCGACGATGAGAGTCACGCGCAAGGACAAGTGGTGGGCGGAGAGGGAGAAGGAGCTGCGGGATCTGGGTGTGCGGGCTGAGAAGGAGAAGGAAGGTGTGCGGGAGGGCAATGGGAAGGATTCTCGACCGACGAGGAGGTCGACCGCACCGCCGTCGGCAATACAGGGAGGAGCGACGCCCGATTCTGGACGTGCGTCGAACCAACAAGGACCGCCGACGCCGTCGTCCCAAGCGAAGCGGCAGAGCCATCAACATCAGTCATCGACTGACACGATACCTTCGAACCGCAGACGTAGCGGAAGCGCCTCGATCATCCCGCAGATACAGCGCCGACCATCCGATGAGTCGCTCCGGTCGGGCAAGTCGACCAAGTCGACTGGCAAGTCTAATCGGAACAGTCGAACGGAGGATGAGCCACCGGTGCCTCGTCTCAAGCCCAACTTTTCACAAGCGAGCGGTAACGGGCCACCGCGCACCAAGGGCGAGGTCCCGCCTCTGCAAACAATGTCATCGCAGCCCTCGCAGGTGTTTGTGGACTTTGAGAACCACTGTCCGCCGTCGCCGCTGTCCCTTGACATATTCGATGCCGAGGAACTGGATTCAGAGTATAGAGGACGAACTCAGCGGCGGTCGAGTCTGAAAAGTAAGCTTACAGATACGTTCCGGCCTGCACATCACCGTCGACGATCGTCTTCCGTCAAGTCTCTGGGTGCACCCTCGTCCCTCGCGCCGTCATACCACTCGACAGATGCGCCTCTGCCACCATACTCTCCTTCACACCAGTTACAAACGCACTCCACCAATGGTTCTGTGACGTTGCCTTTGCAGCAGGCACGTCCGTCGCCTACGCTTGCCGCCACGCGTGCGCTATACACTACGCGAGCTATCCACCCCTGTCTCCCACCTACCGGGGTTTCGTACCGCGGCCTTCCGTTCTTCCAACTCGTCTATGGCGACTCGTTTGACGTCTTGCGCGAATACGGACATCCCTCGACGCACGTTGACCTGCCACTCTACGTCGATGACGGGGAGGACTGTCTACTCCTCGTGCGAGCGAGAAGCAAAGGTGGTGGGTATGAGGCGAGTGATGTGGGTTGGGCGTTGGCGAGTTTCTTATTGCCTGTCGACTGAGCGATACGGTTGGCTTGGCAACGTGATGGATGGATGGGCCTGTGGACCTGGTCGAGACCGTACTGCCAGGTTGGATATTTCCGGTCTGTTGCGATACCCCTACCACCTTCCTTTCCCCTTGTTACTGCAACTATCTATCTGTCGTACCCACACACCATCCCCTATCGCTGATCATAGATGGATAACGCATTGCATACCTGCGTACCCCTCACCACCGCCTTGGATGGCGGAAGGACAGATCGAGGCGGACGCTGTCCCCGCCCTTTATAGCAGCATAGCACACATCGACGATAGCACGTGACATAGTTACGTGCAAGGTTAGGCTGTCTTTTCTTTCTTTTCTTCGTTTTACTTAGATGCTTGTACTAATTCATTGTGCACTGCCCACACATACTGCATTGCTTTGCTCCTGTTTCTCCCATATGCTTTCTTTTTGCCTCCGTGTTCTTCGTTTGAGGGATCGATTGATAGATCTTGTACAAGAGTTGGTTCTTGCGGTCGAGTTGGTACGACGATGTAGCAATCAAGAAAGTGATTAGAAAGAAAAAGAAAAACGAACGGCTGGCTCGATGCATAGCATTACCACCTGGTGGTCCGATCGTCGCAGAAGCGATGCACCCTTGCGGCTCGACCGACGCTCTATTCCCGAAAACTCGAATGTGGATATGCCGAGTGCTGTCATTCATACCACGTCATCCCAAACCTTGCAGTTTATCCGCGAACTGGAATGTTTTGTCAAAAGTAGGAGCATTCTCGAATGGCGACGGTGTTATCTTATCTTATCTGAATCTTTTAGGGATTGCGCGTGGGGGCTACTGCCCGAGCTGCAATGCTTTGAACTGTAGTACCGTACACTGTTGGTCAGTGGTCACCTTCATTCATTATGCATTATGAAGTATTACTAGCATGCATGATCGGGTTGGTGCCAGTGAAGGGTGAATTTGTCCCAGCTATGTGTTATGAGGGAGTGACCCTGTTCCTGGTAAAGATGGCACGAAGGCCCACATTGAGATGTCAAATGTCGGCGCAAATCTGTCGTCACGGGGCAAAGCAAATCACTAGTGATTCACTACGAAACCATGGACATGCAAGTGCTCGACTTCCACGTGCTATCGTTGTTCACTTCCCAGCCCGTTGCAGAGCGTTTCTCAAGCCACTGTATGTAACAGAAGCATGCATCGACTGCTATGCAAGGCAACTACCGCCTTCGTAGATGGAAACCTTGCTTGAACTGATTAATCAATGATCGATATCATGTATGAAGTAAATCCTGGTGATTCGGCAGTTACCGCTAAGTTCGGCGTTGCCCGGTGAGTCAAATAAAACAACGGAAAATTAGATGGGGAACAGGCAAGGTGATATGTAACGTTATCGCTTCAAGACACAGCCTGTTTGAACAGCTTGCAAAAGAAGGACATTCCTTGTGCCAAAGTGGCAGGTTACCTCGATCGTCGGCTGACAATACTTTGTTCACCTCTCGTGAACGTCTACTTTTGGGTTCCCCTCGGGAGTACTTTGCAGTGAGTCCCAGATATGACGTTTTCGCTGCTTATTCTTCCAGAAAAAAAAAAAGGAGGCCTGGAAGACCCGTAGACCGAGTCGACGTTGATGAACGTCACGAGCGAACATACATAACTTGCACATTTTTGTCGACGGCCCGGAAACGCAGATCTTCAAGTACTGACAAACAGTGAAATTGAATGTCATCTCGGTACGAGGTGAGTTCCACATGTTCCGCACAAGGCGAACGCCAACGTTTGATGGCGGAGCCTATCAGGTTGGTGTAACCGTTCGAGTGTTGCTTGTTTGCACAGACCCCCTTTTTGCTCTTGGGATTAGCTTTCGTGTTTCCATGATTAGCCTAGAACAAGGCACCAGGACCAAGGGGAACGCGGTACCCGGAGACACGTTGTCCTGAAACCGGCACTCTCCTCAGGGGTACTTATCCCCTGCGCATTCCTGACTCGACGACGACGACGGTTAGTAGCTTGGTCCAATCAGAGCTAACCACACAAAGGTTCATGATTGTATACGGACCTACGTGGACATGCAGTAAGTTATGTGTCGTGTGGATGGCATTTGCGCACGTCTCGTCGTGCGTGATGTTCAATTAAAAAACAGTGTCTTGCTCTCCCGACTATACATATCTCTGCAGGCAAGCACCCTGCAATGTCTGGAAAATTGCCTCTAGGAAAGCCCGTTTACCATTCGTGGATTTTTCTTGGTAGAGCGAGGTCTATCTTCAAGGCGCCAGCAGAGCTCCGTCCGTCACTGCCTCCGTACCTGAATTACCAACGAACGGTCAGATGGCCTCGGACAGGAATTTGTGCAGTCTGGCTGCCGAAGCATTTACGTTCTTTCGTACCCTGGTCAGTAGTCTTATCTCGAAATGATGCATCCTCAGTTTTGCAATTCCGCTTATACCCTCACCATGAGGAAACAGGACGCTGACCTGTCTTCTGACGCGGGCATTAACGACACAATGAACGTGGAACTGCCGTACTGCGCTGTTTACTGATGGCGGGCATTTGGGGGGGCAAGGAAAGTCTTAATTTATATATATTTATATTTATATTTTCCTGGAAAGGAACCCGACCGCTCCACAAGGAGGTTTGTGGAGCCTCTCCAGGAGCCTTACCTGGCAAGACGTTTCCCTGGTCAATCCCTTTCCGTTCACCGTGCTGGAACCCGGTCTCCCACAAAAGAAGCCGAGCGAGACCAAGGCGTTGGCGTTTCCCCTGCTAAACGTTCCCTTTTTGTTTTCCGTGGACATATGAGCCAACGTTCCAACCCCCCGAGTGAGTGGCATCTCATCATTTCTTATCCGACCTTGCCCCTCGCGTCGTTTGTCTGGTGGCAGATGATGCGGCTCGTTCAGCAAGGGAATCATGGAACCCATAGGCCATAAGACCAAGGACGAGAACGAGAACGAGAACGAGGAAGACAAAGCGCGCCAACCGCCTTATAATATCCCTCATCTTTCGTCTCCGTTCCACGACATTCTAGAAAACCCGCGCTATTCTAGAACATCCAGGTAAATAAATAAAAAAACCGTCATTCACCCAGGTGTATATATTACATATATAAAATAAACGGTGGCGTTTTCGTTGGCAATCATGAGAACGACGTAAATGTCGTCGTCACGGCTGTACATTGATCCGACAAGAATGGATGGGGGGGTTCCCAACGTTTTAAGGGGGGGGGGGAGAGGGGAGGCAACGCTGTTTGGAAGATCAGCGTGGGGTTACTATTCCGTGTTCGTTTCGAAGTGGATGGATGGATGGCGACGAGTTTCAATGTGACTGCTTTGAAAAAAGGGTGAACTCGGTTTCTTGTGTGAAACCCTTGTCCCGTCATGCGGGAGTTGCAAAAATACCCCACTCGGTCCCACCGCGTTCCGGGGTAGCACGCTCGAACGTAAGGGCGAAAAAAAAGGAACTAAAAGGGCCCCTTGAAGACAAGCAGCGGCCCATGAGGTGGTCATTTCCCCCTGAGTAAGTACCATCTGGTCATGATCATGTTCTTTTCGAAATTCGACTCGATAGATATGACTTGTTCCAACACCTTCGAGAACGTTACCGTCCAAATTCGCACCACCAATACATTCATACAGATCGCATCAGAAGAAACGCGAAGAAAGTTCCATCATGTTCGACTCGGTAGATACGGGTCGTTCCAACACCTTCCAGAACGTCTGTCCAAATTCGCATCACGTCCGCTCGATACAATTCATACAGATCACATGAGATGATGCATGAAAGAAAGAAAAAATCGTCACAACGTCAAAAGTCATGCATGATCAAACAAAACAAAAAACGACCGAGAAAAAAGGAGGCATCCGAGTAACCCGCTGGAGAAACCATGCTTGATCAAAATCGCACGTGTTCAGGTTCGTGTTCTTCGGGAGGGACGACTTCGCCCTCGGCGTTGAGCGGCCAGAGCGAATTTCTGAAAAAGTTGGATGGATCATATGTCCGCTTCACTTCACAGAGCCTGTTCCAGTTCTCTCCAAAGCACGCCATGACCCGGCCGGGCGGTTCATGTCTCCCTAGGAACTGCTCATGGAATTGGGACACCTCGACATCATCGAGTATGGAAAGGCTTACGCTGGGGAGAGGACCACCGATAGCGACAGGGGCGAGCGTCTCCGCAATCCACTGCATTCGCGAATAGACCGTGCCGTGAGAAAGTGGCGAAAAAAAAGAGGTGCTGGGGGACACGCTTACCTCCTCGGCAGACTCGACACATCGCGGATCCTCAAAGTCGATGTCCCACTGATGAAGTGCAGCTATGGTGAACGCCGCCTGACGCTGGGACTTTGGCAAGCTACTGTTCTCAAAGTCAACCAGGGCTCCTCCAGCGAGCTCAAAGAGCCAAGCTGTGCAGTGTGCATGAATCGTCAGCAGAGTCAATTCCAGATTTCGAAGCTACGTACTGCAGCCAACAGGCGTCTCGGCGAACTGCAGCACCGTTTTGTTGACGATGTCGTCGGGAAGTGAGTGGATCAGCGCGGAGCGAATGTACCACTTGTTTCCCGCTGCGTCAATGCTCCTTTAATACCCTTCCGCATTAAACGTCGATGTTAATGACATACCCTTCCCTCTCAACACCTGGGCAACACTGTCTTGTTGATGCAGAAATGATTTCTCGTCCACTTCGTTTAGCAAGCAACGTTCACCATCCCAAGACGAGATGGCCTGAAGAAATTCTTGTCCCTTCACTTTAGGCCCAACATAGCACATCTGGATGACGACGAGGGAGTCTTGACCGGCCGGTCCCGCCGTGAGGAGAACATTGGCATAGAGCTCACGTGGTGCGCCCTTGACACAGTCACGAAAATGCTTGATGAGCGAAGGCGCAGTTGCTCGGTGGAAGCGGCTGTGGAAAGAAAGAAAAAAAATTTGAATATCGGTGTTGATGAACGACTGTGAATCTCACTAAATGAGACTTCCAGCGAACACCACAGGGACTGGGAAGGCCCTGGCCTTATAACGTGTAACCACACCAAAGGCTGGACCAGCTCCGCGAAGCGCCCACCACAGATCTGGGACTGCGATCAAATCGTGCGAAGTGGCGAATATCAGGGAAACAACTGACCTGGATGTTCGCTTTCGTTGGTGATCACAATGCGCCCGTCTGCGAGCACCACTTCAGCCTCGACAAGATTATCGATGCTCAGTCCGTGAAGACGACCGAGGAAACCAAAGCCTCCAAGAAGCATAACAGCAGAGCCAGCTGGATGAGCGGCACTGAAAATTAGGTCACTCAGACACATCCTCTGTCATATCAGTCGTGAAGTGTTACTCACAACGGGATGTGGTACGGCACAGCACTACGACCACCCGCCAAAGACTGCGCTTCCAAAGGGTTGGCTGCACAGAATTGATCAACCTCTTTTTGTCGCATTCCTGCACCAAAGGTGACATAGGCGTGTGAATGAAGAGGGGTTGCATAGGTGAGCATGTTTTGCGTGGAAGAAAGGAATGCGGGGGAAGCAAACATTGAGCTAGGCAAATGCCGTACCAGTCGAGATGTCGAAGGCGCGGGCGGAGGATTCTGAGTCAGGTCATCATCAAGGTATCCAAACGGATCTGCAGCAATTGATGGAGAAGACACCGATGACTGGGAAGGCGGAGTTGGGGGAGACGTCGGCGGGATGCTCCGAGTTAGTGTCGCCGGCCGTCCGCAAACGCTTTCGAGTGGTAATACTGGAATACTTTCGCTAGGTATCGCGGGGCTGGCAGAGATCTGAGGCGAAGGGTCGTCTGTTTGAGGAGAGGCATCCAATCTTCGCCGGATGGATGGACGGAGAGGTTCGGACATATCTGCGGGGTGGAGAAACCTTTCGAGAGACTCGGAAGACGCGCCGTATACGCGGAGTCTTGCGTCATCATCTCTTCTGCGTTTGCCACTTGCCGCAATGTCCGAGATGTCCGTCGCAGCCTTTTCCTTGCCCTTGCTGCCGGGTGGGGGCATGTCTCTGATGCTCGTAAAGGATCCATCGTCCTTTGGAGATTCGATATCTGTTTGGACTATCCTGCTGAGATCGACGATGATGTCGCCACCGACGGCCCAGCCAGCTGTACCATAACCACCTGCTTTGATGGATATGGTAAGAGAGTGGTTCTGACAGAAGACGATGATTCTGGAAGCGAGCGCGCGCGGTGTCAGAAGCGGATGCACGTGTTCCCCAAAGTGTGCTTGCGACTCACCGGCTGACGTCTTGAGCATCCAGAGGACACGCCACGGCCATGGCCGCAACCTTGACGTCGCCGTTGAACATTTTGGAGTAGTCTACGAAGCTAGAGGAGATGCAGGAGCGTCGAAGATGAGGAACAAGATGCATCACATACTTGGGATCTGTCGACTGATAGACATCGCCGCGTATTGTAGCGGCGAGCTCCGTGAAGAGGTTGGTGGGGAGAGTGTGCGTGTCGGGCATGATGGTGATGAGAACAACTGGGATGGCGTGGATTGGAGAGAGACGGGGGTCTTTTAAAGAGCTGGAGGACTCCCTGAACATTAAAAGGGCGAATTAATTTTGATGTGTATATGAAAGGCCGCACCTTCCGGGACACTCATGTGTCCATCGCTGCTGGACGGGAGAGAATTCTTATCACTTAACTTCGCTGCTGCAGTGCAGTCGAGGCGATGAGGGCTAGCCAGATTTTTTATGTGGTGATGCTGGCATCCGGATCGAGCAAGTCCATCAGGATCTTGAACTTAACGGTGAACTTGCACAGTCCCCCTAAGTTCGCACCGTCACAAAAGATCTTCTCTCACCGCCAGCCTATGTAACTCGTCAGCCAACGTCGGACACACCTTGCCTGATGAGTCCCGGTCATTGACCTCCAGCCTTCACAGTGACAGAGCCGCTCGCCTCTGCAACTCCGGTGCTCGGGAAATGGGAACACAGTCGAATGGTGGCACCCTCAAAATTGGGGAGCACCCGTTTTCTGCGGGCCCCACCCGTCGATCTGCGCATTTGGGAAAACCACATAGTCGGCTTCTTGGTGGTGCAAGTTCACGCCGTAATCACCGAGGTCGTATTTACGGAAATCCGTCTCTCTCTCATACACAGTGCTCCACAAGATTGACTCCACTTCGGGCACCCAAATCTCTGGGTGGCGCTGTCACGGTCCTTCCACACGTTGCAACACCGGACGAGCGAACACCAGAACGAGAATAGGGTGCGTTGTTGAGCTCCACTCTAGTGGATCCCGTTGTCAAGAGAGGAAACGAGCCTTGCACCATCCGCGGAATCAATACGTCAAGCGACAAAAGCATACTGTTATCCGACCTATCTTCCCTCAAACATCCTCACGAGCGGCGACCGACACCGCCAATGGTAGTTGAGAACCGAACTCAACTTCACCCTCGATTACCGGAAGCATCACGAAGGACGCCCCACGGCGAACCCTCTCAGATCGATCCGTCATCGTAATCTCAAACTTGCCAATAATTTCCACGAGGAACGCTTGCATCTCGATTACGCTGTTGGATGATACGGTCTGTTCAGTATCTTTCGTTGATTGTCAAGAAAAGGTGGCGTACGCAAAGCGCCATCCCAGGCATGCGCGGACGCCGCCCAAGAAGGTCATCCTGTATTAAAAAAGGGTTTGAAGTCGTTTGCCTAATAATGCGCAAGCATGCCTTACAAGCTTGCATAAACACCAATGGACACGGGTTTCTTTCCATTTGCGACACCGTCCAGCCATCGGTCAGGGTTGAACTCGTGTGAATCATCTCCCCATAAATCCGGAATGCTGCAGGATATCAGAAAACGCATGCGACACATAAGTGCACAGCAGACCGGTTGTACGCAGCGATCGACGCCACTATCCGCGTCCCCTTGGGGACAACTATTTCAGTGATCACCTCACCGGATTCTGTGGTAATTGCTCGGGAAAGTGGAATAATGTCATCTTTATCAGCTATACGGTAGGCGTGAGGCACCACAGGATGGTACCGTAATCCCTCCTAGTAAACGAGGCACACAATGAGTCAAAACAATGCACGACATGGAGTAAACGCGCTGTTTACCTTGATCACTGCCGTGGTGTAAGGCATCACATCGAAATCGGCCATCGTGAACTGTGTATCACCGCGTGCCCGGACAACAGCCTCTGTCTTTCGTATCTCTGCGCGGAGTCTAGACTGCATTTTCGGATGCCGCGCAAGCTCCAAGATGATCCAACTCAACGAGTTTGACGTGGTTTCATGTCCCGCAAACAGAATTGTACTGACGACCGTTAGGCGGGCGTGACCACCAGGCAAAGATCAAACCATTCTGCGTACCGCATTTGAGATAACACCTCCTCTTCTGTCATCTTGTTCTTTGTGTCCGTGTCCATGTTGGCCTTGACTGTGAGATGGTCAGAAACATTGATGAGAAATGCTTAAACATCGTCTACCAAGCAAACTGAAGATGTCCCGCCCCCCCTCTCCCGCTAACAGTGTCTCGGTTTTCTCGCGCACCATTTCTTTTGCTACTTCCGTGACTGCCTTTTTCGCCTCGCGCGCGCGTTTAAGCCGAGGGTTTGATCCGTGATCAGCCACCCATTCGAGTACCGAGAGCGGAATATACTTGGAAGCTGCCTGTACGAAAATCTGTGTTGCAGAGGGATGTCCAAAGACGTCGCTCCTGGGAACAATACAAGGTCACATTACAATCCGAAGAGAAGGTCCGCGAGTGAACTAACAGCATATTATTATACTTCTTATACAGGGGATGTTCGTCGTTGTGGACGGTGCCGAATTGGACATCGAATGCAGCTGATGGGATGTTGGAGGGTGCGTTCTTATCATCTTATCACGCGGGAAGAGACATACCTTGGCCAATGGCATCCAGTGTTCCACGGGAAATCCATTCTGGAATATTGAAGACGACTTTCTGGTCGTCACTGCTTCCGATGACCTCCATCCATTTCGTGCACATCTACATCGCAAGTAAGACTCGCAAATGCAAGCAGGAAGTTGGCATGCATGAACTTACAGCCTCGGCGCATCCCTTGAAGGTGCTCAAGAAAGCTTTTGATTCCGGCACCCCAAATCCAGGGAGGATGATCTTCCTTTGTCGCTTATGATCCTCGCCTGTCAAACGGTTATCAGAAATCCCAACGATCGAGCACTGGCATTACCATCTGCCCAAATCAACCCCTGTCCGTTGACCATTCGGGAAATGACGCGGAGATTTGGTTGCTTCGGATAAGAGTAGGCCGCAGTGTTGAATATCCATTGGAGTGCTTTTGGATCGGCGAGCAGAAGCTGATCCCCCTACAGACCAGTAAGACACGGAGTTAGATACCAATACGACACTTGTAATCGATTGAACTTGCTCCAAAGACGGTCTTAAAGCGAACGACGTTTCCATAGAGGCTTTGCCATTCAAAGTCGGTCAGACCGACGGGACGTTGGAATAGCTCAAGCAAGTTTCCTGGGCGACGTCAACAATGCGGCGAGCGGACAGGAAGACGGGACTCGCCAAGGAGGAACGAGGATGGCTTTGGGCCCTGGATTTTGGACAAAGATGGGCGTGTGTAACGCTTGAGCAAGGTATAGGCGAGAGCGAGGGCAGTCAGCCCCACTACCACGGAGCTGGTGATCATGGTGAGCAAGCGAGCAAATACGAGGGCTGAGAATTTATGGTGGATGGCGCCTTGTCCCGTCATGACACTGACAGTACTACGCAGCTATCGATGCCATCGGATGATGAATGTCAGATGGTGAACAAAAGGAGCCAATGACTGCAAGAGGCAAGCAGTGGAATAATTCCAGTGACGAGAAAATTTGGTGGCTAAAAGAGGGTGACTGCAAATGTTTTTGTCATAAGCTCTTACATGTTGGGGTCAGGAGACTCAACGTCGCAACCGAATTATTGCAACGCTGTGGGAGTCGCGTGGGTTCGTCTCCTTTTTTACGGGAGGGTCGCATGCCCGAAGATATCCAAATTCTTCATGGACCCACGACGTGCTGGTGTCTCAGCTCTTGTCTGGAAATGCAAATAATATGTCAGCGGGCACCGAGACACGGATGGTCAGTGTTCGTCGAGAACATTCTCCCGCGCTGTTATGTGATGAGGATGAGTCCTGAGGATCGAGACGTGCATGGAGGGGGAACAGGCCCAAGTATGTAAAAGCAGTCGAGTTGGACCAAGCACACGCTCGCGCTTCTACAGTATCCCTTTTCGTAACGATGCGGTGTTGCCAGACGTTGTTCGGAGCCATACTGCATAGTCGTCGACGTGTCACTTTTTCCACAGTCCTCGCTCGGGACGCTACGCACGACAACGTCCGACCATCACCGTTGCTACTGCCAGGGTTCGCATGGACTTTCTTTCCCAAACTTATATTGCCCTTCGAGGGCCCACCGGCGCGCCGCAGTCACCGACGGATACGATCGCCAAGCTCAGCGACCGCCTCTCTCCCTCGACACTCCTCGCCGACAGACGCGCCGCTGTCCTATCGCTCAAAGGCCTCACCCGAGATTGCAAAGCAGATGTCGGCGAAAGAGCCTTGCCCGGCCTCATACACGTCTTGCAAAACGACACTGAAATCGATGCGGACATCGGCAAGGCCGTCCTCGAGACGCTCCAACATCTGTGCGAGGTGGACGAGCCGTCGAAGGAGCTCGGTCTTAAGCATACCGACTACTTTCTCGCCAACGAGCAATCGACCCATACGTTGTTCACCCTTCTCGGCAGCTCTCATTTCTACATTCGCTTTGCGACGCTCCAGTTTTTGGCAACCCTGCTTCAGAACAGGCGCTCGGCGGTTCAGGGATACTTTCTCAAGGCACCCAATGGCGCCCCCAGCGTTATATCGGTGTTGGAGGATAAGCGTGAAATCATTCGAAATGGTGAGTCAATTGACCTCGCCGGATGAACATAGGTTGTTTTATTCCTCATACTGATGAGGACAACCCTAGAAAGCATCGTCATGATACAACTACTAATATCGCAAAGCCCCGATATTCAGAAAGTCCTCGCTTTCGAGGGTGCTTTCGAGAAGCTCTTCAACATTGTCAGTCAGGAGGGTGGGGTCGAGGGTGGTGTCATCACTTATGATACGCTGCGGTGTGCGGATGGCTTGTTGCGTTTCAACGCTTCAAATCAGGTATGTCTTCCACTCTTGGTTTGTTGGCAATACTAAGGTGCACAGAGTTACTTTCGTGAAACATCACTACCAGCCCTCCTGTGCTCCCTGTTACTCTTTCCACCGAATCTCCAGCTGCAGGATTCTCCTCCCCAGGAGTTTGCATTGCAATTCTGGGATCAACAGAAGGCCGCAAACATAAATCTCATCATCGGGATCATGGGTATGCTTATTGGTTCAAAGGGCAGCAGCGTTAGTATCATCTTTGTCGTCCTTCTCTCGTCCTGACTGTACTTTAGAATCAAGAGACGATGTTGTACGTCCGATGTTTTGTAGAGCTTGCGCTTGCTTCGAATGCACCTACTCTCCTGAAGACCCAGGTAAGCACTTACTAGATCACATTCCCTGATCTAATGCCCGACAGGCTCTGCGTTTGCTTCCCAGTAATCTTGCCTTCCCTTTGTCTGACGTCATTTTGACACCCTATATGCCCGTTCCTGAGACAAATGGTGAAGAGTGGGATAGATTAGAACCTGCATCTGCGCTCGACGTGCTCGTCGAACTCGCCTTGCATGGGGAGTACAATGGTTTGTACGGTGACAGACGGTCGAAAGATGCTCTTGAATTGCGTGGGGCCGCACTCAACGTTTTCGATGTAAGTCTCCATCCCGGTCCTCGCCTCGTCGATTCAAACATTCCCAAGAATTTTGTCCGCAAAGAGGAGATCAAGCAAGCGATCATTCAAGGCATGCTCCCTCCGGAAGGTGCGCTCCCGCTCGGGCATGTTCTGCATGTACATCATACCAACCCTCGTTGCAGTCCCAACGCCAGCTCCGATGATCTCTCCACTCATCCATGCCTTGTGTATCCCACCCACCTCCCCGCTCAATGTCATGAACGTCACGACGACCCACTTTGCCACTCTTCTCTTCGCGCATTTACTCGCATCCTCTCCGCGCTGTAAGACATTCGCACGATCCATCAAGCCTTCTCCAGCGCTTCCACCCTCCACACCCGGCCAAGGCCAGTTTTTCGTCCCAGCCGATGGCGCACATCCGCCATCCCAGTGTTCCGGAGCCCGACGACGACGATGCGCCACAAAGCCTTATCCCGCTCTTCACTGAAAATCTCTCCTTGTCCTTCTTGTCGAAATCGCGGGTGGACGTCGCGGAGGAGAAAGAAGTGAGGGAATGGGAACGGCTGATTGTGGGGTATCTTTGTCTGCTGGTACAGTGGCTCTGGGAGGAACCCAAGGCTGTCAGGGAGTTCCTCGAAGCTGGTGGATTAGGTGTGGTGAGTCTTTATGTAGAGTCGTTTTCGCTCGTCTCTTGAATCTTTTTGCCGTCAAAGCTCGTGGAACCCATCAATCAAACCACGGAAACCGAAAGCCTCGTTCCTGGCCTCTGTGCCTTCCTTTTAGGGTTATGCTACGAATTCAATCACGAACCCGGAGAAATCACACGGTTGGTGATCATCTCTTCATGTCCCCTATTTTTTTTTTAACAATGCCGACACGCTTACCGTGTCACTCTATTATTTTTACTTCCGCACAGATCGACAATTCACCCGATCATCTCTCGGCTCGGTGTGGATGCCCTGATCGGTCGAATGACGCATTTCCGCGAGGACGACCGGTTCAAATCAGTCACTCCCGAGTCGATGGTCATGTCCTCCCGGACGTCGTCTGGTATCGGAGTAGACCCTAACCAGAATTCGGTCGAGCAAGAAGCCGAGATCTGGTTCGACTGGGCCTTTATTGATTTCTGGAAATCGAACCATTGTGAGTCTGCGATGATGGTCGTGTAAGAGATGGACTGACTGCGCCTGCTCGACCGACCGGCCGATTGATCGGCATATTGGTTTGTCGGTGCGCGGGGAGTAGACACGGTACAGCGTGGGCTGAGCGTGGATCCGAACGTGTTGTCCTCTTCCGCGTCTTCGTCTTCGGGTGCGTTTTTCTTTAAATTCTGGCCATTGCTTCGGGTGTCGGCGCTGTCCTTTGCTGACGATCTCGTGTTTTCGCTTACCTCCTTTTCTCCGGAATTGTAGGCCCTAATGCAGAGTCGGCCATGTTGATCAGCTCGCTGCGCGACGTGATCCGCACACAAGCAACCGAGATGGACACGCTCAAAGCCCAGCTCAAAGACGTCACCACGAGCTCTTCTGCACAGGTACGTCACGTGCTCTGACAACGCGATCGTGACCCCTGTCTCGTCATTATGCTGCCCCGCCACTGACATGTTATCCACGTTGATGGACGATCCCGACAGCTCAAGGACCTCCACGCACGGATCGCTGATCTCGAGGCTACGCTGGAAAACGTCGAAGGGAACAAAAAGGACGTGGAGAAGGAACAGGAGGATCTACTTGTGTTGCTCGACGAGATGAGTACGAAGCGGAGGCGGGACAAGGCGCGGATGAGGGAGGCTGGTTTGGAGGTGTCCGAGGACGAGGGGGAGGACGATGACGATGTGGGAGGTGAGGAGGAGGAATGAGGGAGGTGGGATGTGAGAGCGTGTGGGTGGAGCAGTCGAGGTGCGTATGGGGTAGGTCCTCTGATAGATGCTGTGAAACCATTTCTTGTCGCAGAGATTGTAGTCATTACATGCAAACGGGACGCCTCGAACACATGTCTGATTGCACGAAACTGAGTGAAGATGGATGACCGCAACTATCGCGCTGATATGGACTTGTTCGATGCAGATGAATGTACGTGTCGGTCCAGGCGTGTGTCACGTGCTACATAGTCACCACTAGTAGTACTTCGCGGGTGGGAACAAGGACACTTGCAATACCTTTGTGCGCAAGAAGCAGTACTGACTAGAACTTCAATGAAGAACCGCCGCTAAGGATGCAGCAGGTGTCCGATCGCTATGTATACGCCACGACGTCGTCGCGGCGAACCAAATCAAGCTTCGCTGCCTCTTGGTCTGGTTCTCGAGAAAACGGACATCGCAAACGGCTTTCGAGACGTTCGATGCGACGACCTCAGTGACCGGCGAGAGCATATATCGCTATGACTGCATCGATATACAGGTTACATTCACGAGATGGGCCAGTACCGCGTTGTATCTTGAAGAGATTGTATCGGTGTCAATGGATACGTATCACTCCCGTGTTTATCAACAGCAGCTCCGTTATTGGGACCGTCACGACATCCACTGCCACCCTGGCTCTCTGCTCCTAGTACTCGCTGAAGGCCTGACGCCGCGCCGCCGCACTGGGAAATGTGGAGATAAGATGAATACCGCGCGCCGCTGTACGATAGCGGTCCATGGCCTAGTAGGTGTATTCACCTGGACCGTCGCGGCCGCGGCGCGTACTGCTCTTCCCGGTGCCGCCCCGACCCTTCTCAGCTCCTACCGGCCCTAACCCCCTGAAGCTAAAGGCCTGGCTGGGAAATGGACACCGACGTGGGAGCGCGCTCAATACCGACAACAGCATGGATCACAGATCCAAGTGCAGCGGGGTTTGAAAAGTGAATGCGAACCGGCGTTGGAGCCCTTCCGACAACCGTGCGCGACGGTCTGCTCTACTTGTGATCGGAATCCTTTTGTCAACCGAGTTCGGACAAACCGTCTGTCCCGACCGCTCCCGTGTTTGGGTTAGACCGTTTTTTGGGTACGGGGACCTAAGGTATGCCAATCAGAAGCGGCTGCGATCCACGAGACGTAACCTCCCCGTACGCGTAGACCCGTTCATTTCAGCTGCTCCACAGATGTCGGATAGATAGCGCTCACCTGACTTGGATGAATCACACCACCCTTAAATTCACTGACACATCAAAGCTACTGACCATTCAAAGTGCTGTTCCTATCGATTAGAATCGTTCAGACGCGGTCAGTGCTTTGTCTCGAACGTATTCATTTACTTGTGTTGATTTTTGCAGTAGTTTGGTTAGGCCGTTTTTTTTTTTTGGGACCTTGAGGTATGTTAATCATAATTTAAAGGGGTGCGATTCTCGGGCCGTAACCTCCCCGTACGGCATAGACCCGTTCAGTTCAGCTGCTCCACAGACGAGTCGGATAGATAGTGTTCGCCTGGGGGTGCTAACTTGGATGAGTTACACTTTCCTTAAAATCAATGACACCTCAAACTCATTAACCATTCGAAGTGCTGGGTACGGGGACCTTGAGGTGTACCAATCAGAAGGTTGCGATCCACGAGACGTAACCTTCACAGCGTAGACCCGTTCATTTCAGCTGCTCGACAGATGTCGGATAGATAGTCTTAACGTTACCAGTGCTGTTCCCATCAGTCAGAATCGTCCAGACGCGGTCAGTGCTTTTGCTCCAAACCAGATTTACTTATTTTGGTTTTCGCAGTAGAGTACCCACGAAAAAAAAAATACTGAATCAACGATCCAAGCTCGCTCGAACCATGGCGCTAGTATAACTAATCTCAAAGGACAGATATCAAAGGTACAGAGTCTCCGCGAAAGCAAATATAAAATAAGTATATACAGAGCGTTGATCCACATCCGCGGCGACTGCAAAGGTTTCCATGCTAGAAAATAAAATAAAATAAAAGAAGGACCATAGATGGACGACGTCCGTGCGCAGTGTTCACGAATCACACCGCCTGCCCGATGGGGACCTGCGTCCACGCATCCCACCACGCCATCCGCTGGCTCTCATCCCCGAATCCTTCCAACAACTGGATCACGCGCCATACATCTCCCCAATCACTCCCGAGCCCAAGACTGACGCGCACCACACCCAACTCCCGCCCGAGGTCCGACTCGAGATCCCTGAGCGTCGCACCGTCGCACAGGCCATCCATGACGTTTTCAATCCCGAGGAGCGCCGAGGCACCTCCGGGATTGCACATGCAGCCCGTGCGCAATGAGATGTTGTGCATCGTGGCGACGTGTTCAATAAACGTGTTCGGGAGCATGTCGCCTCTCGGCTGTTGACAGGTGGGTATGACATGCATGATCGTGTTTCAGAATCTTACTCACGGAGAGGATCACGAAAGAGACAGTCGACCCGGTGTCAGACTGTTCGCCAACCGATTTTAGACGCCGCGAGGGCAGCTTCGAGAGGATCTTGACCACAGGCATCCCGTTTGTGTCGTGGCGCAGCACAGCCATACACGATGTGAGGAAATGCATCAAACACGATAAGCGGAGCGGAAGGAATGGGAGGTAAGCAGAGAGAAATCGGAGGCCGTCAGTGACCGCCGATAGGGTTAGGTAGTTGACTGTTCCATCCTGCGCATACGCTCAGCTGATTCAAGGTACATGGCTTCAGGGAAAGTTGATACCTCAAACTGTTCATGCAGCTTCACCGCCCTCGTAACCAGCGTCCCCGGAACCTGGACAACATCCACTGTGCCGCCAGCAAACCATGGCCGCTTCAACATAGCCAGAAAGCTCTCTTTGACGATCAGCGCTCCGACACCAGTAGGATATCCGAACATTTTGTAAAAACTGACAGCCATTGCATCGACAGGGGTTTCAGTCAGCGAGATCACAGAGGTAGGTGCCAAGGCAGCCGCATCCAGTAGAGTGTAGTATCCGAGAGACGATGCGTAGCGGAGGATTGAGAGCGGATTTTTGGAGTTGGAAATATTTGACTGGCCGGTGAGTGCGAAGAGTGAGAGTGTGGACGAAGAATTCGGACGGCTGCTTCGAAGGACATCCTATAGGCGACTAGGTTCAGTGAGGGAACGGTGCGCATATACGCAGGCGAGATGGCGCGACGGATCTATCTTACCTTTGCAATCGACGGTTCAAAGCCTCCGGTAGGTGTTGAAGGGATATAATGTACCTTGGCACCTCCTCGCACTGCGAATTCGCGAATCCCATGCACGCTGTTGTGGGAATCGGTTCCGAGAACAAAAGAACCATCCTCTCGAAATGGAAATGCCTCTCCGATAAGTTTAAGCGCTCCCGTCGCGTTTGCGGTAAAGATGACAGTGTAACCCCTTGGCGCTTGAAAGGATGACAGCACCATGTCCCTGGCTTCGTCTGCGCATGCCGAGGACAGTCTCGAACTACAGTGGGACCAAATGAGAACGCATAGACTGGGAGATATCGATGGGCGGGAGAGAGGGGGAGATGGTATAGAGATACGAGGGGTGGAGAAAAGATGCACGGGCAGGGGCCGCCATCATAGCGGCATTAATATTTCTCGCAAAGGCTTTCGTTTGAGGGGTGAGATCTTAGAGCGGTGCGAGAGATGGGAATGAGGGGACTGATGACATTTCTCTGGCGTCGATCGTCCCAGGCAGATATGCAGGAGTGTTTGTTGCCCATGTGCGGGGCAGGAAAGACGGAGACAATCAACAATTAATGAGTGGCAAGTCGAAATATCACGTCGTATGCAGGGCGGTGCACGAGCTTGAATCCAACACTCCCCTTCAAGCTGTGCGTAGCCCAAGTTCGCTGGCGAAATGCTTGACTTTCGGCGATGGAAGTGCTTTTGTAAACACGTCCGCGAGCATATCGTCGGTGGGGCAAAAAATCAGGTGCATCTTCCCTTCGTCGATTACCCAACGAATGAAGTGGAAATGAATGTCGATGTGTTTCGTACGCGCGTGATATTGGTGATCGACCCAGTGAGAACTTGCCATGTTCAGGTGTGCCCGGGCATGAGGACACATGTTTTTGTGCCTGCTCCATACGTTGTCATGAGTAGGCAGATCTTACGAACAGAATCATAATGTTTTCCATGCTATGACATGACTGAGCCTGTTCTGAGATGCAAATGACATGATATGGCATAAATGAGCAGGTCACGACATATCTTTATTACGGACTTGCTGAATAGAAATTGAACAGTATGATTGAGTATTAGTATTTGCCATTCATGCGCAGCCATATACAGGACCGACAGTATCTAGTATGGTAGCGGCGCAGATAATCCATTGAAGAGACCCGTGCTCAAGGGCGGCAATTTGAACGGAGGTAGCGTAAACGTACCAGCGACAAGCGGGGGATGCAAGATCTCCCACAAATCGCCGCTACAATCACCAAAGTGATCACAACACATCGGCGTCGGCGTTTCAGGTGCATCCTTGATAAGACTCGAATAGGCCGAGGGGAAAGAGGGGAGTCGGAAGGTGAGGTTGTAGTCTGGGGGATGCGCAGAGCCGTGTGGCTGCGTCGTGAAGGGATCGTCAGGTGTCGTTTTTCGTTCGGATTTAGTAGTAGACAGAACGTTAGCAGGATGATTGATGTTGTTAGATGGGCCAAACGGTGTTCTCGACGGCGGCCGTTGGGTTGAGAGAGGTAAAGGTTTTGCGTGCTTGGCGTCAACGGACGTGACGAGGATCATTGGAACGACGTTTTGGTCGTGAGGCCAAAGCTTTGGTTTTTGTGCATCCCTGTCTGAGAGTACGCGACGTGAAGACGTCTCCGGGTGGACGGTTCGTTGCGGAGACACGTTTGGGCTTTTCAGGCACACACCCATGGCGATGTCACGTGATGAGCTCTCTGTGAGGAGTGCAGCGTGATCCGGACTCGCATCTCCTAAACTCAGTCGGCGCAAGTGTTGTTCCAATCGTTCGACCAGATAGTCTTTCGTTGACGCCGAGCGTAGCTGGAACACGGAGGGAGATGTAGGGAATGCTGGTGCGGGATTTGGTGAGAAATGCCGTCCGTCAGGGGGAGTGCCTTTGAGACCAGAGCTTGAGGCCTTGCTCATTCCGGATGAGCAATCTTCCTCCAGGACGCTTGCAGCATCGGAATGGTAGCATGAAGCATGAAGAGACGGTGACGTGCAAGGGTGAGGTGGGGGGGATTGTGCAGGTGAGGAGTCGTGGTCAGCAAAGGGCAGAGGCAAGCTGCGTGAGTGAGTCAAAGAAGATCGATGAGAAACGTCTCTGCGTAATCTCCGGCGTCGCAAGGACTTGAATATATCCGTCAGTTTCACATGTGTGGCATCACGAAAACGATGACGGCCGGTAACCTTGCCCTCATGATAGTCGCCAGGCATGTCTTTGGTTTTTCTAAAGTGAAAGGAAGACGAATGGGGCATGTCTGAGCAGGGAGAAGTTCTGAAAGAGTGGCGGGGGAAACCAGTTCAATTTGTGATCTATTAGTATATCCACAATTCTAAACCAGACCGCAGCCAAACACTTGTAGATGAAATTACACATCTGTCCATGTGACAGTGTAAAGGGCGTGGCTAGCTCATAATACTGGACGGCGCTGATATTCACTATATGTGATCTGCTATGTTCCTAATATGGCAATTGTGTGGGTGTAGTGGCTGCTTCTGACCACTTCTCGTTACCCCTCAACGTGTCCGTCCGCTCTGTCGTCCCAGTTGGAACACAAAACCAATCACCGAGTCAACGGCGGGTGGTGGCAGCTGAGGGTGGTCCCCATGTCAAGACGAATGGTGCCCTTTCCTCACTTGGACTTCCGAACCCCCCTTTCTATCCCCTACGACCTGGATTCCCTTGGCGATGATGGCTAGCCACTTGGAGGTCACCGCGTAGAGGTTCAGAGCTACACCCACGTGTGGTGGATGCATGACATGTTGCCGTTCACACAGGGCAGGTCGTACTTGGCAGAACACTGTCGACGTCCCGACTTGAGGACGTGGCACTGCACTTTCGATCGGTGATGAAAACGTCCCGTGAAAGCTCTGTCCAACGCGCTGGCGACGACACAGGTCGATTTGGTAGCACCCAATCTCAGAAAGCCCCGCACGGTTATCCTCGTGATGAGGAGATGGAACATGAGACGGGTCAAAAGGTTAGACCGGGGAGAATAGCGGCGTGGTTCGCCAGCTGGCCACAGGCACGCACCACCTCCATGTTATGAATGATATGTTCACGATCGCGGAAGGACATGACATGTGCATGAGGGTTCCTCCGGGACACGGGACCAATATATATTCCTGCACTCGGCTTAGGCGTTTCAGCGCATGTCTTTCCAATATCAACGTCAACTTGTCACGTCACAAAAAGCACCTCAAAGAATGTCAACTATTGACACAAGCAACAAACGCCGGAGCAGGATCGAAACGGAACCTCCAGTTCGAAACCTTCCTTTCCGCCAGCGTCAAAACCCCATTCACCGCCCCCACTCCCACCCCTCCTTGGCCCACTCTGGCATCTCCGTCTCAAACCGCCCCAAACTTAACTCATATTTCAGCGCATGCAAAAAGATGTAAAGCCTCTCCGGCTTGGGGTCCGGATGAAGCGGTAAATAGCATTCAGGGCAATAGAGCGTTCCCGTGGCTGGGTCCGCCTCGGGTCCGGGTGCAACGAGCGATGGGAGGCGGGAGGTGGCTTCGGGCAATGTTAGCTGCGTTGCGCCCTCAGGTTCGAGTGGTGCGGGGGAATCGCCTTCGGAGATGAGCTGTGCACGTGCGCTGCTCTCAGATTGTGGCGGCGGCGGCGTTGGAGGGCGCTCCGCGAGGTTCTTTGTCGAGGCTGTACCTTGTCCAGAGTCCTCGGGGTCGTTCTCCGCGGGCGTCGGTTCCAGGACGCTCCTTCCACCCCTCTTCCGTTTGTTCGGTGGCGGCAGCGGCGGTGGCTGCCGAAAGTTTTTTGGTGTCAGCGAGCCCTTGGCTCGAAAGACGACATCTCGCCACCGGCTCCAATCCTCATCTTCGTCCTAGGATGAGGGAAAGAAAAAAAAAAAGCGAAACGTAAGTGTCCATCCTCTCTCACGGGAATGGATGATGCAGAGCGAGTTCTGTGCCGTCCCGATATCGGGAGCGAACGAAAAGAACATGTGCACGACAAGCGTAAGACGAACCTTCATATTTCTCAAACGCGTGATGATCTGGACAGCCTCTGCAGAGAGGGGAACTGGAGAGCCCATGCCGATGTCGTGGCCTGTTTCTCTGGGAAGCAGTTTCTTTTGTTGCGTATACGCTTCGTTGTTTTCGTCCTTGTTTCCACTTGAGTTCGGTTTGGGGTCTATGCAGGCACCGCCGGTGGCTAATGACTCGGGGCTATCGTCATTCTTGAGGTGTTCGGGTATGGCCGGTGCGAACCGATCGGAGCTAGGTATGACATCAATACCGTTCTTTCCCAAGTTTGGTCCCTGCGCATAGACCCGAGGAGGTGAGTACATATACGAGTCGCCAAGCATGAAAGAGAGGGCCAAGAAGTATGTGATACACTAGTAGAAATGGAATGAAAAAGGGTACACGCGATACAGCGTATTTGCCCGGTCGAATGAGAGTCGAGATCGAAAGAGACTTACCCATATTCGCTCTTCCGAGTACACGGGATCATTAGCGATGGGATGTCCGAGGTATTGGAGGTGAACCCTTATTTGATGCGCTTTAAGGTTTCATGATGTTATGACAGTGTTGATAATACGAGAGGAGCCAATAGAAAGAAGATTTAAGATGAATGACGAGATGTACTCACAGCGACCCGTAAAAGGACGACCTAAACAGTAAAACAGAACATTGGATATAATTGATGGTGGGAATGCAAGCGGCACATACAGCGGAGGACACTCGTATCGGTATTAGCGTCATAGTGGAGCTTATTAAAAATCGTCTTGGCTAGCTGGCAGGGCATTAGCGGGAGTGAAAACGGGAGTGGTAGAGCGGTAAAAACCGTACCTTCCCCTCCGGATGTACGATATTGAGTCCCATCTGTCTATCTACGGTCAACAATGGTTCCTCGCAAACGACCTCTTCCCTGGATAAAACCAGCAAGTCAACATATTATTATGCACATTGAGGTCCAGGAACGAGACGCACGCGGGAAACTCCCCTTTACATCTCGCCACATATTCCTTCCTTACAGATCCATTCATGAATTCACTCGTGAGAGATCGCGCAAGATTAGCGTTGAGCGGTAATATCATGAGACCAGAAGTGAGTCTATCCAATCTATTGATTGCTATGGGTGGCAGGCTTGCATGTGGGACCGGCGAGATGATACAGGACACGAGACTCACTGTATACTCTGTCAAAGCCGAATTCGTATCGGAGCAGCTCGACAAGACTGTGTCGGTAATATCTCCCCGATGCATGTACAGGCTATCATAGATCCTGTTCGAGAGGCTGGTCGACAAAAATGGAGGGGGATGACATACGATACTACCAGGTTTATCGATCATGAGGAAATCCCGTTGATCATCATGGAGTATGATCTTGACCGGCGTTGCTGTGACAGGAGGTTCGTGACGATGAACGACGTTCCTTGAATGATATTGACACGAACGCTCCGCTTTTATTGGGGGCAAAATACTCACTCGATACGGTCGCCGTTCCTGACTACTGTATCCGGTTTTGCGACCTTTCCGTTGATTGTGGTGACACCTGATTCAAGAGCGTACCTCTATGTAGAAAGGTACATCGATGAAGATCGCACGGATGACAAGAGGGGAACAGCGCACCCACATAATACTCCATGCTGCGATCTCTGAACTCTGTTGAGACGATTTCTAATATCTCCCTTCCAAGCCACCGCTCCTTTGCCATTGTCGTGTACGGGTACCAATATGGGGGCATCTTTTTGAGACCGCCATTTCGGGTGACGGGGATGACGACTTGGGAGGGCTGGCGTTGACCGAGAGTACCAGACATGGATGCCGTGATGAAACGAGAGATGACGTGTCTGAACTGGTCGCGTGAGGAGAGCGTTGTCAGTGGCAGTTGCTCGCGCGACTGGAGCTTGAATGTGTGGAGGTTCGCCAGGACGACCTGTCGTTTGGAAAGGACCTGGCAGCGAACACGAGTGAGTACTAGGAAGGGGATATAGAAATAAATAAAAACCGACATAAAACAAACGACAGGAACGATTGCAGGTATCTTTGATGGGCGTTATTTTGGAAAGCGGTTTTGAGTGGCTGTGTCATCAACTAAAGGAACCGAATGCAGAGCTATCTAATGAAGATTAGGCTTTATTTCATGTTCAATGCGCCACATCAGCAGCGGCTTTTGATGCAATACAGTACTTAGATAACATGCACCAAGGTCATCTTGGCCTTAACTCTTTTTAGTGTACAAAATGAACGCGAGAAACCGCCCGAAACACTAACAAGTACCGGTGCTGGGAGCATAGCTATGAATGGCACCGCCACACCCGCCGTGGAGGACCTTCCCCGCGTGGGGGAATTGGATGCTTGTGCAGCCATATCGAATGGCATTTTGGCAAACCTTTGCATCCGTGAATCCCATCGCCGTGGTCCTGGTGGCGAGCCCGTGGAAGCCGTATGCACGATGCTATGATCACTGATGTACGTATGGCACACTCCAATCACTGCCGTCACTGTCAGAGCTGCTGTTCGTTGGCCGGAAAGGTGAATCCTGTACACACACTAGACTAACCAGGTGTAGTGGAAGAGCCACTCCGACGGCGCGGCGGTGGCAGCAAAATCTCACCGGCCATGTACTTACATATCACCACTGACCTAACCGTATGTCAGGAGTGCTGTGGCACGTGGGAACGGCGATGAATAAGTGACCATTCATAATTATTCTGCGACGTCTCATCAGCGGTGATTTGGTATACGTGTACTCCCACTATTCTACTCTTGGTCAAGCAAATGAAGCATCGTGTGACAAAATAACGACCGAATGATTCCTTTTCGTCCGTTTCGGCAATGTCTATCCATCAGGTACGCGGATTTCAGCTGTCCAAGATACCGACCGATGCAGTGGAGAGTCGCCTCCGCACGAATCTGCAGATACATAACAAAAAGACGAAGCTGTCCAACAAAATGTACGTGCGAACTGATGCTTATGTCGCAGACCGACTGGTGGGATCTGTGTTCGAGAGGATTGCCCAATAAATGCAATATTACCGTTTGCGCGGCACCGACCTGTACTCCAAGACCTATAAACGTATGCCATCCTGGGAGGGCCTACAGCGCACCAGTGTAGCTTCTTTTCTGCCCGCCATGGGTAACAAACACTCCTGCATATCTGCCCGGGACGATCGACGCCAGAGAAATGTCATCAGTCCCCCCACTCCCATCTCTCGCACCGCTCTAAAATCCTACAGATCTCACCCTTCCCTCAGCAAATCCTTCCCCTCAAACGACAGCCTTTGCGAGAAATATCAATACCGCCAAGATGGCGACCCCTGCCCATGTAGCTTTCCTCCACCCCTTCCGCTCCCTCGTATCTCTATACCATCCCCCCCTCTCTCCCGCCCATCACTGTCTGCATATATCTCCCAGGCACAATTGAGACCACTCGGGGAAGAAGCACTCCTTGCTTACTCAGCTTTCTTACAAACGTACCCAGAGTACCGAAGTACCTGGATCATAGATACACTACGGCGAACTGACTTCGCTAGGCTCGACCGCGTAGGGGAAACCTATGTCGACTATATGGGTGGTGCCCAACATCCCGAATGCCTCGTCCACGTCCATAGTGACTTTCTGACACAAAGCATCATGGGTAACACCCATTCAGTCAGTAATAGGTAAGATTGCATTCTCGCAGAGTCTATGCGTTCTCATTTGGTCCCACTGTAGTTCGAGACTGTCCTCGGCATGCGCAGACGAAGCCAGGGACATGGTGCTGTCATCCTTTCAAGCGCCAAGGGGTTACACTGTCATCTTTACCGCAAACGCGACGGGAGCGCTTAAACTTATCGGAGAGGCATTTCCATTTCGAGAGGATGGTTCTTTTGTTCTCGGAACCGATTCCCACAACAGCGTGCATGGGATTCGCGAATTCGCAGTGCGAGGAGGTGCCAAGGTACATTATATCCCTTCAACACCTACCGGAGGCTTTGAACCGTCGATTGCAAAGGTAAGATAGATCCGTCGCGCCATCTCGCCTGCGTATATGCGCACCGTTCCCTCACTGAACCTAGTCGCCTATAGGATGTCCTTCGAAGCAGCCGTCCGAATTCTTCGTCCACACTCTCACTCTTCGCACTCACCGGCCAGTCAAATATTTCCAACTCCAAAAATCCCCTCTCAATCCTCCGCTACGCATCGTCTCTCGGATACTACACTCTACTGGATGCGGCTGCCTTGGCACCTACCTCTGTGATCTCGCTGACTGAAACCCCTGTCGATGCAATGGCTGTCAGTTTTTACAAAATGTTCGGATATCCTACTGGTGTCGGAGCGCTGATCGTCAAAGAGAGCTTTCTGGCTATGTTGAAGCGGCCATGGTTTGCTGGCGGCACAGTGGATGTTGTCCAGGTTCCGGGGACGCTGGTTACGAGGGCGGTGAAGCTGCATGAACAGTTTGAGGTATCAACTTTCCCTGAAGCCATGTACCTTGAATCAGCTGAGCGTATGCGCAGGATGGAACAGTCAACTACCTAACCCTATCGGCGGTCACTGACGGCCTCCGATTTCTCTCTGCTTACCTCCCATTCCTTCCGCTCCGCTTATCGTGTTTGATGCATTTCCTCACATCGTGTATGGCTGTGCTGCGCCACGACACAAACGGGATGCCTGTGGTCAAGATCCTCTCGAAGCTGCCCTCGCGGCGTCTAAAATCGGTTGGCGAACAGTCTGACACCGGGTCGACTGTCTCTTTCGTGATCCTCTCCGTGAGTAAGATTCTGAAACACGATCATGCATGTCATACCCACCTGTCAACAGCCGAGAGGCGACATGCTCCCGAACACGTTTATTGAACACGTCGCCACGATGCACAACATCTCATTGCGCACCGGCTGCATGTGCAATCCCGGAGGTGCCTCGGCGCTCCTCGGGATTGAAAACGTCATGGATGGCCTGTGCGACGGTGCGACGCTCAGGGATCTCGAGTCGGACCTCGGGCGGGAGTTGGGTGTGGTCCGCGTCAGTCTTGGGCTCGGGAGTGATTGGGGAGATGTATGGCGCGTGATCCAGTTGTTGGAAGGATTCGGGGATGAGAGCCAGCGGATGGCGTGGTGGGATGCGTGGACGCAGGTCCCCATCGGGCAGGCGGTGTGATTCGTGAACACTGCGCTCGGACGTCGTCCATCTATGGTCCTTCTTTTATTTTATTTTATTTTCTAGCATGGAAACCTTTGCAGTCGCCGCGGATGTGGATCAACGCTCTGTATATACTTATTTTATATTTGCTTTCGCGGAGACTCTGTACCTTTGATATCTGTCCTTTGAGATTAGTTATACTAGCGCCATGGTTCGAGCGAGCTTGCATCGTTGATTCAGTATTTTTTTTTTCGTGGGTACTCTACTGCGAAAACCAAAATAAGTAAATCTGGTTTGGAGCAAAAGCACTGACCGCGTCTGGACGATTCTGACTGATGGGAACAGCACTGGTAACGTTAAGACTATCTATCCGACATCTGTCGAGCAGCTGAAATGAACGGGTCTACGCTGTGAAGGTTACGTCTCGTGGATCGCAACCTTCTGATTGGTACACCTCAAGGTCCCCGTACCCAAAAGAACGGTCTAACCCAAATACGGGAGTGGTCGGGACAGACGGTTTGTCCGAACTCGGTTGACAAAAGGATGATCACAAGTAGAGCAGACCGTCGCGCACGGTTGTCGGAAGGGCTCCAACGCCGGTTCGCATTTACTTTTCAAACCCCGCTGCACTTGGATCTGTGATCCATGCTGTTGTCGGTATTGAGCGCGCTCCCACGTCGGTGTCCATTTCCCAGCCAGGCCTTTAGCTTCAGGGGGGTGAACAGGTGGCGAAAGAACGAAGCATTGGCGAAACATCAACATCTCCTTACCCGGCAGATCCCTGATTCCACGGCTCTGCGAGACATATTATGTCGTCAGATTATGAGTGGTGTATTTCTCGCGTGTCATGACCCGGTACGTACCTTGCCGCCATCCTTATTCCACCTTCCGAGTCCGCACCCTCCAGGATGCCCTGCATCTCCATCTCCATAATTCGAACCCGCCAGGCATACATCGCAGACCTGAAATCACGTGGGTTTCTCCATTTTCTAGCTGATTCACTATTTGAGCATGAGCGAACTCGGGGGAGCGCCGTTCTGAAATGCATTGGGTTGGTTCATTTTTGATCGGTTGCAGACGCAAACGGGACACTCGACGATCGAGTGACGACGTCCATTAAAGCGTCCTGATTCGAGGAATTCCTCGACTGCATGATGGCTTGCAGTACTTTAGATTTGGGACTGGAGGAGTATCATTCAGCAAGTGTATCGTATCTTGATGAATGACAATACATTGGAAACATATTCTTCCTGCGAAGATTTGATCGTCAGCCCTCCTCAACCTCCCTGGTAGTAGACTCATCTATGGTCACCGACTTGGTGCTCAATTACGATGATGGATACTGGTTCCGTAGCCCTTCCCAGCACTCCGACCAGAAACGCTGCTATGCTTAAAAGCCAAGTACTTGGTGGTGGACTAGCTTTCGATCTCCAAGCTGAGGATCTGCCCCACGCAAGTGAGTCTCAGGCCCGGGGTCTGGATGACTTCATTGACCATGAATAAGCACAAAATAAATAATTAGCAAAGTGTGTGAATTTCCTGATGAACTTTTAAATTGCTCTCCAGCGGAACCCAAACTCTGTCCGAAACCATCATCATGCCGTCTTCAGGTTTCTCGTCCGACATTGGTGACAGTGGCCCCAGACGAGATGGGTGGGGGACGCTTCTTGCTGACCCAAACTCATTGTAATGTTGACTCCCTTCAGTTTCTTTGGTTCCTCGAATGAGTTTTGCGGGGATTTTCCTGAACTGAATTCGATTTTCATGATCTCTCCCGACCACTTCTTCCTGTGAGTATGAAGAGACGTTTACTTGCCTTAATCAATAACGTGTAATAGACCTTTCCCGATTCCCGATCCGGGCTACCCATGGCCTCTGCCCTCCTCGTCCATTGCAAATCTCGCAGTCGCGTCTCCTAGTCTCAATGCGTACACACGCATTGATGCCCATGACTGGTCGTCCCAGCCTGATATCCAGTCTGCTCAGTACCATACACCTGTTTTCAACCCCCAAAACTCTGGGCTCATGTCAACTATATCATCGACCAACCACCGACCATCTGCGATCCTTGACGCTGGGAGTTCATCGATGTCGCAAGGATACTCGTCTGCTGTGAGGAAATAGCTCTAGTCCCCTGTTTGCGTCGCTTGTTTATGCAGTTTACCCCCTTTATAGGTCGTGAACGGTACTACGCCTGTCCATGACGCATTATACTCACCCCCAAATCACTTCTCTCCACTGGGCAGCACTCTGCCGTCCCACCACAATAGCTCCCCGATGTTGATGTTTGCTGATCAAGCCAGGCTATTTAACTCTGAGATAAGAACCCCCTATGAACAAATTCTACCAGTCTTTGCTGGCTTGATGCCGAGTTTTTCCTCTATCCCTTCCAATTTGGCATTCCAGCCTATGGTTCCTCGCTCCCCCATCGAAAGAATACAACGTCGAAACTCTCGGAGAGGCAGCTCCATCACAAATTCTCCTTACCCTCCAACTCGGACACCCTCGTTGCCGGTCCCGAGCTCACCTGAAGAGGCGGTATCACACACTTGCCAGTGGATGAAGGCCGACGGCACGATATGCGGGGCACCGATCACGTGGGCAGGTGTTCCAAAACACCTCACTACACATGGCGTCGAGAACATGGCCAATATCTGTCGCGTGTCGTGCAGATGGTTAGGATGCCGAATTAAAGGAAACAACGATACGATGAACCGCGAAAGCATCGTACGCCATGTACGCAAAAAACATTTGGGTCACAGGCGTTCCCTCTAACTAGATTCGGGTGGGAATTGTCGCTCAATGTTCCCCTCAAATTTGTGTATCTAGATGACCTGGTGTTAAATGCTGTACGAAACTCCTGTAGCACCTATTCACAATTCTTCCGTGTCAGGACCAAGGCTAAATTGCCCCACCTGTTCAAACTCACTTCTTTTCACCATGGGAGCTTTACTTAGTTTTATTGCTCTATTTCACACTTTGTCTACTCCGTCGTGCTTAGTTGTTACATGGCATCCTTAATCACCTGTCACTTGAAGCATTGTATGTTTTCCTCTAGAAATCAATGCCGGTCATTGACATCCTTGACAGCTTGACTTACCTCCTCTCACTTGTCCTTCGGTACGCAGTTACGCCCGCTCACTCTGCCGCCGTGCCTGTGGCATTCCGTGAGAGATGGACTTCCACGATGATCGCATTTCGAATCTAGTGCTATGGCATATCCTTGGGTGGTATTCAAAGTGTGAGCTGTTCGGAGAGCCTCCCGGTATTCTCCTCGCAGAGTGCACCCTACCGTCCAAATACCGAGGCCGACATGAGCGCGCAATACCAGGTCGAAGTTTCTTCCAGAAATATCATATTTTAGATGAGGATGCTGTTTTGTGCTGAATCGGGCCATTTATCTACTGCCTCTAGCACCCGTGACCACCTCTCCTTCCGTCTCATTGGTATTCCCTATACAGACCCTTTCGAACGGATGGACATATTCCAGTGTCTCGGCAGTGCGGGAAACATCACTACTCTTGCATACGGGTCTCCGTGCACCCAAATCGGCTATGGTTCCGAGGACTGTCTTTTCTTGAATGTGTACACTCCATATCTCCCCAAGATCTCCGCCGTGTCGAGGAACCTGAAGCCGGTCATGTTCTGGATCCACGGCGGCGCTTACACCAGCGGTGAAGGTAGTGATGGCATTTTCGATGGAGGGAACTTGGCTAGTCGCAGTGATGTTGTTGTCGTCATGATCAACTACCGGTGGGATCACATGCTCCTCTGAATATCTTTCATCTCATTTCTGTTCAGCCTGGGTTCTTGACTCTACAAGATGGTGCGACCAACGGTAACTATGGTATTGCAGATCAGGTGAGTTTTTCATCTTGGCGAAAACACCCACTCGTTGACAACCACATAGATCACTGCCCTGGGATGGGTGCATGAGCACATTGCCGATTTTGGAGGTGACCCATCGCGCGTCACGATCTTCGGACAGTCTGCTGGTGCGGGTTCCGTGCGTGCTCTCCTTGCTGCAGAACCTGCGTTCAGGCTCTTTGCGGGATCCATTGCTCAGAGCAATCTTTATGGGTTTGGGTATGCGAGCACGTACTCAAACTACTACACTATCGAGCAAGAGTACTATGTGGCTCCAGGACGGTTGATCGCGAATATGTCAGTTGTGTGAACGCGACCGACGCTCGATGGTACCGGACACACTGCAACCTGCCCATGTGGTCTTTGGATTGATGAGAGACGATGGACTCGATTTCCAGGGCGCATGGCCCACGGCGAACACAACTGAAGTACAGGCGTTCCTGGACATTGGCTAGGGATTCTACGATGACATGATATCATTCGTCTGTAGCATCAGCCAGTCCTTCACGGACACGAGCATCATTTCTAGTCTATTTCCGATACCACCCTACAACGTCAACGCCAATATAACATGGGACCTGGCCAATACTACGGACCGCGTTGCAACAGACGGTGAATTCCGGTATGTATACAAGACGCTGGTGTGTGGTCTCGATTCATTGCAAATATTCTAGCTGCCTGGACCAAGCTACCGTAGTAGCGGCTGCCAAGAACAACGTCTTCCCGTCCGTACACTCACGAGTTCGATAGGAGCTTCATGGGTTATATGCCTATTCCCGAAACTTGTGTGCCTGCCGCAACAGAAGAATACCCCTACGGAGACTCAAACCTCCCATGCTTCCGGTGAGCTTCTATCATACGTTATGGCATACATCTCGCTCAAAGGGATACCTAGATGTCATTCTGGCGAATTGTACTACGTGTTTGGCACCTTGGGTCAATTGACGCGTCCCTTTTGTGACTGGAATGACCTTGTTTTGTCACAAGTTGCTGTGGACGCCTGGTCCATGTTCGCGAGGACGTTCGACCCAAACCCGTCGTTTGCATACCTGGCCGCACGGGAGTATGCTACGCCGCTCCGCATTCTCGACGTACCTCTCTCGAACTCGCCGTATTTGGAGCGGGCGCAGTGTGACTTGTTGGGATACCCGTTGACGTTTTATGGTTAGTAGACACAGGCACAGTCGAAGGGGGGGGGGACCTTGCGTACTGTGCTGACCGAGTGAAATGGTAAAGGGAACGTGTGGCCATGACTTGTGTTGGTCGTCTGATTGTCAGTGTTGCAGTCTCCTTGCATTTCTTGGTTAAGCTTCATCGTTAACCCTTGACATGCCTGTTGGAATATCATTCAGGAGCACGACACCAAGCTAGACGATAACCAGGTTGTCTGGATGAATGTGCAAAGTTCAAAAAACTCGCTTCATGCGTCAAGTCCTTCCTTCTTGGACGATACGTCCTCGAGGGTAGAACCACGCAAGTATGCTCGATGCTCATGCACGACGTTTATCCGTGTCCCTTGTGTTCCTCCCGGAAATTCACGGCGCCAAGCGTAAAGGTTGTAACTCGACCGAATCGGAACTGCAGTAAAGGTCGTTTTCGAAAGTGGCAACAAAGGATGTGATGAATATTCATTTCGCGCCGAACCTAATTTGAGTTGACACTCATGCTTGTGAACCAGGCCAGGCCTGTCGACGAAATCCAGGACTTTCTGGATACGTGCTTATTTATTGTTGGGTGTCCCCTTTAACGCTAGCTCTTGAAAGGTATTTCAAAGGCGTATCAACCGGTCAATATCATGCCAGGTATTGTCTACATGGACAGGGGCAATGCAATGCATTCTTGTTAGTTTGCTTCCTTTGCTACAATTCGATGCAGAGCTGAGAAAAAGCGAGTACCTATTACAGTGGATCCCCTGGCAGCACAGCCGACCGCCTCCGATTAAGCCGTCTCACCAGGATGGACAATCAACTTCTTGGCACTGACACTGCGGTTCCTCAGTCTGTCGAGCCCTGGAATGATTCCGTTTAATCCACCTGGTATGACTTCGACTTGGTTAGGCTGATAGTAATGCGAGTGAGTGATTCACAGTCCATAACATGCGACTGGTACAAAAAATGGGGTACATACAACGATGTCGCCAGCCTCCAACAAGGCCGGCAAGTGCTGGGCCAATGCACGACCAATCGCCCTGTTGGCAGGTTCTTGCACGCTTCCGATCACGTCCAACACTTGCTTGGAGGTTCCAGCTATCTGCCTGATCTCAGACTTGTGGACGACGAGGATGTGTCCCATCTCTGCAAGGATATCATATCCTTCTTGTTGAGTGTCAGGAATTGCAATTGCGTCAAATATCAGAGGGATCGGCTTTACGGTGATTTTCGCGATTGCAGAGGCAAAGGAAGACGGGGGGATATTGCGGTCAATGACGTGGGTCGCGCCGAGCGATTTGAGGAGGTCGGTGTTTCGCAGCGATGCAGTAGCTATAATTTTAGAGAAGCCGGAGAGTCTGGCGAATTGGATGGCTAGTTGAAAATAAGGGTGGACCAGTAGGATCCGTCGGATGTCATACAGCGAACGTGAGAGGGAGAGATGATGGGCGGGTCTGTGACGCACCAATTTGTCCGACAGAGCTTGCACCGCCAAGGATCAGAGCGGTTTGTCTTACACACTGGCCCCGGCCGCCTTCCCAAGGCGCCTTCAAGCCGGCTCCAACGGGGGATGGAGAGTAGAAAGGGATGGCTACAGTACCAACACAGACCGGGAGTGCAGCTGCTTGGTCAAAAGTGATGTTGGCTGGGATCTGTGAACAATACAGCTTCTGTTTAATCGTACATATACAGTGAGAAACATCTATCGTACCCTGACAACGATCTCGGCGGGTACAAGGACATACTCCTGGAAGGTCCCATACTGATCATTTGCCGCAGTACCTTGGTGAAATCTAAACAAAGGTCAAAAATGTGTTCCTCGTCATATCAGAATGTGCTGAAACCGACGTACACTTTGTCGCCTTTTTTGAACTGTGTTACACCCTCTCCCACACCCTCGACTTCCCCAGCACCTTCGCAGCCCAAGATAGTGGGATAATGATACGCATAGAGGCTGTAGTCTTGTATCCTCCAGTCAACAGGATTCAGTCCGACAGCAATTTCCTTGATGAGGATCTCTCCCGGGCCTGGAGTAGGCAGGGTTTTCGTGCCTAATTCCAACGCACCGAATTTTTCTTTGAGGAATAGGGCATGGTAGGTCGACATGATGGGGAGATGGATGGATATCGTAGGCAGTGCTATATAGTCACATGCCAGCTGATACAGTACTTATCTTTGGTGAGAGTCTCTCAGCGTCTGAATCTAGTCAGCCTCCGCCGTCCGGTCAAGGCACTGCTAAGTTCCGTCACCACCCAGTGCCGATAGCTTCGGTACCGTAACTAAAACCTTTTTGTGTTGGACTGGCTACAGAGAGAGGAAGAGAAGAGAGAGAATGTGGGCCAACGCCCTAGCTAACTGCCCTGCTACGCAATGGGACAGGACAAGCCTCAACGTACTGCGCTATGCTGCCGTGCTGCCGTGCTACTCCGGCATCTCCCGGCATGGACTCCTGCCACTCTGCCCTCGCTCTCCTGCTGCCCTGCAGGCCGGGCCGCTCCAGTGTAGAGCTTTCATGAAGGAAAATGTCGATTTGGACAGGTCAGAGGGAGAAACGACGCTAAGTTGTGAATATTCATACCAATAGTGTTAGTATTCAAGTGGGGAATGTATTTTGGCCATTCTGACAGAATGATGTACTGTACATCACGAGTATACATCAGGAAATGTTCATGTTACTTACTGTCACTTAAACACTGCTGAGCCAATGCTTATCTACACTTGACGCATCCAAGCAGACAAGCGGAATTAAGTTGTGCAAGTAGATCCCATTGCTTAGACTGTACTTATTTACCACTTATCACACACTTAAATACTTAAATACTGCACTGTGCTTGGTACTAGTGGTCAAATCACAGCTTATCGTGCACTTAAATGCTTGATCATTTCAAGCATGTAAGTAAATGCTATCGATGACAAGCAAATACTCTCAGCAACAGGCAAATACCAGTACTACTAGTACTAGTAATAGGAAACCACCAAAAACTAGACTCAGGTGACAGTAAAAAAAAGGATGCAAGCATGGGTGACAACTACTGTGATGGTTGCAGGACACTGCATGTGCTGGCAATTCTGAATACCAATGATGTGACATTAGTATAATATATATAGATGCATGAAACCTTACAAATGAGGTCATATTCATCCAGGTGTTGTGCCGGGCCGGCTTGGCCTGAAAGCCCTGGCTTGGGCCCAGCTTAGGGGGGCTTCAGCCTTGACAAATTGCAGGCCAGGCCTCAAGCCCCTAAAAGCCCCTAATGGGGGCCCAGCCTGGCCCAGAAGCTGGGGCTTATGCTAAAGCTGCGGCACATTAAGTGTAGTATATTTATTGCACTGTCAGTAGTATGAAAGTAACTACCAATTGTCCCACTGATCCCTGTCATCAGAATCATCACCAGCATTGTCTGATTCTACCCCTTCCTGAGTAGTCTCCACCAATACTGACAGCTCTTGTTGAAACAAGAGTTTGGATCTTGATGCGAACTTCTGAAATTGAAGTGCCTCAACAATGTTGGCCTTGAGACAGTTATGTCGCTTGCTAATGGTAATTCCTATGGATGGGAATGCATGCTTGGATGAAACAGAACTTGATATAATAGACAGGAAGTTGTATGCAAGCAACCCCCAGACTGAATACCATATGGAATTGATGCCCCACCACTGGACAATGGAAATGTCGCCAAGAACATCCTATGTGTTGGGATATTCATGAAAGCTGTGCAGCCATGGCCTTGAGGGATCTTCTGATTGTCTGCTCTTACTTGTAGTTGCCCAGTTGCCTTCACCATCACTGTCATCGTCGTTGTCATCCATTAGCTCATTCAAGAGCACTCGGACTTTCAGGTTTTGACACATAATGCTGGGGTGTGTCTGACTCTTAGCTTGAGGCATCTCTCTGGCGCTGTCATGCATAGTGCAGTAATGTTCCTCATACTTGCGTTTGTTAGCTTGTTATTCAATCATATATAGATTCTAACAATGCATGATGGCCTCAGCATGACGTATGGCCTCAGCATAAAGCTCTTCACCCCAACTTGCATGAATGTAGTTAAGTTTTTGGTTTGGGTCGAGTACTACAATTGTCTGTTAGACACATAGTAAATTACAATTGAAGACTCACTCATAGCAATGATATATGCATCAGAACTTGATGTATGGTCATAGTATGTTGATAGTTTCTTTAGTCCAGTGTTGAGTGCATCACTAAACTTGCTATACTTCTTGCTGGTTGCGCGTGCAGACCACACTTTATGAAGTGCTTCAAGCGCTGGCAGAGCAGTGTGGAGAGTGGGGCTGTGTTCACTCGAGAACACATGTGTTGGGCATTCTCAGCATACTTAGTGAGTGGTGGTAAGTGTTACGCCAGGTAACAATGTGACACATTCCCTGTATAACCCCTGTTGGATTATAGGACTAGCAGGGCTTGAGGGGAAAATACCTCCAGAGGCCCAAGGTTTCCTCTGACTGGGGACCAACTGCTAGCTTTACGTAGAGTCCTCTCGTTACCTCTATGACCAATGGCAGAGTCTTGGATTTACCACGGTGGCGCAATCCTCCAAGAAGGAAGGGCAGACCGGATGCAGAGGCCAGAGACCTAGTGCCTTCCACAGACTAGTCTTCTGGGCTTACATGGCCTAGTGCCAGTGGCGGAGTCCTGGGCTTATACGAGTTGCCGGTGGCGGAGTCCCAGGCTTTACTGGGTCAGTGGCGGAGTCCTGACCGATGACAACCAACCCTGTTGGTCGTTGGAGTTGCCAAAGCTTTAGAAGCCTGTAATGGCAATGACGGCGCACAAGTGCAAAGTGATGAGAAGGATGATCACAAGCATGAGGGCGATCACCTCCAGAGCATGGAGAAGGCTTCTGAGGTGAAGTGGAACCTTAGCAGGAGAAGCAGGTAGATTACATGGGAAGGAGTGTAGATCTAGGTTAGAGTTACATGAAGGGCCCGCATCTCTATTTATAGGCTTTGCCTGTCTAGGGCAGGCTTCGTAATGGATATAGTAATTGCTAGTCGCAGATGAAAGATTACTATAAATGGATCAAGGCATGAGTCTGAATGGAGAAAGTAGGAGTACTAGGCTGTGTGTGAGAGAGCACAGCCGGGGATGCAATGTCTATGATTGGATCAAGAAGGAAGAAGGCATATATCAAATGAAATGAGGGGGGCAGTGTCCACACCAAACGGGTAGCTTTCTGAACAAGGAGTTATGAGTAACTTCCTAGAATAGAGGTTCTGGATGGGGCGATGTCTGAGTTGGTGTAGTGGGGGAATCCCTGGTCCGAGTTGAAGAGTAGGTCGTTCTATAGTCCTACAGGAGGTGAGGGAAGGGGAAACGATGTACCCCCTTCAGTAACTGTAACATTACCCTCCTCGTAGTCTTGAAGTTCCATCTCAAGAACTCCGAACTCCATCGTTCTCCTCATAGTTGGTAAGGTCCCAAGAGTTGTTGAAGACTCCCTGGCTGGGACACATCTGATAGCTGTGTCCTCGTCCTCCACAGTACGTGCAAGTTCTTCATGGGCAAGCATACTGTGGATGGTTGGGGGCAACCACCCTATAGTAGGGGCAACGGTACTGGGGGCAGGCGGGCTGAAGGTGACCTTGACATCCGCATTTGTAGCAGTGGATGCCAGTAAGGGGAGCTTGATGGTTATGAGGTGGTCAGGCACTGGGCAGGGGATTGGAATGACTACCCATTGAGTCAGAATGGCTGGTAGGAGAGGCACCTGTGGCGGCCCCAGGAATGGGAATGGAGGAAGGAGTAGGGCTCCTCGTTGTAGAGTCCCCCAATGTGTGGAGAAGACCTTGGTCATTGGGGCAAGAGAGAAGGCCAACTGAGAACACCATGGCTCCTCGTTGGCGGAGGGTCCTGGTGGGTCAGGAAATGGCTGGGGGAGGAATTGGGAGGACTGGTATTGGGGGGGTTTCTCAGGAGGAGGGGTTGGGATTTGTAGAGGAAGGGGAGGTGACAACGGTGTTATTGGAGGACTGGGCCCTCCGTGTACCTGGAGAGTCTCTATCAACTCTGTTAATGCTTCTGATTCTGTTGATGTTCTCCATGGGTCGCTCTGCCATGGAAGGGATTTGTCTGGGGGGAACAGGGTAGGAGGACGTGGTGGTTGAGGAGGGGGCAAAGAAAATGTGACTTTCTTCTTCCGAGAGGGAGAGGATGGTGGGGTGGAGGAGGCGATCATGGGTGTTGATGGGCAGAAGGGCAAGGGAATAGTTGAATCCCTCAATGAAAAGGAGGTCGAGAACAAGTTCACAAATCTTGAGGATCCCTTCCATTGCCCTTTCTTCTTTGGCAGTCTGTTGGGCATTGGAGTCATAGGGATCTGCTGAGTTCCCATAGGTCCGGAAGAGAAGGGATCAAAGTGAGGAGTAAGATCTATAGAGGGCGACGAGTTGGATGAGTGAGTCATCGCAGGAGAAGAAGGGGATAGTCTGGAGGGTCCAGACTGCGACGGGATCATCAAGAATGGCAGCATAAAGATTCCGGCAGTGAGCGGGGGAGAGTCGGTTGAGGCATACGGAAAGGGGGGTGAGAGTCATCTACCAAATATGATGATAGGGGCAGTAGTTAATCCGGCAGAAGCACCAATGTTGTTCGATATGTTTGGGGATATTGAGATCCAGATATTGCTTCTGAAGGTGGGCTTGGGTGAGGGCAGCTGATATGCAGGCAAGCAGGATGAAGAGGGAGGTGTTATCTTGGGGCATGGGCTTGTCTCAAAGTCTAAGTCATCTTTTATACTCCTGGAGTATCTTCTTGGTGTTTCCAAGATTGGCCTCTGGTTCCCAAGTTCGTTCTGCTGTGGAATATCCTTTCCAGTGTGTCAGGTACTGCCTTCTTCCCGGTTTTCCCCGATGGTTGATGATGCTGTCCACTTCATATTCCTCTTCAGTTCCGACAAGTTCCAGTGGTGGTTGAGTAAAATTAGGACTGTGTTCCGTGGTTTCCCGATATGGGGAAAGTAGGGACGCATGGAACATATCGTGGATCTTCCACTGTTTTGGTAACTTGAGTTGGAATGCCACAGAGGATACCACTTGAGTAATTTCAAATGGTCTGGTTCGTTTCGGTGACAGTTTTCGGGAGGGGACTTGGAGTTTTAGGTTTTTGGCGTCTAGCCATACCTTATCTCCAAGTTTCCAGGGTTTGAAGCGAGAGTGAACTCTCTCCTTCATGAGTAGTTGTGCCAATTTGTGTGCCACTTCTGCTTTCTTTCTAGATTCTTCCAGGGCTGGTAGAAATGTTTTTCCAATAGAAGGATACGTTCTTGGTTTGTATCCAAGGATTAGGGAGAAGGGCGATTTTCCAGTGACCGAATGGGTTGCGGAGTTATGAGCGAACTCCGCCATGGGTAGTAGTTCCAACCACCTCTGTGGTTGGCCATCGCAGAATATCCATAGGTAGGTTTCTAGTTCTTGATTATATCATTCCGTTTCGCCATCCGTTTGTGAGTGATAGGCTGTGGAAAGGGCGATGTTGTAGTTTAGGAGCCTAGCGAGCTTCCGAGCAAACACGGATGCAAACTGTGGACCACAATCTGAAACCAGTTTGTCATGTAAACTGTACTGTAGGAAGACTTTTTCAAAGAAAAGACGGGCTATACCAGCTGCATCCACCGTTTTTGTGCAAGGGGCGAGAATTACCCCCTTACTAAGCCCATGGTCTACCACGACCAGGACTGAATCGAAGCCCTCCACTGGGAGCAGGTCGGTGATCAAATCCACCGATAGATGTTGGAAAGGGCGGCAGCCCTCAAAAGCTAGGGGGGTGACCAGGGGAACCATAGGGTGTGTTTGGGCCTTGTTACTCTGACAGACGGTGCAACTGGCGACAAATTTTCGGATGAATGTAGTGAGTCTGGGCCAATAGTAATCCTTGGCCAGGAGCTGAGTGGTGCGAAGGTGTCCGCCGTGTCCTCCCTCGAAGGAGGAATGGACAGAGGAGACCAACTCCTGCCAGGCTGGGCCGGGGATGTACATCCAGTTTTTGAAGTAGAGGTTGCCATTGTCAAAGGTCCAGTCTTCCACATTGGACTAAGTGAAGAGAGGTTCTCCTTGTCCTACACATTCTAAGGTGGAGAGTACCAAAGGATCTTTCTGAGCGGATCCCTTGATTTTCTTGGCCAATGCTAGGTCAATCATTCATACTTGATAGTCGAATGCATTAGATGGGAGGAGTTGCACATCTTCGTTGTCCTTGGAAGTATCGATCTTGTTCCGACGAGATAATGCATCTGCAGGGGCCATTTTTGTTCTGGGTAGGGCTTGGTAGACCATATCATAGTCTTGGAGGAACAAAAGCCATCTTGCTTGTTGTTGGGATAGTTGGCGGGGTTCCTTGAAGAACATCAAGTTCTTGTGGTTGGTCAACACTGTTATGGGGTGGGGTGATCCAAGGAGGTATTGCTGCCATTCTTTCAAGCCTCGTATGACAGCCAGTAGTTCCCTGTCATAGATGTCGTTGTTTTGCATGAGTACTGCTCCTGACGCTGTGAGTGAGGTGTCCATCATGAGGGTGAAGGGTTTTGAAGTATCTGGGAAGGCGAGGACAGGTTCCTTGGTGAATGCTGCTTGCAGGGTTCTGAATGATTTTTCTTGAAGTGATCCCCAGGACCAAGTCATTGTTTGCTTTGTGAGGTCCAGCAAAGGACGTGCAATGTTGGAAAAGGAGGGGATGAACTTCCTGTAAAAATTACAGAACCCGATGAAGGACCGTACATCCTTCATGTTCACCGGGGGTTTCCATTGCTTGATGGTGTTGAGCTTGACTGGGTCCATCTGGACTCTGTCCTTCCCTATGATCATCCCGAGATATTCAACTTCTTCAGCTGAGAAGGTACACTTCTCCAGTTTGAGGTACATTTCATGCTGTCGGAAGCATTCTAGGATCTTCCGTGTCCTCTCATTGTGAGTTATCTGATCTGAAGAGTGAATCAACAGATTGTCCATGTATATCACCAACCATCCCTCTGCTATATAATCTCTGAAGAGATCATCCATGAATGCTTGGAACATTGCTGGGGAATTGCACATTCCAAAGAACATGACATTAGGCTCGAATAGCCCGAATGGGGTGAGAAAAGCCGCCTTCCACTGATCTTCAGGTTTGATCAAGACATTATTGTAGCCCCATCGCATGTCGAATTTGGTGAAAATTGACGATCCCTTTAATTTATCCAGGAGGTCGGAAATTAAGGAAAGAGGGTAGGCATTCTTGATCATGTGGCTGTTAAGATACTGGTAGTCTTGGCAGGGGTGGAGTTTCCCATCTTTCTTCTGCACAAAGAAGAAGGGAGCGGCCTGGGGAGATTTTGATGGCGATATCTTCCCAGTTTTGAGGTGTTCGGCAATGAATTCCCGGCATGCCTGTTGTTCCAATGGGTTGAGAGGGTACACCTTCGCTCGTTTCAGAACAAACGAGTCTTTTAACTCGATGGCATGGTCATATTGCCTAGAGGGAGGCAATTTGGTGATTGTCTTCTCCGTGAAGACATCTTCATATTCCTTGAACATATTCGGTAATACGCTCTTTGTCTTCTGCGCCTGTTGGGCGATCTCAGTAGACAGAGTGGTCCTCTTGATGACAAACTCTGGTACATCCCCATGCGCATTGAAGAACTTGGCCCGTTGTAAGGGCGTCCAGTGGCGAAAGGTCTCATAGAGTCCGTCTTGCATGTACTCCCTTTCATCGTGTTCCAGATACCTCAGCAGGTATCGCTGTTCGAGTGTTCCCGGTGGATCGCCTTGAGTCCACCGATAGGAAGACAGCACTATTGTTACCCGTCCTTCCATCCAGTTGATGTCAGGGTTCACTGCCCTGAGCCATGGAAGTCCTAAGATGACTTCGTCCTTGCTCGCAGTTGAGGACATAGAGATCCTGCTGTTCTCGTATGCCTCCGTAATCCAACACGATGTTGGTCCTTTCCTTGATGGTTCCAGACTGGTTTTGGGTTCCATCGACATTCCAAGCTCGGACTGGATTGTCCAGCTTCCATGTGGGTAGTCCCATCTTCTCCACTGCTTGTCTTGAGATGAAGCATCCTGTTGCTCCACTGTGATTAAGGCTTTTGTTCCAATGATTTTGCCATCCTGCTTCCAGATTGAGAGAGGAATGCGAATAGAATTACTCTTTGATCCAGAAATAAATACAGGGGCAATTGTGTAGGAAGAGGGTGACGTTGGTACATCTCTTCCACCTAAAAAGACATTTGGTCCATGGGAGAAGTGGGGATTTGCATAGCGGGTCCGAGGGCAAGAGAGTTGACATTCTCTTCCCATTCCATTGCGGCAGCTTCCTGTACTCATTCCAAAACAAGTCCCTGCTCATCCAGCCCCATGTCAAAGGCTGTCTGGGGCGTTCTGAGAACTTTGTCTCGTCCGTTGTTTCTGGCGACTTCTGTGAGATACTTGTCGAGGGGATCCTGTGGCATTTCTTGGGTGACGACCACCCTAGTGTGCGTTTCCTGTGGTTTCCTATATTCCTCTCTCCTAACCGGCCAATATCCTGGGTGGTTCTTGGTACTGCACCCAATCTTGTTGCAGATGAAGCATCTTCGCTCTCTCATCTGCTTGGCCCATTCGATAGGAGACAAGGTGATCCTATCCACGTCCATTGCGTTCGGATCATGGTGATTTCCTCGGCCTCTTCCAAAGGACGCAAAGGGTCCTTTCTGTATTCCTTCGATTCTTTGCCATGCCCCGTGGATGTTGGCAGCGACTTCATAGACTTCTTCCATCTTCTTGGCTTTTTGGAAGGTCTCGCTGTTGACCAACTGTCGGGCAATGCTTGGGTCAATTCCCCTGAGGAAGAATTCGAGAATGGAGCGGAATTCTTGTAGTTCCGAGTGAACCACTAGCAATGAGAACTGGGAAATGAATCTGTCGAATCCCTTTGGGTCCCGTCTGTCTTGTCGGAGGGATCCTAGTTCTGCCATTGCTAGGTTGCTAGTGTTGTGGGGGGTGAAGGTGAGGGCGAAGACTTTCTTGATTTCGTTATAGGTCTTGTCTGTGTGTGGCATGGTGTTGTCGAGTAGCCTGGTCAGCCAGGCTTCTGCAAACACTTTTCCTCTTCCCTTGGACATCTGGTTCAATAGGATTAGCCTCTTGGCTTCCTCAGTGAACTTCTCTGTGCCTCCTAGATGGAAGTATCCTTCCATAGCCATGAGCCATCTCTTGGCATCATTTGTCTCCCCTGAGAACTCCTCAGGCAGGGCAGCTTTAATTTCAACCATATCGTCTTCATCGTCTGTGTCTTCTTCGGGCCGGGGATTTCCTAAATTGGGATTGGGACTAGATCTTCCGCTTGGAAATAGAGGGTTGGGGGAGTCTACTCTGATGGGAACCAGTTGGAATGCTGGCAGTGGGATGGGAGCGTCCGATGGGGTCAAGGTTCGAGAGTGGAGACCACCTGGAAAATCTGGTCATCTGGGCTGTTCTGGAAATGCATGGGCAGGAGGGTCATTGTAGTGGGATGATGACCCTGGAATCCTTCTTGATGAAGATGTATCAGAGATAGGAGTAGAAGCCCATGATGATGTGGCTTCTTCTTCTCAATCTTCTCCTAGGAGATGGGAAAGGTTGATTCTGTGCAGTGTGTAGAGCGAGGGTTTATCCCTTGATAGGCGGTTTTAATTCCTTGGAATGACAGTGGGAGTTGCTAGACTGAATAGTCTTCGGCAATTTAGAACCTAGATCTTTTGTTATGCCAGGTAACAATGTGACACGTTCCCATATAACCCCTATTGGATTATAGGACTAGCAGGACTTGAGGGGAAAATACCTCCAGAGGCCCAAGGTTTCCTCTGACTGGGGACCAACTACTAGCTTTACGTAGAGTCCTCTCGTTACCTCTACGACCAATGGTGGAGTCTTGGATTTACCACGGTGGCACAATCCTCCAAGAAGGAAGGGCAGACTGGATGCGGAGGCCAGAGACCTAGTGCCTTCCACAGACTAGTCTTCTGGGCTTACATGGCCTAGTGCCGGTGGCAGAGTCCCGGGCTTTACTGGGTCAGTGGTGGAGTCCTAACCGATGACAACCAACCCCTGTTGGTCATTGGAGTTGCTGAAGCTTTAGAAGCCTGTAATGGCAATGACGGCGCACAAGTGCAAAGTGATGAGAAGGATGATCACAAGCACAAGGGCGATCACCTCCAGAGCATGGAGAAGGCTTCTGAGGTGAAGTGGAACCTTAGTGGGAGAAGCAGGTAGATTACACGGGAAGGAGTGTAGATCTAGGTTAGAGTTACATGAAGGGCCTGCATCTCTATTTATAGGCTTTGCCTGTCTAGGGCAGGCTTTGTAATGGATATAGTAATTGCTAGTTGCAGATGAAAGATTACTATAAATGGATCAAGGCATGAGTCTGAATGGAGAAAGTAGGAGTACTAGGCTGTGTGCGAGAGAGCACAGCCAGGGAGGCAATGTCTATGATCGGATCAAGAAGGAAGAAGGCATATATCAAATGAAATGAGGGGGGCAGTGTCCACACCAAACGGGTAGCTTCCTGAACAAGGAGTTATGAGTAACTTCCTAGAACAGAGGTTCCAGATGGGGCGATGTCTGAGTCAGTGTAGCGGGGGAATCCCTTGGTCTGAGTCGAAGAGTAGGTCATCCTATAGTCCTACAGGAGGTGAGGGAAGGGGAAAAGATGTACCCCCTTCAGTAACCATAACAGTAAGTCTCTTCATCAGAATCATCACTGAGGGTGGTAATGTTGTATGTACTGTTAGTAGCATCAAGGTTTGATGGACACGATTCCACTCGGTGTCATTTAGCTGTAGCTCATATATTTTGTGGCATTTCTCACTGTCCCGCTCCTGTGCACTGAGATGCGCTACAAATGTATTCACCTCCTGTGACTTGTTAGCGATGTGAACAAGGTGGAGCAGACCTCTTACCTCTTTCAGGTCTAGCACACAACAAAGCATGACGAATATTGATGACCACCACACCTTCATGTCAAGCAGTAGATGCAATGGGCAGGTGCGGATTTGGATGCTTTTGAACATTTCCTTGCGTTTTGCTGATGACCATGCCTGTAAGACATTATACAAAGTAGAAAACCTGAAATTGGTTGTGCTTACCTTGATAGTAATGGCATGAATAATGCCAATCACATCACGATCATCTCCACCACTGGTAGAGACTAGATCTACCTCAGGTGTGGTAGGATTGTAGTGTTTTGAGGTACTCACAGTTCCCAGGAATGCCTAGGTGATGAGGTTGATTATATATGCCATACAACTGTAATTGTCAAAGTAAGTTGGATCAGTCAACACTGATGATGATTGTATTGAGATTAGGGCCGCTTACCGTAACTGACAGTTTTGAGCATCAAACCTTTGTCCTGTTTTAGCAGAAATGAGCTGCCTGAATTCATCCATTATTGTCTTGTTGTTGCTCGTGTTGTTGCATGTTACATAGCCAATCTATTCAAATACATTAGTATAGTGTGAATGAATACTAACCCCATACCTTGTGTGATACACCAGCATGCTTGGCTACCTTGTAGAGAGCTTGTCCAAGGCGAACTCCATCGTGAGTGTGGTTGACCTGAACAAAGCCCAGAAGTCCTGTTTGAAGAGTCCATTTGCATGGTGAGTGTTCTTCGATCCATGATGCAGTAACTGTGAAGTAAGTGTCAACATTCAATGCTTGCCAAGCATTGCATGTCAGGTTGACATGCCCTTGAACAGCTTCACTCTATTGTATAGTATATTATTAGTAAATCTTGTAATGTTATTCATAGCGCTCATCAAAAATGTTTGACGATGCTTTTTCATGTTCTCCTGGAAATGGCTAATAATAGCATGGCGATTTATCTTGCGACTTGGTATATTAATTCCATTTGTGCCAGTGCAGGTGGTAAGTTGCAGTACTTTCTGGAATGAAGGATGCTCTATAGCAGAGAGGGACTATATACAATCAGTAGGATCATATATATTTAAGTCATGGTACTCACCTGGTCAGTCTTGATAATCCAGTTGATCAGAGTGTCCCACAAGGCCAGATCTGAGTATTGGATGACTTGCTTCTTGACTACAAGATGTGTATCAAGCAATGCTTGCCTGCTGAGCTCAGATTTTCCAGATGCGCTAACTTCATGGGCAATCTCACGACGCAATTTAGCATCCTCGGGCAGCATTGAAATGAATCCATTGTCAGCTGCCCATTTTTGATATTTGACTGAATGAATGGCTTGCTGGTGGTGCTGCAATGTTGTGGCCTCGTTAACGAAGGAAACTGGTTTCTTCTGTAGCTTACTAGAGTATTCTGAGTATATAAATAAAAAGTGGAAATGTAGAACATATGAGCAAGCATTACAATCTCAATGTTTTTTGTTGTTCTTCAGGTATGGCGAGGAAAAAGATGCCTTGATGTCTTGTGTGTGGTCACCTCATGCCTTTTTGATAGACCCATCAACATCAGCAACTTGAACATTTTGAAGAAAGCCACCATTGGACTCAGTGTCAACATCGACTGCATTGACTGTGTCTGATGACTGTGGTAGATCTGCAGGTGAAGTAACAGCACAGCATTTGCCTCATATTAGGTTGGATGAATAACAGACTTATCTTTCAAAGCCTTTTTTTTCAGTCGACTTTCTGGGTCTGACACTCTCTGGGTCTCAATCACCTTTCATTTTTCACCATGTGGAGGCTGTGTGACCAGAGTACATGCTGCCTTCGCTTGCCAGTGGGAAGTAAGCTCCAACTTGGCATCATTATTCTTGCATGTCACACGTACTGAGGGGGCAGGCATTCATTTCAGCTGGCATGGCTGTTCTATGTTAGAACAAGGCATATCCGGTGGAAGGCTTAGGTGAATGATCAGATTGGTGAGTAAGATGAAACCTTAAAATTTATGTCAACATACTTTGTATAGGTAATTGTATTTTGCTGGATTAGGATTTGGGGCTCCTGGGGCTTTGATGGTTTGGCCTGGCTTGGCCTCAGCTTTCCAAAACAATGGGCCTGGCCACCTTAAGGGCTTGGGTGGGGCTGATGGCTTGGCTTGGCCTGGCCTGAGAGGGCTTGGCTTAACCAGCTTCCTGGCTTCAGGCTGGGCTGGCACAACACTAATTCATCCTTGTCTTCTTCAGAATCTACATTAGTACCAGTGCCACTGTTTTTGAGAGCAAACAGGTGAATGGTCTCTGCAATGTCAACAAGTTCATGCTTTTTGTGCTGATCAGCTGTAGCTGACAACTTTTGTGTAACTTTGCCCCAGTTCTGATCTGAGAATGCATGGGTATTTGTGCTGACCTTTCCTGAAGCCATGTTGACTATGGTGGGCATTTTGACACTCTTCCCTTTAGTGTCAACTTTCAGCTGAAGTTCATTGTTAGCCATCAGATGAAGCCTGCGCTGAAGCTATAAATGCATGTGTCAAACAGATGAAACGCAACACTGTCAGATAACATAAGAATTATACCACAGCCCTACAGAGCCCCCTAATCCCCTTAAATCCATGGTGGTACAATATTAGACAGTCCAATGAAGGAACATGAATCCATCCTTTGATATATGGGAGGTGCATTGATGCCAGCAAATGCACAATGAAATAGGACTTGAATGCTTTGCCTGCATTGCTGTAGTCCAAGTCCAAGTAAAGATACCTATACCATTTCAGTAGTTGGTCAGCCTCAGTAGTAACAAGAGAATTCATGGAAAAATACTTGTGCTGGTTGAGTAACTTGGCAGCCTCTTGAGTGACAGACACTGCATCCTGTTTGACAAAGAAGCTTGCCCACATTGATAATGCTACTGAACCCACACCATGTCACCAATCACAAAGGCATTGGTATGTCTGGCCAAGTATCACATATGTGAGTTGTAATAATACCAAGACTTTTACTCACAACTGCCACAAGTTTTGATTGCATGGCCACTTGTGTAACTAACTTGGGAATCTTTGGATATGCTGTCATAATAATGTCATTGAGGATGATTATAATTTGTTGTTTGGATATGCCCCATATATCAGACTATGCCATAGCCCAAAGACACAAAGTAGGAATAACCTTTCATTTCCATGTCTCTTCTTTTTCTGGTGGGGTTTCAAGTGGCTTTTGACCCATCACAACCTTGTTGCTTCCTCCACTCTCTGTGAACAATTCTGGATCAGTTCTGACTTTTTTGGTAGGTTACAAGGCCTTCTTTATAACTGATTCAGTAGCATGTTCCACCTTTGTGATGGTTGTCTGTAAATATCTGGGCCAATTGGGTGGTGTGGACAGCATGGCAGCATATGAGATCACAGTATTGAGAATGTATGATAGAGATTTGGATATTTACCTGAGTTATGGTACAAGCAAAGCCCATAGCTGATCCATTCATGTTGCTCATGCAATCCTCTGAATTATGTTGATCTGCTATAAACATATCCTGTGAAGCTTTCACCTCCAAAGCCTTTCTCTTTTGCAAAGGAGCAGGGGTCTCAGCATTGTCCAATAAGTCATCGTCTGTGATGTTGATAAAAGGCCTCCTTTTTTGTGAAGGAGGGGGGGCCTCACTATCATCCAACCACCTATTGTTTGTGATGGCAGTGGAAAAGGGCCTCCTTTTCTGTGAAGGAGGAGGGGCCTCAGCATTCTCTGACAACTTATTGTCTGTGATAGTGATGCCAACTATGGTGTTCTTAGAGCAATTTGGTAAGTGAGTGATGCACTGCCAATGGATATGTTGTGACTCACTGGAAGCTGACTTGCCTTGTCAAAGGTGTCAATTGCCACCCTCTCTAGTGTGTCGTCCACCATTTCTTCATCATCAAAACCATCGACAAGGGTGTTTTCAAGAAAATCTTATGTTGCCTGTGGAGTATCATTGTCAACAGAACTTGGTAGTGTACTAGCAGTGCCAAACAACATTGCAGATGGTGGTGGAGTTGTGGTGGTGCTTGGGCTCTTATGATTCTTGCTAGTACCAGAACTAGTAGATTTGTGGAGTCCAGGAAGCTTCTTTCCCAGTGAGTCAACACTTGCTATCCAATCATCGACTTGACTTATGTAACAAAGGGTCTTCTGTCTCTGCTCTGTGATACACACAAAGATTCCAAAAAAAGAGTGTGGGTTCAGTAAGCAACAGCATGATAGTGGTGGGAAAGATGGTGAGCGATTACCCATTCATGTTGCTATCATCTCCAACATGTGGCCCTCCTATATCTCTAGCCTCCTTTGCTGCATGCAATGCCTCATGGAGCAATGTGTTTGACACCTTCCTTGCCTTTGTCATCATCATCACTTCATTGTCCAATGTTGAGTTTAGCAACTCTCCACTCAGCAATACTTCCATTCCACCAATGATTTGAGGCTCTGTGTTATCGTGAGTTAAGTTTCTCATTCACTATCACATTCACTTACTTCTTCCTTTGGCTACTGTTGGAGTAGATGACTCTACAGGGCCATACAAGTGGGTTGTCAGTTAGTTCATGCTGTCCAATAACAAGAATATAGTACCTACTGTTCTTTGCAGCTGGGTGAATAGGCTTCGTTACAGAGGCCTTGGTCGCAGTTTGCTCATTCTTCATTTTTTCCTCCAGCTCACTAACCTGCTGTAAAGCTTGGCTGGCAGAAGCCTCTCTCTTAGCCCATGTGTTTGCCAAAAGCTCATCATCAGCCTTTTTCTCTGCTGCAGTCCATCTCTTTTGTGGAAGGCCCAGGAGGCCCAAGTGTTTGTTTACGTTAGAAGGGTGGGTCTTACAGGTAGACATGGTAGGTGCGGTGAAAAAAAGTGGTGAACCAGCTGATGGAATGTTGGTAAAAAAACAGACTTTTAAAGTGCCTGTGTTCAATTTATCAGTTGGCAATTCCACCAGCAGCCACTGGTCATGTGCTTCTGTCATCGATTGGGCCCAGATGGATTCTTTGTCATCACTCCCATCCCTGATATTGTGATGCCACATCAAAAATTCCTTCAGAGTGCATACTGCCACCATAGTCTACTTACATATCTGTGTTCTAAATGTCTGTGCTGGTTCAAAAATCACTCAGGGCTAATGCAGCACCTCAATGCTATGCATTGAGCAGTTTCTCTGCCAAATGACCCATGCATCTATGTACATCCTGACGAATATCACCCAGAGGAGGCTATAAATTGAGTGGTTTCTCTGCCCAATGACCCTGTCAACTATGGACATCCTGATGGAGGTGAATATGATCCAGAGCAGCCTATCCCTTCAAGCCCATCACCTTCCACCTGTGGCTCATCAGCACTTCCATTACAGAATGTTACCACAAGATTTGTTGGCCCAGGAAAAAAGGTATATAGGAATTATCATCCATATTTAATAGGTGAGTATGCTTTAGTACATAAATCATATTGCACCTACTGATGACACACTCTCAGGTCAGCCCTTGTGATGCTAGTGGACACTTTCTCCCCAAGGGTACCACTCCTGAGCCTTTCCCATCAAGGTCCAGAGGCAATTGGCAGTGAAAGGAAAAGAGCCTCAATATCTCAAAGGGACGCTAAGGGCGCTAATCCAAGAGAGAGAAGAGGAATTCCAAAGCTAGCTAATACAGGTGTTACTACGCTACTTATATACTATCTACTCGTGTGCACGCGGGCCATGGCTTAGGGCCGGCATGGAGTGTGCTAGAGGGTTCCGTATGACGTACGGTGACATAGTGGGGTCTAGGTTGTTCTATGGGTATGGGGTTGTGGCGTAACCTGACTAATGTGTGACGTAGGGTCTAGGCATGAGGCAACTACGTAAGGCGTTCGTGGGATCGTCAAGTGTTAGCTAACTACGTTAAATAATGAGAAAATGTCCGAGGTTCGTTTCATTACCCCCTTTTTAGCCGTCGAACTCCCGGTCGACGATGATACCGGTGAGTTTAACGTCGCTATGGGGTTCCGGGATTTCAAAGAGACGGTCAGGGAGGTGGTTAAGGGATGCTGCGTACGAGCGGAAGGATGGGTCTTTGAATAATGGGGTTTCAGGGAAGGCGCACGTCGGGCAGTCGCACTCATCATCGGTGAGTGTGCGGATGGCGGTGGGGTTTTCGCGGTGGAACTTCTCAATCGCCTGCGGGGCGTTTGAGACATTCTTTTTTGGTTCCCACATGCGTTCTTCACGGGGGTATCCTTTCCACTGTACAAGGTATTCCGTTTTGCCACGTCACTTACGTGAGTCGGCAACGTGCTCCACTTTGTACTCTTCTTGCTGTTGGACGATAACCGGGGGCGGCGGCTTTGGTTTCATCTGGGAGGGGGACGTGCCAGGGTGATAAGGTGTGAGGAGCGACTCGTGGAAGATGGGATGAATTCCTTTCCACGTTTTGGGGAGGTCGAGTTCGTAGGAGGCCTCGCCCACCTTTTGCTTCACCTTGAACGGCCCATGTTGTTTGTTGTCAAATTTTCTTGTTGGACGGTTGGTCCGGATGTGAGTTCCTTTGAGCAGGACCCGTTGACCAATTGTGTATTCGACGGTGGGGGATGCATGCTTGTCGTGTGCCTTTTTCATCGCTTGCGCCGCTTTCTCTAGTACGTCCTTGGCCGAGTTGTGGTGTGCTTTCATTGTTTCAGCAAAAGAGGTGGTGGACTCGTTTCGTACTTCCACTCTTTTGCTGGGTATGAGTGGTTGTTGCCCATAATTGAGCAGGAAGGGCGAGACGCCGGTCGCACTAGTGGTTTGGGAGTTGTGGGCGAACTCAGCTAGCGGTAGCCATTCTGCCCAGTCGGTTTGGCAATGGTTTACATAGATGCGCAGGTACTTTTCTACTTCTTGGTTAATGTGTTCTGTTTGGCCGTCGGTTTGGGGGTGATAGGCCGTGGACGGGTTGGCTTGGATGCTGAGGAGTGAGTAGAGGTCGCGCATGAATGACGACACGAATTGCGTTCCTCGATCCGAGATCACCTTGCGGGGGACACCGTGGAGCTTGAATATTTGGTTGTGGAAGATCGTCACGACTCCTTGTGATGTAATGGTGTCCATTACTGGTGCTAGGTGGATCATTTTCGAGAAACAATTGACGATGACTGAGATGGCATTCTTGCCATCTGATTGGGGGAGGGGGCCGATCAGGTCTATGGAGATGATTTCCCAGGGGGATGATGGGATTTTGTTTGGGTGGAGTGGCGTGTTGATTGCCGAGGTTTTGGATTTAACCTTTTGGCATGTGTCGCAGCCTTTGACGTACGACTCCACGTCTTTCCATAGTGATGGCCAATAATATTCGCTCATGATCAAGTCACGAGTTCGTTGGATACCAGGGTGGCCGGTGATCGGGTGATCATGGTTGGCGATGAGGATGTCTTCCCGGAGTTTCGCGTTGTTTGGCACGTATACGAGCAATTTCCAGTAGACGAGTCCTTCTTTGCGGGTCCAGAGGGAATCCTTCTTTTCTAGGCCATCCTTGGCGAACTGTTCAAGTTTGTACTGCATTTTTGTGATTCTCGAGAGTGTGCTCGCAGGGGCGACGGCCTTGAGTGAGACTGTCGTGGAGGTTGATGATGGTGGGGGTGAAAAAAGGGTGTCGGGGAGTAGCGTTTGTGCGGTGTTATCGGGTGTCACCCCCTTTTCGAAGTCTGGCCTCCGGGACAGAGGATCCGCTGGGTTGGTTTTGCCCGGTCGATGGCTGATCACTACATGGTACTCCTGTAGTACTTGTTGCCATCTGGCCTGGTGGCGGATGAGATCTTGGGGTTTGCGGAAGAACTCGAGGTTCTTGTGATCCATCCAGATCTCGATTGGGTGTGCGGCCTCTAGAAGGTACTGGTGCCATTTGTTGAGGGCAAACATGATGGCAAGCATTTCTAGGTCAGCTGCATGGTAGTTCCTCTCGGCGTCGTTGAGGGAACGGGAGATGAATGCGACGGGGTGCCCTACACTGTCGTGTCATTGGGATAGGATGGCGCCAATGCCTATACCTGAACCGTCGGTTTCGATACGGTAAGGGTCGTTGTCGGTTGGCATTGCTAGTGCCGGGGCGGAGGAGATGGTGTCTTTGAGGGTCTGGAAAGCCTCTTGGCAGGCTGTTGTCCACTCGAAGTCTTTCTTTACCGACGTAAGCGCGTTGAGAGGGCGCGCGATCATTGCGAAGTTCTTTATGAATCATTGGTAGAAGTTGAGGAATCCGAGGAAACCTCTCAGCGTTTTCTTCAATGTGGGGGTTGGCCAGCTTTTGATGGCTTCCACTTTCTTGCCGTCCATCTTTACCTTGTCCTGCGCGACGATGAGTCTGAGGAACTCGGTCTCTTGGACCTCAAAGTCACACTTGTCGTGGCGTAGGTAGAGGTGGGCGTCCCTCAGGATGTGTAGTACTTCGCGTACTACCTTGTGGTGTTCTTCAAGCATTTTCGTGAATATCATGATGTTGTCTATGTAGACCACCACTACGCCTCAGTCTACCAAATTCTTAAACAGCACGTTCTGTTACGTTTCCTCCTTTTTCTTCCCTTCAATCGTCCTCGTCCTCATCTCGTCCTCTTGAATTCCCCTTGGACCATTTACTACACAGTGAGACTCCGTGTAGTCAAGGCCGACCTTCGCACCTCGTGCATCATTTGTACTTCTACGCCGACTCCACACGAGGGATCCCTTCTATTTCCCACTCCATAGGATCTCCCGGTGCTGCGGCTTATTCATCCTTTTCCCACGCCTCAGTATGTATATAAACCCAGCCTCTGTAGTCGATCCCCCAATTTACACCTACTTGGTGAACTTTCATCATCGCCTCTCCGGACCTCTAAAAGTCGTCGTTCCACTTCGAGTGAACGCTTCTTCTACGTCTCGTCTTCACTCTCTGAGTGAACCCTTGACTACGACTAGGAAGACCCTTTGTTGTCGAACCCTCGACCCCGCGACTAGGAAGACCCTCCGTCGCCGAACCCTTGACCCAACCAAGGGCCACCTTTGTCCCGTAGCTCCCTGAAGCTACCTCTCTCGACCCCGGTAGCTCGTCGCTACTCGACCATCCAAGTTAACGCCTGTCCCTACCCGGGGTAGTCGTAACAAAAGGTGTAAATTCTTATATTGAGGTTATCGTTGTCATAATCCTCCACCCACCATTGCTCGCCAACGTCCCACTCTGAACCCTGCGTGGTGGAACCCTCGTGCACGTGCCGAGACACCCCCCACCGACGACAATTCTTCTGACCACCAAGAAGGATCACCAGACACCGACCTCGACCTTGACCTCCCGTCCCAACAACAACAGGACGCGGCCCTCGATCTGTCACGCCAACTCTCAGATCGCCTACGTCTACCAAGAACTCCCACACCACCGTCTCCGACACCGTTGACGGCAGTACCCTCGTTCTCAGTACCACCCCCTCCCCTGTCACCAATGTCTTCAGCAACTCGACCAACCGAGCTCCGCATCGGTACCCCCGAAGCCTATGATGGCTCCTTTGACACCTCAGTATCATGGTTGAACACAGTCCAGTTCTACCTCTACGTCAACGCCAAGGTCTATGACACCGACGCTAAACAGATAGCCTTCGCCCTATCCTATATGACTAAAGGGCCAGCCCTCACCTGGGCTACCACCTATCGACAAAACGCCATCAATGGCGTCACCATCACCCTCGGGTCCTTCGCCGACTTCGTCACCGCCTTTGAAAAGGCATTCAAACACCGAGACACCACTGGGAACGCCATCGCTTGGCTGTCCACCAAACGAATGACCAAGAAACGAGACAACTCGTATTCCCCTCCCCTCATGCAATACACATCCGAGTTCCAGAACAATGCCGCCCTCGCCAAGATCACCGACCCGAACGTCCTCATCGGGTACTATTCCGCTGGAATCCCACCAGGGCTTATGCGACGGATCATGTCCATGGACACCGTACCCACCACCATCGAAGAATGGTACTCCCGTGCCATCCACTTCCAAACTCAATGGGAAAGAGCCGACGAAATCGCTAAAAGGAGCAGTAAACCATCCGCCACACCTACCACTCCTTCTCTTCGCCCACCTCCTCCAAACCTCGAGACCCCGACGCCATGGACGTCGACGCCGTCTCCATCCCCAAACTGACCCCCGAAGAGCGAAAGCGCTGCTTCGACCAAAAACTTTGCTTCCGCTGTCGTCAACCGGGTCACATCACCACGGCATGCACCACCTTCACCTCCCCCATTAGAAAGGTGAAGAACCCCCCTGCCAAGAAAGTCAGGGTTGTCGAACAAGAAGAGGGAGACTCTGACGGAGAAACCGTCGGACAGGTCTCCTCGGGTTTTTAAAGAGGGGAACACCTTTGACGCATGTTTCCCCTTCTCTTAGTTGTGCCGCTGTAACAGTAGAATCGAAATTGAAAGGCATTCGCATCCCCGTTCAACTTCTCGTTCCTGCACACGCTAAGAAAGCCGTCAACACCAGAGCCCTCGTAGATAGCGGCGCGGAAATCTCCTGCGTCGACTATCAGTTCGTGCGAAAACACAAACTCCCCACCACACGACTTCACACCCCCATCCGCGTCCGGAACGCTGACACCTCGTTCAACAAGAACGGGGATATCAAGTTCACCTGTGATCTCTTTGTGGACATTAAGGGCGTCCTCATGAGGACGACCCTCCACGTCATCTCCTGTGGGCAGGAAAACGTCATCCTTGGCCAACCCTGGCTCCGCTCGTGCAACCCAACCATCGACTGGGCAGCTAATACCCTCACCCTCGATGAAACCCTCGACCAATCCGCCGACCTCTACCACACAAGGACCAAACCCCTCCCCACCGAGGAAGACGAGTCCGCATCCAGGCCCGGTCACATTGACGTCAACCTCCGAACCTGCCACCACCTCCGCGGCTTCCTCCAGAAGGAAACCGAAGAACGAGAATATCTACGGAATGCGAACCGAAATCGCGTCCTACACCGAATCATCCGAGGGCAATACAAATATGTCGCCGCCTCCACCGTCGCCAAAATCACGGTCGCAACCGAGCTTGCAGAGGCCGCTGAGAAGGCCAAACCCAAACCAACCCTCCCGGCAGCGTATGCTGATTACGCCTCTGTCTTCTCAAAAGAAGCCACCGACCATGTCCCTCCATCACGCCCCTATGACCACGAAATCAACGTCAAAGAGACCTTTGTCCCGAAGATCGGGAAGGTATACCCCCTTTCCCCCCATGAACAGAAAGTGACCGAAGAATTCCTTGACGAACACCTCAAAACGGGAAAGATTCGCCCGTCAACCTCCCCCCAAGCATCCCCTTTCTTCTTCGTCAAAAAGAAGAACGGCGACCTCCGCCCGTGCCAGGACTACTGATACATCAACGAACACACCGTTCGCGACGCCTACCCTCTCCCCTTGGTCTCGAACCTCATCGGCAAACTCAAGGGAGCGACAACCTTCACCAAGTTCGACGTCCATTGGGGATACAACAACGTACGCATCAAGGATGGTCATCAATGGAAAGCCGCCTTCGTCACACATCGAGGCCTCTATGAACCTACCGTCATGTTCTTCGGCCTATGCAACTCCCCCGCAACCTTCCAGCGATTCATGAATGACTCCTTCCGAGACATGATCGCCGAAGGCTGGCTCATCATCTACATGGACGACCTCCTTATCTTCTCCCCAGACGACGCTCTGCATACTGAGCGAACCAAGCGTGTCCTCCAACGGATGACCGAACTCGACCTCCACCTCAAACTTGAAAAATGTACCTTCGCCACCGACGAGGTAGAGTACCTCGGCATGATTGTCCGTCCCAACCAATTGGCTATGGACCCCGTCAAACTTGACGGAATCGCCAAATGGCCCGCCCCCACCAAGGTCACGGGAGTCCAATCGTTCCTTGGCTTCGCCAACTTCTACCGGCGATTCATCCCCGACTACTCCACGATCGCCCGCCCCCTCATCGACCTCACGAAACTCAACCACCCCTGGGCCTGGTCGAGCGAATGCCAGGGTGCGTTCGACCACCTTAAACGTCTCTTCCTGGCGAAGCCGATCCTTCACCTCCCCGACTTCTCCGCCCCCTTCGCCATCGCCACGGACGCCTCGAAGTACGCCACTGGCGCCATCCTCCTGCAGACCGATGCCAACGGTGACTGGCATCCCTGCTCATACCTCTCACAGTCCTTCTCCCCCGCCGAACGGAATTACGACATCTACGACCGCGAGCTCCTCGCCGTCATCCGCGCACTGAAATCTTGGCGCCACTACTTGTATGGCTCCCCCTTCCCCATGCAGGTTTTTACAGATCATAAGAACCTGCTCTACTTTAAGTCCCCCCAAAACCTCAATCGCCGGCAAGCCCGCTGGCTTCTCGACCTCGCCGATTTTGATCTCAAAATCACCCATGTCCCCGGCCGCCTGCTTGCCAGGCCGGATGCCTTATCCCGTCGCCCTGACCTCATCCCGACGACCGACACGGACAATGAGGGCGTCACGCTCCTCCCCCCCTCCATGTTCGTCAACTTGATTGACACCTCGCTGGCATCCCTCATCCAGCAATCCTCCCTGTCCGACCCCCTCGTCCTTCAACACCTTCAGGCAACAGACACCTCAGCACCCGCGTTCCTCCGTGCCCGCCTTTCTGACTGGTCGTACGTGGACGGCCTTCTATCCTACCGCAACCGCGTCTACGTCCCGCCCGACGACTCCCTCCGACGCTCCATCCTCCACCGTTGCCACGACCACGAATCTGCTGGTCACCCCGGCTACCTGAAAACCCGGCAGCTTGTGTCCGCCGATTTCTGGTGGCCGGGCCTCGCCTCTTATGTCCGCGCCTATGTCTCTGGCTGCCCGTCCTGCCAGCAACACAAGGCCAACACGCACCCTACTGTACCCCCCCTGACCCCTATCTGTTCCACTGCCACCCTACCCTTCCGCCAGGTGTCCTGCGATCTCATCACGGACCTACCCCTCTCCTCCGGCTTCGATTCACTATTGGTCGTGGTCGACCACGGGCTTACTAAGGGGGTAATTCTATGCCCCATGAAGAAATCGGTCACCGCAGAGGGAATCGCGACACTCTTCTTCCACAAAGTATACCTCCGCTTCGGCCTCTACGACAAGATTATCTCCGACCGAGGACCCCAGTTCGCCTCAGCCTTCGCCAAAGAACTTGGAAAGCTCCTGAAGTACGACCTTTCCCTCTCCACCGCATATCACCCTCAATCCGACGGAGAAACGGAACGGGTCAACCAAGAGATCGAAACTTACCTCCGGATCTTCTGCGGCAACGAACCCACTACATGGGCCGAGAAGATCTCTCACGCCGAATTCACCCATAACCACCGACCCCACTCTGTCACTGGGCAATCTCCGTTCTTCCTCCTTATGGGATACGAACCCCGTGCCCTCCCTTCGGTCGTTCCCGACTCCACGATCCCCGCTCTAGAAGAGCGCATCCAGAAACTCTCGGCTGCTAGAGACGAAGCCCTAGCAGCACACGAACTCGCACGACAGGTCATGGCCTCTCGTACTCGCCACGGTTTCACCCCATTCAAGAAAGGTGACAAGGTCTGGCTAGAAGCCAGGAACCTGAAACGCTCCATTGCCGACCCGAAGTTTGCACCAAAACGAGAGGGCCCATTCACTGTCACACACGTCCTATCCCCCATCGTCTACAAACTCCGCCTCCCAACCACATGGAAGATCCACCCGGTCTTCCACGCATCGCTCCTCTCCCCCTGCCACGAGAATGCCGTATACGGCAAACATTTCATAACGCCACCGCCTGAATTGATAGCCGGCGAAGAAGAATATGAAATCGATAAAATCCTACGACATCGCGGCTCCCCGTCTCGCCGCTCCTTCCTGATCCGATGGAAAGGGTACTCCGCAGAAGAGGATTCTTGGGTCCCCGAGCGGGATCTGAAGCATGCCAAGTCCGCTCTGCTCGACTATAAGAAGCGACACCCTAGGACATTCCCCTCCATCGCCTCACTCCAACCCATACCATGACCACCCCCTTCGCTGCTGAGACAACGACTTTCTCCGATGCCACCCTGTCTTCCTCCCCACATTTTCTTTCTACGATACCTGGTAGCCGTACTTTATCTCCTACTCTCTCCTCTCCTTCGTCACTCTCGCGTTCTAACTCCCCTCTTGACGACTACTCTCGTCCTCATTCTCCTCTGTTACCTTCTCCCCGCGGCGAACCTCGCCTTCCACGCCCACCGACACCGGTCTCGCTAGCCTCCACCCCGACACCAATCATGTCGGTGGACGTCCCCATCTACGCCACACGTCTTCGCAACGACTTCCCAGACCTGGCCGAGGTCACCCGCCTCACTGAAAACCTCGAAGATCCCCGCATGGCACTAGGGCTCGGGGCCCACCTAGACTATGCCTCCCCCTTATACTCCCTCTACAAGGCATACTTGCAATCGGCCGCCCTAGAGTCCATCGCCAACCGCACCACCGCCAACGCCCACCTATCCCTGACCCAACTACGCCTCCGCGGCATATCCGGCGAGCTGAAAGCGGCACTCCTAAACGCCCTCCATCAGCTCGGAGCCGTCGAGCTCCTGGACGACCTCGACCGATACATGAGGGACCTGGCTGACCGTCCCATCCCAGCAATGCCTCCTGCACCCTCCACACCGTCCGCCTCGTCGTCCCCTCTAGGCGATGAAGAACTCGCGGTCGTCCGCCGTGAGGAAGCCTATTGGACTGGTCGTGGTGGAGCGGTCCCATTGGGACCTTCCCACCCTCGCTACGCCGAGGCTTGCTATCAATGCCACCGTCTAGGTCACCTACGCGTCCATTGCCCCGTTTACCAATGCCCCCAATGCTTACGTTGGGAACCCGGTCATACTCAAGCACACTGCCCCCTACGCCGACGTTTAAACCCACAGACCCCGTCGTCTTCGTCCTCGTCCTCTGGTCGTGCATCATCCTCATCCCATTCGATCCGACGCGTACCTCCCCCTCCCATCCGCGGCACCCAACTCGCCTCGCCGCTGTTCCTTTTTCCATCGTCTTACCGCGCAGGTTACGCGTCAGACCCACCCCACCGCACCGACCGACCCCTACGACGACCCAGACGTTTTTGACAGCGCAGCCATGAGTAACATGACCGGATCTCCCCTGCGGGTCCTATCGCGGTTTGGACTAGAGTCGTTCAGTGGTACTTCACGTGTAACAGGGGGGTAATGTTACGTTTCCTCCTTTTTCCTCCTTTTTCTTCCCTTCAATCGTCCTCGTCCTCGCCTCGTCCTCTTGAATTCCCCTTGGACCATTTACTACACAGTGAGACTCCGTGTAGTCAAGGCCGACCTTCGCACCTCGTGCATCATTTGTACTTCTACGCCGACTCCCACACGGGGGATCCCTTCTATTTCCCACTCCATAGGATCTCCCCGGTGCTGCGGCTTATTCATCCTTTTCCCACGCCTCAGTATGTATATAAACCCTGCCTCTGTAGTCGATCCCCCAATTTACACCTACTTGGTGAACTTTCATCATCGCCTCTCCGGACCTCTAAAAGTCGTCGTTCCACTTCGAGTGAACGCTTCTTCTACGTCTCGTCTTCACTCTCCGAGTGAACCCTTGACTACGACTAGGAAGACCCTTTGTCGTCGAACCCTCGACCCCGCGACCAGGAAGACCCTCCGTCGCCGAACCCTTGACCCTACCAAGGGCCACCTTCGTCCCGTAGCTCCCTGGAAGCTACCTCTCTCGACCCCGGTGGCTCGTCGCTACTCGACCATCCAAGTTAACGCCTGCCCCTACCCAGGGTAGTCGTAACACGTTCATCATAGTTTGGAACGTCGCTGGAGAGTTGGTGAGTCCGAAGAACATCACGAGCGGCTCGAATAGACCGCGGTTGGTTTGGAAGGCTGCCTTCCATTTGTCTCCTTCTGCCATCCATACGTTGTTGTAGCCCCATCTCACGTCGAACTTTGTATAGTATTTGGCCGATTTAAGCTTGTCGACCAGTTCGCTTATGAGTGGAAGAGGATAGCAGTTCCTCTTTGTTACCGCGTTTAATTTATGGTAGTCTTGTACGGGGCGGAGGTGTCCGTCCTTTTTCTTGATGAAGAAGAATGCCGAGGCGAAGGGTGATTTGGAAGGTCGTATTCTTCCGGATCTGAGGTTTTCTTCGAGGAAGGCGTTGAGTTCTTTTTGTTTGCCGGGGTTTAGCAGGTAGACCTTGCAGTCTACTTCGTGGTTTCCCGGGAGGAGCTTGATGGCGTGGTCCCAAGGGCGTCTCGGGGGTAGCGCGTCAAAGCTCTCTTTGTTGAACACGTCTTTGAATTCATGAACGTACTTCAGGGCGGCTTCTTTGAAGGTTTTCTTTTCCTTTCGGGCATAGTCTTTAATGGCTACTTCCGTCGCGATGTTTCAATTTCGCATGTATTCTACTACATTGATTTCGAACAGGCAGTCGCCTTGGGAAGGCTTGTAGTCTACGTCCATTTTGTCTTCCTCCTCATCTACATTATTCATGACATGGTCTCCTTTGCAGCGGAAGGAGATTCTGCCTGTTTTCCAGTTGATGGCTGGATTGTGAGTCTTCAGCCAATCGTGTCCTAGGAATATCGTGTTGGGTCCGAGATTCGTTATGGCGAGGGTCAGTTGTTCCTTGTGATTCTGGACTTGGAGTTCGAGTATCACGAATTTTTCTACTTTGCCTCCGGCGTTCGGCGTGCCGTCGGCATTGTACACTGTGAGGGGACGGGGTAGTGAGTGGGTGGTTAGCGTGGACGCAGGACGAATCTGGGGTTGTATGTGGGGCCTGTCGCATAGACAGAAGTGGTCTTTTTGCGCTCTGCAATGGCGCCTAGTACTTCTTCTGCCCTTACGAGGGCCTGCTCCCATTCACGAACGTTGGAGGAGTCAATGAGGTCTGGCTTGTATCTCTCAACATATTCGACCAAGTCGTTGCGGGCTTGGTGTCGAATTTGGTTTACGATCGTTCGTTCATTGATCCTCACGTCGAATTTGGCCTCAATGGCTAGCTGGAAGAGCCAGGTGAAGTAATCTTCGACAGTATCTCTTCCCTGCCGGAGGGAGAAGAGTTTCTGTTTGGCTTTCCGAGCGAGGCCTGCAGGCTGGAAGGTCTTCTTCAGTTTGTCCGTGAAGAATTCGAAGTTGATGAGGGCGTAAGCGTTGCCCTCAGCCAACAGGTCTGAGAATCGACCAGCTGTGTTATCGCCATGCATGTAGGACAATGTGATTAGGATTTTCTGTCGGTCAGTCGGTTCGCTCTCGAAACCGCTGAGGTACAGAGTCATCGTTCGCCACCACTGGACGAACTTTTCTTTATTCCCATCGTAGTGTTCAGGTTTCGCGGCTAGACTCTTCCCAATTTGGGGGGAAGTGGGAGGGAAGCCACGTGCGGGTACCCTCGGAGGCCCAGGTGAACTCCGGTGGGAGGACGGCGACGGGGATTGTGGCAGGGGTCGGGTTGGAGGAGGTCCCTGTGGCAGGAAGGGCCGCGGAGTGGTGGGCATGGGTGACGATGGGAGGTTGACCCTGATGGGGGTCACGGTTGGCATTTCGAGGGGCAGCAGTGATCCAGCCGCTGTGGGGTCAAGGGTGAACTGTTCTCGCCACAGGTTGTAGTGGAGGATAGATTAGTGTAGGTTGTATTGTGACACCTCCTGCTGTAGGTGTGTGGTGACAGGGGCGATTGGGGTTGGCTGTGCCAACTGGAGAGTGGGGAGGCCTTGGGCCGCTGCTCTCTGCGCGAGGTCTCGAAAGCTCCCTGGAGCGATCGGTGCGGTGGAGGCGGGGCGGCTGTATGGGCTCATGGGGATGGTGGTCATCTTGGCGTAGACCAGCGAGTTCTGCGAGGCGGGTTATCGTACGTACGTGCCGGGTAAGCGTCGGCGAGTAGGTGGTGAGGGTGGTGTGAACGACGAAGGAGTAGTCTGGGTGAGCCCAAACGTATCGTTGGTGGAAAACCTGGTAGGAACACGTCTGTTCCGGAGGCAGCTTGAAAAGATAACAGCAGGAAAGACCGCACACCGTCGGGATGGGGGAGAGTCGGAGGTGGAGGGAACTGGAGTATGACTTCCTTACTACAGGAAGGTGGCACACGCCCGAAAGTCAAGGTAAATCGGGTTGTCGTGCCTATGTGATGTTATGGGTGATCACGCGAACCCGAGTCCACTATTGTAGGACCAGCGTACGCCCAGGTCGACAACCACCTGAGAAGCGGGGCTTGTGCACTATGCCCGGTAGCAACGTTATCCTTATTTCTAACGCCGGACGAGCGTATAAACAAGCATTTCACCGAGTGCTTTACTCGAGTGCGTCACGTGCACCAGCGGATCCCTCTAAACCTGAGGTCCGGTATAGGGTGAACGGCGGCGGAGAGCCCACGCGTTTGGGAGTGAATGGAGGGATAAACGGTGACCGGTATCCCCTTATCTTCTCCTGCAGTCGAGGATGATTCCCGCGCTGACCACCACCTAGTAGGCTGGGATTATGTCTATCGCTAATGGGAGTCCTTGGTTCCTCTGAGGATTGATGCGGGGGGAGTCTGGGTCGGAGACAGGAGCGGTACTAGCAGGCAAAAAGTTTGCACTAGCTAGGCACAGCGAGTAGGAAAGCAAGTAGGAAAGTCCGGAGGCGAAGAGCCCAGGGACGAGGTATAGCTTTGGAATTTGAAAGGAAAAGAGCCTCAATATCTCAAAGGACGCTAAGGGCGTAATCCAAGAGAGAGAAGAGGAATTCCAAAGCTAGCTAATACAGGTGTTACTACGCTACTTATATACTATCTACTTGTGCACGCGGACCATGGTTTAGGGCCGGTATGGAGTGTGCTAGAAGGTTCCGTATGACATATGGTGACGTAGTGGGGTCTAGGTTGTTCTATGGGTATGGGGTTGTGGCATAACCTGACTAATGTGTGACGTAGGGTCTAGGTATGAGGCAACTATGTAAGGCGTTCGTGGGATCGTTAAGTGTTAGCTAACTAGGTTAAATAATGAGAAAATGTCCAGGTTCGTTTCAGGCAGCCATTCCACAGTTGTGTTCACTTTGAACTTGCCAACTTCTTATACACACAAAATCAGATGCCTGGTGCACAAATTGACAAGCTTATGGACATTTGAACCACCTTCTTACTTGAGATTGGTGGTGAACCACTTTTGACTGACCACAAAGACTTATACAAGACAATTGATAGCTCAATACTTGTGAAACTTATCACAGACTATACCACCTATTTATTAGCACCCCCACCTACACATTCGCACTACCTATAGACGATACACTCGCCTAACCTCCACCCAACCTCCATCCCAGCCCCACCTCGCATACACCTACAGTAGTCACTCACCGTATCCGCCCCCATACGACACACCACACGACCGCATGCACACCATACGTACACTTTCACTAGTCGTACCCTCGCCGTAGCCGCTACACTACGACACCAAGTAGCCTCACGGCTAAACCCCCGGCCCCACGGCCACGAGCAAGGCCCGCACGCCTATAAACTACGCCTCCCCTCGTGGATCTACCTGATGCAGCGCTCGGTAGCCACAACACATGACATAACGCCGTACGACGACAGAAACCCCTCTGTCACGTATACGCTCGTTACACGCACGCTCACCCGTAGACAGTACCTGACGCAGAGCTCAGTACGCTACACAAGTACTAATCAGGAGCTCGCCTCCAGATCCTCGACTCCCCGCTCACCCCGATCCCCGGCCCACGCCATGGATCACGCCCGACGCCACCCCACGATGCCGTCACCAAGTACCAATCAAGCCCACGCTAGATTACACCCAAGTACTGATCAGGCGAACGTCAGATCACAAGACCTAGACAAGACCCGATCTATCACCCGACACGATCCCGTCTCGATACCCGATCCAACGATCACCCCATGCGATGCCTTACGCATCACCCTTTCACTTCCCTTCTCGCTTCCATTCCTATCTATTAGTCTCCCCATTAGATACATCACACGTGGCCACGCCTAGAGCGTTCCGGACTACCTTCCACTTACATGCGTCTACCATGCACATCTCATTCCACCGTTTCCTCCTTTTGCCATTGGACACTAACATTCCCCCGTTCCTGTGATGTCATACCCAGTACCCTACGACGTCATAGCATAGCACGGTCCGTGCGCCACTACTCGGTAGTATATAAAGCAGCCGGTAGAGTACCCTGTTTCCCCTAGCCCTGAAATTGCCTCTTCTCTCTGTCGCATATTGCTTTAGTTAGCAACGTTTCAGATATCGAGTTTAGGTTTCTTTCTTTTGCCCATTGCAAGTTCCTTTCAACTTGGCAATGTCAAATGGAACAATTTCACTGTGAAGTATACTGATTTGCAGCCAGATCAAGATGTGCCACCATGGATGAAAGATTCATATGAGGTCTATTTCCATGATCCATGAGAAATTGTCCACAACATGCTAGCCAGACCTGATTTTGCAGATAAGATCAATCTGGTATCATTTTGGGAATATGACTCAGAAACGAATGAGCACTGTTGGTGTGATTTTATGTCCACTGATTGGGCATGGAAGCAGGTAGTAGGTGGTATGCATAGATCATATTTACAATGAACTAAAGTATTTACAGGACATCATTGCACAAGATGTAGATACGCATGGGTTAGTCTTTGTCCCATTGATTCTAGGCAGTGACAAAATGACTGTATCTGTTGCCACTGGGCAGAACAACTATTATCCACTGTATTTATCAATAGGAAACATATTAGACATGCACATCGGAACACTGTAGTACTCATTGGTTTCCTTGCACAGCCCAAAAGTACATGTTTCCATTTAACTTTCATATTCTTGGATGTATAACACATTTTGTTCTCATAGCCACAAATGTCCACACAAAGACCAATGAGTTTCATTGCTTTTGATGACAGCTCTTTCACTCATCACTCACTTTGATTTTACAGTCAATTAAACCTGGTATGACCACACCAGAGGTCATGCACTTTGGCGACAGGCACTATTGTTGTGTCATCTTCGGGCTTGGGTCTTATATACAGTAGCTGATTACAAAGAGCAAGTGTTGTTATCCTGCATTGTCTGTGGGTGGTGTCCAAAGTAAGCTAGACAATTCTATAGGCTGTACTTGATCCAACTAATTGATTGCAATCAAGGTGCCTAGCTAATCATCTTAATCTCAACAGAGATGCTCTTTTTTGCTGTTGTGAGCACACTGGAATGCTTGTTAGATCCTTTGCACATGCCAAGCTGTGTGATAAATAGGATATTGTAAGCCAACTTGTTGTACATTTATATCACAGCTAGGTTGAGCATTCTATTAATCACTCCACAGCCATTCACCAATGACTTCCCCACCTCACCCTGGCCCTTTGATGCAATACTCTACTTACTCCTTGTTGTACCCTGATGCAATCCAACTAATTTTTAAATCATTAGTGCACCACTGTCCCATCTCTGCCAATTGATGCATGACCAAAGTGTATCATATGTCCCACCTGATGCATCACCCACTTGTGCAGCATTCCACTGTTTGACGCTGATGCATGAGTTTGTATTTGATGACTGTTACTAGTATTATGTATACGTCATGCCTGATGCATCACTCACTCATGTTCCACTGTTTGATGCTGATGCATGACTCTGTACTACTAGTATGATTTGATGACTGTTAGTGCACATTGCACCTGATACATCACTCCCTTGTGCAGCATTCCACTGTTTGACACTGATGTATGACTCCATACTCGCCTCTCACTGGCAGGTATCTTGCAGGAGAATGATGCATTAACAATAGAAGAGCTGATTACAGATGGTCCTCTATATCATTGTTCCATTTAGCTACCTTTGTGCTTGCCCCCATTTGGTGTGAGTGATCTATGGCTTCACTCCCATCTGCCCACAACTCCTCACCCAAATGCCTGACCAAGGCAATGGTATCCTACCACAACACATGGCATCGCTGTACAAGGGATCTATGTAACACAGCTTGCCACTTTGCATATGCCTGGTAACCTTCCAAGATCACAGCATCCTCAAATATAAATGCATTGCACCTTTTGTCCCATTGTGTAGCTTCTCATTCAAAAAATGCAGGGATTCTTTGCATTTCTTCAACCAGTAACTCTACCTCTTCTTCCCAATGTTGTGCACAAGCATAAGCCTTACACCATTCAATCTGCATGTCTAGTTATTCTGAGATCTGAGAAGCTGCAAGGGAACAAATACATAATGAATCACTTGCCTTCCATAGCTCCTTTAGTATCAACATTATCATCTGCCCCACCCTGCATGTTCCATATTCATGACAGCTTCTTCATCCCTTTGGTTTCCTCTTTCAGCCAATCCAACATCACTCAAATGTCTTGGCAGTGAAGAGGATGAAGGATTGTATTCCATCCAGTCTCTTTCAGTATTGGTGTTAGGTTCACCAATGCTTTGTGAGCATCAGTGTACTGGCTGGTGGTAGCTTCAATATGACCCTTGATAGTTTTGAATGAGTTATGTGCCTGCATATTCACACCTTGACCCTGGAGATGATAATTTTTAAATCTCAAGAGGTAACTTCATGTTTGTAGGTTAGAGTGGATTGTGTGTAACACATTGTGAGCTTGTGCGTACTGTAGCTTCCATTCAATTTAATATAACTTCATGTCACATGAGATTAACTTGCTAATTTGCAAGGGGAGCATGAGCTAATATAGCTCTGGAGGGTTGATGATGTTGGAGTCTCTTATGAGCTTTGAATATTCAGCTGTGAGAGTGGGCACAAAAAGATGTTGTAGTTGAAACCAAGAGTCGATATGGTGTTGGAGAGTGTTACAATGCTGAGTTAGTTTGGCCTCTTGATTATCTGTAGAATGTATGCCAACATTGGCTTTCTCACTTCTGAAATGTCATCTAAAGGGAACATTCAATGATTGAAAAGGCACTTGGATGAGATGTTGAAACATTCACACATGATACCTTTTATTTATCACTACCTATTACGGTTACAGAAGGGGGTACATCTTTTCCTCTCCCTTCACCCCCCATAGGACTATGGGACAACTTGTTCTTCGACTCAGACCAGGGATTCCCCCGCAACACCAACTCAGGCATTGCCCCATCAGGAACTCCCTTTCTAGGAAGTTATCCATTTGGTTTGGACACCACCTTTCTATTTCATTGATACATGCCTTTCATCTCTTTCTGGTTTGATCATAGACATTACCTCCTCGGCTGTGTTCTCTCGCACACAGCTTGGTATTCCAAATCCCCATTTGACTGATGCCTAGATCCTTTATGGTAATCTTTAGTCTGCGACTTACGATTACCATATACGATATAAAGCCTGCTCTAGATGGGCATGGCCTATATAAAGGGGCACAGGCCCTTCATGTAACTCTAACCTAGATCTACACTCCTTCCCATATAATCTACCAGCTTCTCCCACTACCGGTTCCACTTCACCTCAGAAGCCTTGCTCCCACTCTGAAGGTGATTGCCCTTGTGCTAGTGATCATCTTCCTCGCCACTGTGCACTTGTGTGGCCTTGTTGCCGTCCGAACCCGCTTCTAAAGCTTTGGCAACTCCAATGACCAACAGAGGTTGGTCCGTGCAAGCCTGGAACTCCGCCACCGGCACTGTTGACAGAGGTCGACCCGTATTTGATCAGGACTCCGCTACTGACCCTGCAAGCCCAGGACTCCACCACCAGCACTAGGCCATGTAAGCCCAGAGATCTAGTTTCTGGCATCCACATCCAGTCTGCCCTTCCTTCTTGGAGGATTGTGCCACCATAGGTAAATCCAAGACTTCGCCATTGGTCGTAGAGGCAACCAGGACACTCTATGTAAAGCTAGCAGCAGTCCCCAGTCAGAGGAATCATTAGGCCTCTGGAGGTATTTTCCCCTCAAGTCCTGCTAGTCCTATAATCAAACAGGGTTGATTATACGGGAACGTGTCACATTGTTACCTGGCGTAACACTACCCTCTCTACACTCACACTACCTATAGACAATACATTTGCCTACCATTCACCAAACTCCATCCTCACCTTACCTTGCATACACCTAGAGTAGTTCCTCATTGTATCCTTCACCATATAATACACCACACTACCGACCATACCCATGTACACTTTCACTAGTAGCACCCTCATTGTATCCACCACTACAATACAATACCAAGTAGCCTCATGGCTAACCCCAGTGTCCACTGCCACAAGTACAGGCCCACATGCATCTAAACTATGCCCTCACACCTGTAGGCAGTACCTGATGCAGTGCTTGGTATCCACACAAGGTACTAATCAGGAGCTCGCCTCCAGATCCCTGACTGATGGGACTTGCTTCACAGCAACCCTCCTTTGCCATCTCTGATCCTCGGCTCACACCATAGATCACTGATGCTATCCCACGATAACACAAGACTATTTATTGAGATCGAATCATAGTAGACAAGATCCGACCCATCCCCTGATGTGATCCTATCTCAATACCAGATCCAACGATCAACCTATGCAACGCCTCAAGTGTTACCTTTTCATTTCTCTTTCATTTCATCTATGCATTCTATTTACTGACCCCTTCTGATATATCACAATGTAGCCATGTTCCAGAATGCCATGGACTACCTTTCACTCACATGCATGATCACCACACACATCTCATTCCTCACTTTAGTCTCTTTTGCTATTGGACACTAACATTTCCTCTGTTCCTGTGATGTCATACCCAGTACCTATGACATCATACCATAGCATGGTCCATGCACCACTACTGGTAGTATATAAAGTAGCCAGTAGAGTACCATGTTTCTCCTTAGTCTTAATATTGCCTCTCACTCTCTGTCATATTGCTTTAGTTAGTAATGCTTGGAATATCAGTAGGCTTCATCCTTCTGTTTGTTGGTTGTTCCTTTTAGATATCACTTACTGTTGCACCTCCAGCTCCAATCCTGAGCTAATGAGCATGGATTTGGCTGGCTTCAATCCTTCTCCCAGTCCATCACTTGTGCCTTCCATAATTTCAAATCATTAGCATGATTGACTTCCAATCTGTCCTCAAGCTCCTGGAGAGCTGTGGAATACTTGGCACATTTGGGAATGGTCTTCTTCAACTTTTCTAGCATGCTTAAACCTGTGAGCAATTGACATGAAGTTAAAGAAATTGATTGTCATAGTACTTATCAAGTGAAGTAATTTTCTTCCAATTAGAGTAGCCAAAATGGTCGTCCAAGACATCACACCTCACCCCAGGGCCCATTTCCTTAATGCTAGAAACAACAGGATTAATGTTTGCCCACCCTCTTTCTGGTGCTTCTCTATCTGTTTGGCCAACTCCAGAAATGAAGTTAAATGAGAAGGAAGATTGACACTTCTCAATATGAGCAAGGAGGTGGAACTTTGGAATGAAAAAGGTGAAACGATCACTCATTGATACCACCTATTTATTAGCACCCCTACCTACACTTTCGCACTACCTACAGACGATACACTCGCCTACCCCCACCCAACCTCCATCCTAGCCTCATCCACACATACACCTAGAGTAGCCACTCACTCGTATCCTCCCCCATACGACATGCCATACCACCAACTACACCTACGTACGCCTTCACTAGCAGTACACTCGTTGTACCCGCTACACTATGACACCAAGTAGCCCCACGGCTAAACCCCGGCCTCATGGCCACAAGCAAGGTTCGCACGCCTATAAACTACGCCACCCCCTGTGGATCTACCTGATGCAGCACTCAGTAGCCACAACACGTGATACAATGCTGTACGATGACAGAAACCCCTCTGTCACGTATACGCTCGTTACACACACGATACCGCCACCAAGTACTAATCAGGAGCTCGCCTCCAGATCCTCGACTCCCTGCTCGCTCCGATCCCTGGCTCACGCCACAGATCACACCTGACGCTATCCCACGATACCGCCACCAAGTACTAATCAAGCCCACGCTAGATTAACCCAAGTACTGATCAGGCGGACGTCAGATCACAAGACCTAGACAAGACCCGATCTATCACCCGATACGATCCCATCTCGATACCCGACCCACCGGTCACCCCATGCGATGCCTTACGCATCAGTCTTTCATTTCCCCTCTCGCTTCCATTCCTATCTATTAGTCTCTCTTAGATACATCACACGTAGCCACGCCTAGAGCGTCCGGACTACCATTTCACTTACATGCATATACCATGTGCATCTCATTCCATTGCTTCTCTCTTTTGCCATTGGACACTAACATTTCATTGTTCCTGTGATGTCATACCCAGTACCCTATGACATCATAGCATAGCATGGTCTGTGCGCCACTATCGGTAGTATATAAGTAGCTGGTAGAGTACCATGTTTCCCCTAGCCTTGAAATTGCCTTTCTCTCTGTCGCATATTGCTTTAGTTAGCAATGCTTCAGATATTAGGTCTAGGTTTCTTTCTCTTGTTCATTGCAAGTTCCTTTCAAAAGGTCACTTTTTTCTGGTTGAGGGGTAATTGCAGTGATGGTAGCAATTTCAACATATGATCCCAAAGGTGCTTGTACCATTGACATGTGACATCATAAGATACATTGAGAATGTTAGTTGAATTGTGGCGAAGTGTCAAAAAGAACAAATAGTCCTTGTCTACATATTTGATGTAGTATTTATTAGAATTTCTTAAACAAGCTATGATGGAAACCAACCTTTCATCTTTTTGAAGGTCCCCCACCTCTGAAGGTAGCTTCATATTGTGGTGGGCATAGTTGATAGTACTGACTCCGGTAGCTGCTAGTCCTACATTTGACAATGTATCTGCTCTGTTAACTGCCTGGTGGCTAGAGCAAGTACTTCACTGAATGTGAATGTCAGTGTGATACATAACTGATGAGCCTATCAATGCACTTCTTGGCTAATATTAGCCTGATCATCTAGATAGGCCTTGTAACTTGCTTCCTCAATGAGATAAGCCCATCCATTACTCAGGCTGGGGTTGATGCTATCTTTGGATACCCTTTTGTGCTTTAAACAGCAATTGGCATCAATAGCTAGGAAAAGTGCATGATGCCATCTAACCATATATGTAATCAGCTTCTGCCATTACACCATCAGTGGAAGGCATACCTCTTCTCTGGATCCACCTTATGGGAATTTGAGGGTAAGTTCTTTCCTGGTTGGGGACAAGCTGGGCAAAGGACAGCACATTCTCCCACTTGTGTGGCTTTGAGGCCCTGAGAATCAAACAGTTGACCAGCACACTTAAGCATTTTGAGGTGCCACCACTCTCAGGACACTCTAAGAAAAGCCTCATAGTGGTTCTGTCCATGAGGTTTAGCAAAGGCAGGCACAACAAGAATGAATCCATACCTTGACATCAATAAGGCCAGTATTGTTAAGGAGTTTAGACAGAGCAGAATGATACTCATAAGCAGATATTTTAGATTCCAGCAAGATCATATGGAATTGCTTGAGGACTTGAAATGTGGCAGTGGTTTGAGGAGCACATGTCATTGCAGAAAACCAAGCCATTTAGAGCAGTTGTTGCATGTGGCTTGATGTGGTCTCACAATTGCAAAAGTCAACAGTGACACAGTGAATACCAGTACTATCAATCATGACAAATGTGTTGTTGAAGCATGGTTGTGGGTTGTGACACTTCTCACCAGGGTTGTGACCCAGCTGCATGCGTAAACCAAGTGCCTTGAGTGAGATTGGCTCAAAGAAGTCACTGTTATGGTTACTGAAGGGGGTACATCTTTTCCCCTTCCTTCTCCCCCCGTAGGACTATGGGACGACCTATTCTTCGACTCTGACCAGGGATTCCCCCGGGATTCCCCCGACACCAACCCAGGCATCGCCCCATCCGGAACTACCTTTCTAGGAAGTTATTCGCAACTTCCTTTTTAGGAACCTACCCGTTTGGTATGGACACCGCCTCCCTATTTCACCTGATACATGCTCTCTTCCTTCTTGACCCAATCATAGACATTGCCTCCTTGGCTATGCTCTCTCGCGCATAGCCCAGTATTCCTACTTTCCCCATTAGACTCATGCCTTGATCCGTTTATAGTAATCTTTCGTCTGCGACTAAACATTACTATATTCGTCACGAAGCCTGCCCTAGATGGGTAAGGCCTATAAATAGGGACGCGGGCCCTTCATGTAACTCTAACCTAGATCTACACTCCTTCCCGTGTAATCTACTGCTTCTCCCGCTAAAGGTTCCACTTCACCTCAGAAGCCTTCTCCCGCGACCTGGAGGTGCTCGCCCTCGTGCTCGTGATAATCCTTCTCATCACTTCGCACTTGTGTGCCATCGCTGCCGTTACCAGCTTCTAAAGCTTCGGCAACACAAACAACCAACAGAGGTTGGTTGTCGTCGGTCAGGACTCCGCCACTGACCCAGCAAGCCCGGGACTCCGCCACCAATACTAGGCCCAGTAAGCCCAAGGAATCAGCAGACGGAAGGCTACTGCTCCTTGGCCTGCGCACCGGTCTGCCCACCCTTCTTATAGGATTGGGATTCCGTGGTAAATCCGAGACTCCGCCATCGGTCGTAGAGGTAACGAGAGGACTCTACGTAAAGCTAGCAGTTGGTCCCCAGTCAGAGGAAACCGTTGGGCCTCTGGAGGTTGAGTAATCCCTCAAGTCCTGCTAGTCCTATAATCCAACAGGGGTTATACGGGAACGTGTTACATTGTTACCCGGCGTAACAGTCACCATTTCATCTCTGTAGAAGCTTAGTCAATTGCTAAATGTGATCTTTGACGAAGCTCATACCTTGATTCTATGTAGTGGATTTCAGGCATGGCTAACTAACATGCAATTCACACAACATAGAGGCTTTGCAAAGCAGTCTTCACATTCATAATGTGGATTTGAGGTGCAACAATGTGCACAAGACCTAGAATCACTAAGTGAGTGGACAATGGTGGAGTGTTGAAGAGCATTGAAAACTTACTGACATGCATCTTACACGTATTTCCTTTTTAGATTGTCCACACACGAAATTTGAGAAGACTCTGAATGCTTGCTACTCAGATTCCTACATTTCATCCACATCATTGCTGCACCATTGCTACACCTCTGATAAAATATATAATATTAAAATCTGAAGAGTCTTTGAGTGATTCCTGGGTAAGTTTAATACCTGATATCTTGGCTGCCATCTGATAACAGATCTCATCTATTGATAATAAGCACTTTGAGTGCTGATATGTACATATACTTTGCTTGATACAGATACATACATTATGCTAATGACAGATTATAGACTACAGGATCTGCTGGATAACTGAGTCAAGGTGTAAGTTCTTGGATTAGGCACTTGATCTTTGCTTTGCTACAGTGTGACAAAAGTGAGAATCAGTTGCTCAGGAAGAGGTGTAATCAAGTCTCTACTACCTAGCTTCACAGATTCAACTCTGTGTGTCTGCTGGTTGCCACTGAGACCTCTGATTGCACTACAGAGTAGAGACTTGATTGGATGCTGCCAAGAATACTGATAGGTCTTTGATCTGTCTTTCATTCTTGCTGTTACCTTTCACTTTATCTTAGGCATTTTGCCTTTATCTCTGTCATACTCCTGCACTGGTTGCCATTTAGTTAGCTCTTGGCACTGCTATGTAAGGCAAAGGGATTGGTGTGCATCCTTGACTACCTTTTTGAAAATTGGCCATACTTGGGCTTTTTCCCTTGGACCTGGACCTTTTCCCTTGGACCTGGACCCTCCCTTCTTGGATCTAGACCCTTTTCCCTATCTTGAACCTTTTCTTCTGGACTGACAGTAGCCAAAGACTGGGAAATCCAATAGATGGACGTAAAAGGGGCTTATCTTAATGGTAAGCTAAAAGAGAACATCTACATGGAGTAATCCAAGGGGTACAATGATCATCAGTAAATACAGGATTTTATCATAGTGCTCATAGTGCCATAGTAGTTTCATAGTAGTCATAGTAGTTTCATAGACAACTCATAGTGTTCATAGTATCATAGTATTGAAAGTGTATTCATGGTATCCATAGTATATTCATAGTGTTCATAGTATCATAGTATCATAGCATTTCATAGCATTCATAGTACATTCATAGCAGTCATAATCATAGTAGTAATTTTAAGCTAATCCTAATCCTAATCCTAATCCTAATCCTAAATCAAAAGAGATCTTTATCCTTGAACCTGAATCTTTGAATTTTCTTTACAGTCAAAAATGTTTGTATTTTTAGATTCTTCATTGATATATTTACATAAAATGTTGTTAGGTCTTCTCCTCTCACCTCCCCTCAATGTGCCCAATCTGTTGCTTGCCAAACTAAACATGATCAATGTCAGCTTGGTTCTTCTCCATCCTGTTGTCATCCCACTCCTGTCAGGCAACCAATGCCTACTGCATTAGTAGTGAGTTTTTTTTGATGTGTTGTAAATGTTTAAAGGCTAAGCATAAATCTAGACCCATCCTCCTGTTCCTATTCATCAATATCCTGGAATACCCCATCATCAGATTGCACATCATAATACACAACATATGTATTGCAACCAGATGTCACTATCACCATCACCACCACCACCACCATGTCATACCCAGTACCTTATGACATCATAGCATAGCATGGTCTGTGCACCGTTACTGGTAGTATATAAGTAGCTGATAGTGTACCATATACTTTCCTTAGTCTTAATATTACCTCTTTCTCTCTTGCATATTATCTTAGTTGGCAATGCTCGAGATATCAGACATAGGCTTCATCCTTCCCTTGTTGGTTGTTCCTTTTACTAACCCAGCCAATACTGATGACCAGCTCAAGACTATGCCTGACACCACAGATGTTGCACCAATAGATGCAGATGGCACCATCAAGCAGGCTGGTGAGCCTGTTCCTGACAAGGAACCTGATTTCAAGGGTTTCTCAGGTTACAATATCAATGAGCTTGGAGCCAATGGGACAGAAAATCCAGAGATGGGTGGACAGAAAGAGGAAGAGGAAGAGGAAGAGGAAGAGGAAGAGAGTGTGAAAGGATGCCGCATACCATTCGGATTCTGTCATTGGACACTGCTGCACTTTATGAAGGATGACTTCAGTCCTGAAGCAAGAGGGTTTGTGGAGAACTCCTACTTGAGAGGGTTGATGCCTCAAGAGTTCTTTTTCCATGCCATAGCTGGTCAAGAGGGATTGATCAACATGGCTGTCAAGACTGCCAAAACTGGTTATATCCAGCGACATCTTGTCAAGGCACTAGAGGATGTCATGGTTTGTTATGATGGTACCATGCAGAACTCCCTTGGAGATCTTGTTCAGTTCATTTACAGTGAAGACAGGATGAATGACACATTCATCAGTAAAAACAGGACTAACTGTCCAGTGCTGGACAGTACTGGACAGTAACATAGTGCTCATAGTGAGGGTCCAACTGGATAGTGGTTTGATAGTACTATGATAGTGTCTCATACTCTGTTTATAGTATGGCCATAGTCTGTCATAGTATTCTCATAGTACTTTTATAGTGGTCATAGTATTCTCATAGTATCTCATAGTGTCTCATAGTATTCTCATAGTACTTCCATAGTGTCTCATAGTATTCTCATAGTACTTCCATAGTGGTCATAGTGATGCCATAGTATACATAGTGCTTCCATAGTGGCTTAGCAATCCTAATCCTAATCCTAATCCAATTTCAAGCCAATTCTAATTTCAAATTCAATCAAATATTAATTCTATTAATTCTAATTCTAATTCTAATCCCAGTCCCAATCCCAATCCTAATCCTAATCCTAATCCTAATGATTTACAAAGTGAAGTGTTGACTTCATGTAACGAGTAGAGAAGGATAAAATTAAAAAACAAGAGGGTGTGGGAATGTTTTTGAAGTCTGGCTTGTTTATATAAGAATGGTGGCACAAACATTGGCAAACAATGTTCGCTTTTTTAACACTGAGTGTGGGAAAATGGACTTGGATATTTTTTTTGAGTGTAGGTCTACACTTTTGGTACACATTGTGATTACACTTTTACTACACTTTGGTGCGCATTTTTGATACACTTTTGGTACACTTTGTTTGCTACACTGTACTACACTCTGCTACACTTTTATTTGCTTTTGTTTACTACACTCTGTTTGCTACACTGTACTACACTCTTTCCTATACTTTTTGTACAACATTTGACTACACATTTGACTACACTTTTTGTGCACTTTTTGACTACACATTTTGTATGCTTTTGATTTAGGATTAGGATTAGGATTAGGATTAGGATTAGGATTAGCTTAAAATTACTACTATGACTATGACTACTATGAATGTACTATGAATGCTATGAAATGCTATGATACTATGATACTATGATACTATGATACTATGAACACTATGAATATACTATGGATACCATGAATACACTTTCAATACTATGATACTATGAACACTATGAGTTATCTATGAAACTACTATGACTACTATGAAACTACTATGGCACTATGAGCACTATGATGAAATCCTGTATTTACTGATGTTCATCAAACAGCAGAAGATTGATACATTCGGGATGTCAGACAAGGAGTTCAAACACAACTACTGGGTGGACATGATGGATAAAGAAGGAGGGTTTTTGCCAGGTGTACTGCAGATTGGGATCAATGACAGCTCATTGGAGTTGCAGGGCAGGTTGGATGAAGAATACACATGGCTCATACAAGATCACCATGACCTGAGAACATTCATATTCCCCCACGCAGACGGTCTCACACTACATTACCTCCCTGTTAATCTCCAGTGTATCATCTAGAATGCTACCCAAATCTTCCATATTGATTGGCAGAAATCCAGTGACCTCGAGCCTTCTTATATTGTCAATGCTGTACATATATCAGCTTATCGAGTAACTCGTTGCTATCCCTGGGGATGACCCACTAAGCAAGAAAGTGCAAGTCAATGCCTCACTCACCTTCTGCATGCATGTACATGTGACACTAGCAACACAACACATGCTGGAACAGTACCATCTAAATCAGAAGGCGTTTGAGTGGGTGATGGGAGAAATTGAAGCCAAATTTAACCAGTCACTCGTGAACCCTGGTGAGGTGTGCCACAGCTCACCACACAGTCAATTGGTGAATCAGCCAACCAGATGATGCTGAACACATTCCACTATGCTGGTGTCTCCAGCAAAAATGTGGCTCTGGGTGTGCCACATCTGAAAGAGATTATCAATGTCACCACCAATATCAAGACGCTGTCACTCTCAGTGTACTGCCTGGCACCAGAATTTGTGGAGAGTAGTACACTGGCAAAGAATGTAGAGCAGGAGTTGGCATATACTTCACTCTGAACTGCCACTGCTGCTGTGCAAATCTGGTGCTCTCATGTGCTGTTTGTTTGAGGAAATGGTGGAAATCTTGATGGAAGCTACAGCTGTAGGAGAGAAGATGGCTGTCACACACCAATGGGAACAATGGTGCTTTTGATGTTGCCCTGGATTCAACACAGCTATATGAGGGTGTTGTGTAGTACAGTCAACTCTGTAATAACCCATACCTCTCGGGACAGGCCCAGGGGTATGGCTTATAGAAGAGTATGGATTTTGATTGAGGCTGGAAGCACTGAAAAAGAATTTTGGGAATGGAAAATTATGTGTTTTCACAGAGTATGGGCTATACCCTGTATGGGTTATGACAGAGTCAACTGTAGTAGTGTCATTGACTTCAATACTACTTGTACTAATACACACTGTGGTTAACTACTTATACACTGAACCTGCTTGGAATCAGTTTGATAATGTGCTTGATCTCAATAATGTTTGCTTATGTTACTTGACACTGCTGAAACTGCTGAGCTGCTTGGCAAGAATGACTAAGTAATGTGAAGATTTGCTGATGTAAGGAACACTGGACATTCACGCACGATTCCGGCTCGGACAGACTCAGCGGTCGTCAATGTACACAGCCAATTCAACAAGGCGTTTACCACATATTTGCCGAAAATTCTTTGTGTGTCCCATATACGATGACAAACATGTCTCAACAGAGCAGCGTACAACCATTTGAGTCATCATTGGTTAGGCATCACTAATTGTATATCTGGTTTACCTGGAATGTCTGAGGTCCGTCTGAGGTCAGTGGTGGCACCAATAAGCCTTTATGTAATATTCAGCCCACGGTGGCACCCGTCTCGCCAGCATGTCACACGGGAGGTGTGATCAGCGGACGGCAAAAATGACATGGTAACACCACGCCGTTTGTTCCACAAACACCATTGCTATGTCCGACGGACATAGGCGTTGACATGCGTTGGTATGAGGGATGTCGATGACATACGAGCTGATGTGTGGCAGCTGCAGAACAAACAACCGGAGTGTGACATCCAAGCCAAAGTGGGCGAAACAGGTTATGATTGACATACACAGTACAGTAGAAGAGGATACAAAGCTACGGACTGGAGCGGATTGATGTAGAAAAGAAATATTCAATGCTTTCCTTCAGTTCGTCCAAAATAAATTGACGAACTGCGATGGACCCCTGGCTGTCCCTCAGCTGCTACAGTCCAGGATCTCCGAGCCATGTTGTGATGAATGTACCATCCATGTTGATGCGTGCATCCCACTCATCCCATTTTCCGCCTGGGAAAGATGGATAAGTCGCAACAAATACCATCCAGAAAAAGTCCAGCATAAGTTCGGCGTGATCCCTGTCAATGTGCTTGGCAAATTCCAGGAGGGTGAGCTGAATTTCGTCCAAGAGGCAGCGCCAGTCTTGTTCATTCTGATGGTCAAAGTATCTTCTCAGTGGAAAAAAGGTGAACATGTCCTGCGATGGGATTTTTTTGTGTCAATGCATTCTTCGGTCCTGATTTAAGACTTACTGCTTGGGGGCGTAATCCGGCGTATTTGCGTCGTAATTTATCGCTTGGAAAAGTGCTTTCTCCTCCAACGACGGGGAAGAGTTGCCCAGCGAATTCATCAGGAAGTTTGACAATTATTTGAATTGGCTGAGATGTTTGTTAGTTGGAGGAAGCTGATGTCGACACTGAACATACAACGCGGGAGGGTAGGAGCGTGACAATGCCAGAGAAGTGGATATCCAAAAAAATTGGCTCAACGATGCATCCGTCATCAGAGTGAATAGTGTCAGCAAATACTGTAATTGGTGACATGGCGCTGAGGGGGACGATGTTGTGTTGATCATCGGTTGACTGAAACAGCGTGGGGGGAAACGACGAATGGATCATGTGACTTGAACTGGCTCCGACCTTCCAGTCACGGTGGTGCTGATCAGATCATCATCGACATCCCCCATCTCCCACCCTGTTTGCCCGGAAGGAATCGGAATTATTTTACGTACCAAACCTCGTGCAGACAGTAAGGCATGATGGCCTTGCAAATGCAGATTTCTGCTTTTTTCGCCAACTATACACTGATAGTGTCTCCTGCCAGGTCTATATCCAGCGCATTCAGCCTCCTGTTGCTGCCACGGTCTGATGCCCAAGTTGTTCAACACCAGGAACCATGATTCCCTTGATCCAAAAGGTATGTAATAAATGATTCCTCTTGCTGCTCCATGGAGGACCAGACCTTCCTTTGTCTAGTATTTGATGTGTCCATCTCGGGGCAAGTCAATTGCAAGGTTTGCGAGACGTTCACCGGTGTTTCGCATTCGATGCATCGCAACCATGTTTCTGGACACGTTGAGACGAAAAAGCACAAGCGCTCCCTTCAAGCTCTCCAGACTTCTTTCGACAACATTCCCATGAATATTCTCGCAGCTCCTGTTGAAAAACAGCCTAAATCTCCAATCTTCATTGGTCCCATGTTTCTCACTGACGACACATGCCCGAAACCACCCCATTCGATGTATCCACAAGCTGAGGAATCCCCTGATGATATGGAGCATCTGCTCGCAGATCTCTGGGGCAATTCATTATCAGACCGTATGTATGCGTTCACAGATTACTATGAAGAGATACAGAATCAGATGGAGAAGGGGGAAACCCTCATAACGTGCTTGCTGCATCCAGGTGACGAGCTCGGTCTCAAGACAGACTGTGATACGATGGAAACAAGTGACGATGAAGACGGACTGTTCGATTTTCTTGCACCAGGGATTGAGGGTATAAGTGTGAATATTGACATGCAAGGTTTATGCTAACAACTGATCAGGTCCGTTGTTTGGAACAAACCATCGTTCTAGGATGCGGACAACGCGTGTGAGGGATGTTGTGGTCCCTTCCAATTCCCCATACTATCCTTGGTGTTCAAAGGCGGTACGTCGTGTCTACTCACTCTCATATATTTCCTGATACTTTGATAGGAATTTATCACTCACTTACTGTTCGCTTCCCCTCGGACCCACTTTTCGGATCAGCAGAAGAAGGCCATCCTGGAGTGGGCAACAGCGCTTGGCGCACCAGATGTCCCCAGTCTTTATGCTGTGAAGTTGACACAAGACCGGATCTCCGAGCTCCTTCAACGTCCAACTGAGAAAGTGATATCTTCATCTGGGAACACGTTCTACTTGAACTCGATCAGCAAGGCTATTTCCCTTGTATGTGGGCTAATTGCTCTGATTTCAAATAATCCTAATCGACATTTTCACAGGATTTTTCCAACCCATTGACTCGATTAACCATGCAAGACTATCCCAAAGACGGACAGGGACGGATGTCTCAGGTGCAGCATGGTAGCAAGATGCTCGTGGATCTCCCTGACGATTTAGCTCCACCTTCTGTTTGGGTCAATGGGAAGATCTTTTTCGTCGACGAGCTGCTGCAACAGAGCAGAAAAGAATACTTTATCCCAAAGAAGCTGTTTCAGGCACGAGTCGGTCCAACGTCAGAGACTGAAGTCCTTTCCTTGGGCCATAGGGTCTCGCAGACTGATGTACGTAGTCAAATCTATCACTTCTCTCGATTTCACCTGAGCTGGTGCAGAAAGGATTTGCAGTCAATCCAGAGCAAGTCCTTGTCCTTGTCTCAACCTTTTCTTGCACTTTTGAGGAGCTTTCCAGTCGTTTCGATGTGTCGGGAGTCACATTCACAGGTTCATTTCATATCTACTCTATTCACTGAAACGGGGGTTGATTGGATGGGATTATCAGAGTCGTCTACTCATTTCCTAAAGACCATGCCCAATCCACTCTGCACGAAGTCAGGGGGCTGGTTGGTTCTTACCGTGCCCCTTATTATTTTTATGGATGATGTATCGGCAAACATTTCAAAGCAGTGGAACAAACATCATGTGGTCTACATGTCAAATGCTGCTATGCCACGTGAGATGCTGGAAAAGGAGTTCTGTGTGCGTTTTGTCTCGTTGTCACCACATGTGGCCCCTCTTGAGTTGATGCAGGGGTTTCGGGATTCCCTAAGGTATGACACTCCCTCTGCTAGGACTGGCAATTGTATTGATATATGGCACTCAAAGAAAAGCTGCTGAGACTGGAGTTCTCACGTGGGACTCAAAATATCAAGCAGAAGTCATGTTGATTCCCTACGACCTCTTTCACGCGGGCGACAACCCAATGCAAGCTGAGGAATGCAGTCATGGGGGCCTGAAATGCAACTTCTTTTGTTGTACTTGCAAGGTTGGTGGAACGATGGCAGCCAAAAAAACAGACGATGGGTATACATCAATTTTCAACGTGGGTATTGGCTATTCTTGTCGTACTATCATAATACTTATTTGTTTCCAGTGCGGCGAGCTGCGGACGACCAAAGAAACACTTGCAAATATTAAGGAACAGATCGACATGGCTAAACTGTCTGGTGGAACTGAAAAGGTCAGGAACAAAATCAGCACGACTGGCACACATGACGCCGCAAGTGCTTCTATTGTTCAGCATCTCCTGGAGCTTGGGAAGCATCTGCAAAAACGGACTGCTGGAACGCCCCGCCTAGCTGAAAGTGACGTTCGTGCAGCCCTGGAGAAGGATCTAGAAGAGCTATTGAAGGGTAAACCGATTGACAACTACATCAACCCATTGCTTGGAATACCTGGTCTCAACATTCACAAGGACACCCCGACCGAGATTCTCCACACAATCCTTCTTGGGATTGTCAAATATTTTTGGGGTCAAATGACATTTATCTTAGACAAATCCCATTCGCTTGGAACCCTCCAAGTTCGTCTGGATTCCCTTGCGAAGGATGGATTAGGAGACGTAACACTTGGTGCTGATTATATCGTCCGATACAAAGGGAGTCTTATTGGGCGACACTTCAAGAGCCTGGCACAAGTTATGCCATATCTAATCTATGATCTCGTACCACGTATGGTCTTGGACGGATGGACTATCATTGGGCGGCTTGTTGTACTTCTCTGGCACACGGAAATCGAGGACATAGAGACATATTTGGTTTGTACTGACAATATCATACTGACATGGATACTGCTGACTTGACGTTACTGCAGGCAGATTTGTCGCACGTCATTGAGGACTTCCTGACGATCTCGGCACAGTGTGTACCCAGCATCCTCATCTCAAAGGCAAAATTCCACTTTCTTCTTCATCTCCCCATGTACATTCGGCGTTTTGGTCCTCCCATACTTTTCTCCACCGAGCGCTTCGAATCCTTTAATCATGTTTTCCGGCTGTCAGCAATCTTCAGCAATCGCCAGGCTCCGAGTCGTGATACATGCCATATATTTGCTCGACAAGACGATGTGAAACATATTGTCACCGGAGGTTTCTGGCTCAATCCAAATACCCATTGCTGGGTCCAAGCAGGCACACACATCCGGGCCTATATAAACGACCACCCAGGTCAGCGGAAATTAATTGGGATACCCGATCTTGCTCCCAAACAACCAGGTGCAACCCATTTGCCAGCCCGAGTTGCAAATGGGAAGAGGGAAGTCATTTCTCCAGTTGAATGGCAGACGACTGAGGCAGGGAAACACTCTCAATTGGATGTATGTCAAATCCAGGCAACCGAACTATTCTACTGTGTTGGTTCCATCGTGACCACGGACGGTGACAAAGTTCACCTGGGAGGCTATACCATTTTGCAACACTCATCCACATCTGAACAGTGGATTGGGCGAGTGATCGAGATTCTCAGTCGCCACGACTCGCCGTACACCGCATCCCACATAGTAGTCACTTGGCTCGAAATCCTCCCCAACCTACATCCTCGCCTGCAGGTTCCATGCCTTAGAGAAGCTGTACCTGAGCAAAGAATCGTCGTTGCACCGAATGTAGGTCAATCAGCTTTTAATTCGTCTTCTTGATTGGCTAACAAGATATCAAGGAATTGTATTGCGCAGTAAACATTCAGCACGATTGCGAAACTTCTCACTGCAATACCTTCCGTGATGTGCACGGTTACCAGGAACGTTTGGCGTCAACATGGATGAAGAAGATTATCGAGCATTCTCCAACCGGCGCATACCTTCTCAACACTCACGCACTCCATAACTATCGCCGAGTTCTATCTGTCCTTTCCCCTGACCTTCGCAAACAACTCACAGCAGCTACTGTCACAAACCATGATAACCTGCGATTGCATGCTGCAACGTTGTTACGTGCTGCAAAAGTAACTGAAGGAGAACCTGTTCCAACTGATTCTGCATTGGGTGCTTCCGAACAACTAGCACCAGCATTTGTCAAAGTCACGGCGAATGGAAAGAGAAAGGCATCCAGGATGGCGAAAGTGAAGGGGAAGGGGAAGGGAGGAACCCCCGAAGTTGCCCCAGATAACACTGCAGCACCAACCTCAGCCAATCATGCCACTGTGGAGTCAATGTCCAATCCCGGTGCCCCCAGCGCCCTCCCTATTCAGACATCCAATCCTACCACCACAGCATCAATATCCAGTCACAGTGCCTCAAGTGCTCTACCTGTTCTGGCCCCCCGTATTCTGGATGCCTCCAGCAACCCTGCCCCAGGTGGTTTGTTCCTTCCATCTTCGTCTATTCAAGGTTCTGGTCACATTGTCTCGAGTGTTATACTCCCACAAATCTATTCTATTCCAGTGTATCTGGCTCCAGCCCACTATTATAGTCACAGAGCCTCAATCGCACCGCCTGCACTTCCTCCCGGTTACATGGCTCCACCTCCTGCCCACTATTACACAATTCCCCCACACCTATCGGCACCAGGTTACTATACAATTCTACATCCCCATGCACCTGTGCCTCTACAGGTGCCTCCTGGTCAAGGGGGTTCTTACTTAGTTGGACCATAGCATACTTGTCCATTTCATATGTTTCCGCCATTGATACATTGAGATTCGTTGTCCTACACTATCAACCAACGCTAGTATGTGCGAGTTTCGGTCAAAGGTCAAAGAATACATCTGCTCTTGACAGTTTTGAACGTTGCGAATTCCAGCGCTGTGTTAGAGATAAGATAGACTGAAGTGCTTTTCGTTTACTTATACCCACGTGACCAGTTTGCCTGACGCAAACTTTGTCACCACAGTGACCACACCTTGGACACGTTCGCTGAGCGCCACAGCTTCCCATCACCCTTGTTCACCCAACTCTGTCCTGTGGGTTACGATGGAGGGCAGCATCCTCACTCGCTTCCAGTTGGACATGGGGCTGGCCAGCGACTCCGACAGTGATACTGGTCCTGGACAGAGTTGGGCGGCAAGTTCCAATGAGAGGCCTGTGCAAGAAAGGCACTCAGAGGGAACACACAGCAGTGATAGTGACCCCAAGGATGATTTTCCATTTACACCCGCTCAATGTCGTGCATGTTCACTGTCAGACGAGGACCGGGTACCCGAACGTGAGCTGAAACGACACAAAGAATTCGCACAGAAGACATGTACAGAGCTGGGCCTCGCTCCTGATGCACTCTCTGGATTTTCACAGGTCCGTCAGCATTTTTAATTTTGTTTCGCCAGGTTGCATGCTAATGTGGAACAGTTGCAACATGCCGACATGTTCATTGAACTTCGAGCATCCATTATGGCTCTGAAACAAGAAAGTCAAAAGAATGAGACACGGAAATATATCGCATCCGAAGAATTCAAGGACATCCTGAAGGAACGACTTCGATGCTGCCTGCTATCACCAAACTTGACTGGGTATGTCATCGGAACAGCCCCTAACATATTGGTGAATCCTGCTGCACATAAACCTAAATAGTATATTAACGACACTAGGAATATGCAAAGAAGAATATAGCAACATTCAAGATTCCAGAGAAAGCCATTCAAGACCCTGAGATGCTCGACAGCATTGCGACAATGGTCAAGGATTTATTGACATCGCAGCGTTCCAACATCAAGCAAAAGGTTCATTGTCACTGTTCTCATGAATCCTTACTAATAGATGTCATGCAAAGCTTGCTAACAGCATGAAGTCGCAAAGCCACATATCCCTCCTTGGAAGGACATTGGCTCCGGGAACACACTTCGAGATCACTCTCAGTCACTGGGCGGGGTATGCCTTTTTGGTGCGTATCCATGTACATCAGCCTGACAAGTACTTATTTCTACCTTTCTCTATCGCTCCTCCTTTCCTGTTGAAACGACAACAGCGTTCTTCCATGACCACGTTCAGTCAGTTGGTGGATGAAGGCAAGCTAGCCACGGTAACACACAATCAATCTTCACAGAGTACAAACACCGCTAGTGATGATGCGAATGGACCTGGAATGGAAGCAGCGGTGACTGGTGGGGCTGGAGCGGCCAATGGGGTTGCCATCCAGACCAGCATTGAGAACTTGAAGATATGGACATACAACGAATTCTGGGAGTTTGTGGATACTCTTCTCAGTCAAAGTCGAGCAGCAGCAGTGGCACGGGAGGCTACAGTCCAGGGCCGACAGAAAATCCTAGAGACGTACGTCGTGGTTTTGATCCATCCGCATCATCACCCCTGCTCACTATCCAATGTACAGGATGTTCATGAAGTGTCTCCAGGCTGATATGAAGGCATTTCCCCCCAATCCTTGCCAATCCTCTAACCTGCCTTCAGAGAAGGTCACTCTTCCGTGGCTGCACGACATTAACACCAACCTTATGTGGATCAATCCCTAATCCCGGGCCCTTACTTTCGTTACTCTGACGGACCACCTGTCACTTCGTCATACTAATCCATCATAGCTGTGGATATCTCTATTCCTCCCCATCATTTCATAGTAATTATCTCTGCTCAGCTGATGCATGACCACTGTACCTAGCTACCACATAATGACAATGCATTCATTTTACTAATGTGCGAGCACTGACGAGCACACCTCACCACAACAATGCCCAAGCATCTGGTCGACATGATGAGTATGTTGCACCTGACATCTGTATGGGGTGAATCCTGGCACCCCATGTACATTGACTGCTTGGTTTTTTTACCATTGTTTCCAACACTTACCATACATAGACTACACTATGGTTGGTGTATTCAGCCTGACCCTCGACTGACCTCAGATAGAACGACAACGAAACGAGTGACGTGAGGTTATCTAATTATGTAGGCCCACCGTGGGGAAACCTAATTAAAAACCTCTGGACGAACCAGAAGTGACGACGGCAACCGGATGTTGAAAGTTAATGCTCAGCAGACACCACCAAACGCCGGCGGTTGCGGTGCGGGAAAATGCTTAAAGGAGGGCCGTAAACTAACATAATACTTATATACACCTCATGGACAGTAGGGTATTCGCCGGAAATCCGCCGAGGAACCTGCCCTGATCCCATTAGGAACCTAATCCTCGCTTAGCCTCAGTGGAACCTTTACAACAACTGGCCGTGTAACTACTGCCTCCCAACTTGCTTACATTGCAGTGGTAGTACATGCATCCATAGGAAATTCTATAACATTATTGGTATGGATGATCACACCTTGCTGTTTTTCCCCACAAAAGTGACCACCGGTGTGTCGTAACCTGTTTAGAGGTACTCGACGAGGATGGTATCCGCAGCAGTATTGACAAATGTGAGAAATGTCTCATTCTGCACAATGGCGGAGATGTCACCAGTAGTCGGCCCGTAGTAGGTGAAATTGGGGCCACAGGCAATAGCGTCGGTGAAGCGTGCGGTGCTAAAGTTTCCAAGGGTAGTGGGGGTACCATCCTTCAAAACGGCTTCAACGAGCCACTCAGCATTCCGCCCGCAAAGAGGATAAGACTCGGAAGTGGTGGGTGTCACCGAAGAAATATTGCCAGTGCTCAAATTGACCACGATCACCAAACCAGTAGTCGCAGAGGTTGAAACGACGTAAGCATCGATAACATCACCAGGACTGACACTGATGTAAGGGAAGTCCTCTTTGTACTCAGGCCACCACCCGTACCAAGCTGTTCAATCCACGAATAATTAAAACCGATTCGGACTGAAAGTTCGCTGTCTCTCACCCTTGGACAAGGGCACTCCATCCGTGATCGAGACCTCGACTCCAGTCTGAAGGGCGGAATAGCACTCGAGACCGTCTAAACCAATCGTCATAGAGAAACCACCGCGCTCGTCCAAAAGGGTGGGGACGGCGAAGGTAGCCATGACAGCGTTGAAAGTTCCCTGTCAGTAACAAAATGAGATCAAACATGATTGTGAACCATGAGCATGATACAAACGTTAACCTCCGAGTCCATGACAACACCAGCCCAGTTGGAGCTATGCTTATACGTGCGAGCCTTCGCCCTCAGCTGAGAGGGAGGAACAGCCAGAGCTATAGAGACGAGAAAAAGAAGGGCGGACTTGGGGACCATGGTATGAATGATGCTGCTGTGAATCAATAATTGAGAACCTGAGATACAGAGAGAGCATCCTGCAACCTTTATACACTCGTAACACGTCCTGAATCCTGTTGCTTCGCATGAAACGACATCCCTGTTTCGAAAAATATGATCTTCCAGGAAGATGACTAGAAGCCCTGGCAACGTCTCACTGGCGCATGCAGTCTCAGATAAACGCCCTATGCCCGACGTGTCAACCCAATACTTTAACGCGTTACACCTGTGGTTTAAATTCCGCAGTCTGGGCCAAGACGCTGTCAAGACTCAGGCTGCAACCGCTTCTTTGCTTACTTTTGTGCTTGTACCGGGAGACGACGTTTGGAAGAAGCCACTCGCCGTCCGTATCGTTCCCTTGCAGTGACGATGACGATGGCGCGTGTTCAGGTAATGGTCAAGGCGGTCAAGGCGGGGCGACGGCTGGCATTGGGATCGTGATTGGTAGGAACCCATGACGATGCATTGGGCCATCCCCGTCGACGACGACATTGATCCTTCCTCTGTCCACACCTCTCAGCGCTCGTGCAGAGCTCCTTGCTGCAATTCATGGTACCCGCAAGTTAGCCGAATTCGGCATAATTCTCTCCAATTATTGACATTTGTATCTCGCAGACCGCTATCTGATTAGCGACCCTCGTCGATAAGTTTAATTCCACCTAGCCTCCAGATAATTATTTTACCAAGACAGATGATATTATACTCGGGTCATTGTAAATGCGCCAAGGTGAAGCAGACTGTCTTCGGAAGCCAGTCAAGCCCTCGGTAGTAGTACATCCTTTCGTTCGGTTAATCCACCCCAAAGCACCTCATCAATCTCCGCACCTTCCATGTGGTGCCCAGGTCCGACCTCGCCCTTTGTCCCATTCTCGCCGCCTATCTCCAAAACACTCGACGCGCCTAAATGCGTTGCAGCGCGGTGTGACACGCACCATCTTCAAGTTCATCAAATGTGCTATATTTTCACATCGATGGCTCACAGATGGCTCACCTACGTTTCAAGATATGCATACGGTCCGCAGGTTTGCCGACGCGGTGATCCAAGACGACTAGGTATGCAATGCCCGCCCATGACCACTTTCCACATCGATGTTGTTGCAATATTTCAGGGGCATGGGATATTTGTTCAGACTAGGCCTTCGTCGCAGTATAGTGCTACCCTCCCGGGATCGATAGAGGGATAGTTGGCTGCGAGGGAAGCTCTGGATGCTGTTTCAGTTCCTAATAGTTTTCGGGATCCATCTATGATACTGACTCACAACTTCACAAAAGGATTGCAAGTGGAAGTGCTGCTTTGCTCAGGTGATCGAATGGTGAGGCCAACGGTACCCGGAACCGGCAAATATTCCCCGATGGCGGCACGACGACCCATCAGTACATCAGTTTTGCGGTGCCACTTTACATGTCCCTTCAGTCGATACAGTATCCGTGCGAGGCACTGGCAGCAATAGTTCGAAGCGAAGTGATTGCCGAGTGCAGTCGCGTCGTCTGCTCACTCTGGGTTTTGCCAATCGTAATTGTCTACTCTACTTTCTCAGACGCTTCCTCCAAGGCCTCATGCCCGACCACAGCATAAAATAAAGATTATTAGTGCTCCTGTACGCAGCCCCTTTAAGTCCACTCAGGTCCATCAACTCACATCCCATCCACTGCACGGAGCCATATCCTGCAGGACAGTTCTGGTACGCGAGCCCTCCGCATATATCAGGGATACATTCCCCACTCGCTGTCAGCCATCGACGAACCTGCAGAATCGTTTAGGTTCGAAATTGTGAAGAGCTGAACGATGCCTGCGTTAAATTTAGTGCACACTGCAAACGTGTGACTTGACGACTTTCAATGCAAGTGAGTACCACGGAATGAAGTCCCGCCAACCCCGGGCCAGTAATGATATTCCCAGCGCTAGTAACCTCTCATTTTCGGTAACTCATCCCTTAGCAATTCCACCCACACTCCACTCGTTGGTAAAGCTGGCCGAGCAGTGCTACTTGACGTGCACTAAGTTGAATTACGGTATCTTTGCTGATACTTCGGATCCGCGAAAACGAGCACCAGCTTGCGCAAGTCTACCAGTGCGAGCCCAGTACTGCTAGCACACCCGCAGTTCAAACCCCACGGTGATTCAAACATTCAAGGCGCTTGGACGCAGTAGCAAGATAAGGACACCTGAAAGCGGACACCATCGACACGCGCACACGATGCCATTACGATTGCGTTCCAAACTTTCAACCGGCTTGGATCCCCTTCAGGTTGTCATCTCCACGACAACCTCAGTCAAGAATCTTCTCTCCACCCTCTCCCCTTCACCTCTGACAGCACCTTTTTCGGCCGTTCTTCTTATATTGGAAGCTATCCAGGTCAGTATGACGTTGCGCACTGTCGTTCGATTGGTGCCATGGGAGTCATGTCTTAAAACCTCCTTCGAATGTGGTACAGGATATACGGACGAACCAAGCTGGTTGCATCGCCCTGGCCTGGCGAGGGGCACAGATATAGATCGTAGAATGCGTTTCAGATGGAACTCTGCGCCCGAACACCTGGTGCAAAGCCTGCAGAAGTCCGAAGGGTAGATCTTGACTCCTGCATTGACATGCTCGTCATTGAGACACTGTGGTGGCACCCATGTTCGACATCAGGATCTTGGAACTCATTCACAAGCTCATGAAAAGGTTGGCTGGCTCGAAAGGGAGCGATCAGTTTCTCCGAAATACTTCAATTGAGCATGTGCTCGCCGAGCACTCCAGGTTGCTGGACGAAGCTACACAATCCCTCCAGGTTGGTCTAGTCTTGTCGCGAACCGATCTACAATGTACTAATCGTCACGATGCAGCTTGCTACACTTATCGACTTACCTGATACCGTTGACACGCTCTCGCGAAGTAACACTGGGAGAACCCCGCGCTCGCGATTGTAGATGATTCCGAAGAATTCCAAACGATTCCGTGTTCATGCAAACCAAATTCACGTATAGTCTTGTGTGCGTGACAGTCAGCAAAAGGATTGACGAAACTTGCTTTACAGAGAACATGACTACTCATTCAACCATGTGGAGCGAAACGTCAATGGGCTTCTTCCCCCTCCAATGTTTACTCTTGAAGCTGCATCTAGAGGAGCGCAGGAACGAGTGATGGGATTCAAATGCTACATCGACTCTACAACGTCGAGACGTCGAATATAAATACCCCAAACTCATCGACATCATCGACATCCCCCGAAAAGCAAAAAGTAAAGTGCTCGCAGCGTCACCAACCAGCCGATGCCTGCGGAACATTCGACTCCCACCCAAGCATACACGCAGAGATATTAGCTCGTCCCACCGCCCTTTTTCCCATCCAACGCCGCCTGCAACATCGAAAACGCATTTTGCATCCCCCGTTGCCTCGTCGACGGGCTCGTCGTCCCACCCAACCGCAAGTTTCCCCTCCGGTCCGAACCTGCAGGTGGGGGAGGGGGTGTCGGGGGTGAACTGATGCTCGACGCGCTTGGGGAGGATGCACATTCGAGAGGTGGCGTCTCGGAGCGTCCGTCGTCTGAAGGCGTCATTGGCCTTGAGAACATGGGAATAGGCATAAATGTTGGCATGGGTGTAGGCATTGGCGTGGGCAACTGAACCTGCACTTTGGATTGACCAAGTGATGTCGCGGGTTTCTCCCCCGCGTGCGGTGGTGCTGGCGGCAACCGCTCGTTCTCGATATCCGATCTTCGTCTGTCATGCGTGTGTAGGTGATCTGGAAACCCAGGAAAGGAGAATAGAGAGATACGTACGCGTCTTCGAAGCTTGAGATGGCTTTCTTGATACCTTCCGCACCAAGTGCCAGCGTCCCATAAGGGAGTCTGCCAGTGGACGATATGTTCTTGAGTTCTGAGACGTTTTCGGATTCTTCCCTATATGCGGTCACGTGAAACATAGGCCATACCCAGTGGAAAAGCTGACGTACCGAAGCACCGCATATACCCTTGCCATCCGCCCGACTGCAAGAATCTTGTTCTTGATAACCCCTCTCCGTTCCCGGAGATCTTCATGATGTGGCTCAGGCATGTCCTCGAGCTCCTCCTTGGAGCACGTGTTGAGTACCGCAACAAGCATGTCAGTGACTACGGAACGATGCATGAATGAGATACGACGTGAGCTCCAATCATGAAACGAGACAACATACTCTTTTCTCCGACGAATGGTAGACTCCATTCGAAAACATCTTTGAAGTTTGGCAGCCAATATGGGTGTGAGGTACAATTGAATTGGGTGATGTTCATCGTATTGTTCTCATATTTAAGTACGGCGGCCTTATTGTTGTACGCGTCGAGATAATTTGGAGCAGAAAATATGGTGATGAGAGTGGGAAAACCAGTTCCCTGGGCTTTCCGGTACATACGAAAGCTAGAGGGGATCAGCTCGTCAGTAACGACATCAAATGGTCAAATGAACACATACCCAGAATCCTGGGCCTCGTGGGCTCGAATTACCGACAATAGATTGTTCCTCTCGAGGAACTTGCACGTGGCCGAGTAGCTTCTCGATCGAAAATGAAGATCAGTGAATTATCGCGTCTGGGTTCATGGAACAAACTGACGTAAAGAAATAGGAGCAGCCCCTGACATGATTGTGCAAGAAACTATCAGTTACCTTTTCTGACCCAAAATCCTCTGTCGGATCTGACCACAGAATATCACACATCAAACCGTGCGTTGGGGGCTCACGAAACCGGTCCAACTGACAAAATATTGGATGAGTCGACCAAGCATACAAAGAACACTCCGGAAGGCGAACCATTTGAAGGTCATGGACGGTATGGAGTTCGGGAGACAAACCACCATGTATGCACAAGAACTGTTTGTTCATTATAGCAGCCAGTGGAAGGGCACAAAAAGATTCCATGCACGCGTCGTATAAGCGCTCGGTGTACTTGTGTTGGCCTAGGAACCTCTGAAGATGGAGGAAAGACGGCTAAAATAAGAAGTTCTTACATTCGATCTTGAAGGTAAAGTACTCGGTCAAACGTCGGCATTCATGGTTACCTCGTAGAAGGAATAAGCTGTCGGGAAAACATATCTTCAGTGACCAGAGGTATAGAACACACTTTAAACAAGGGAGATCAGGCGAGTGTTGAGTGAGAGAAGAAAGGAAGCACCTCGATACTAAAGTATCCCCGATCAACGTAATCGCCCAGAAAGAGGTATCGAGTCGTCTTTGGGTTTCCGCCCTTCTCAAAGAGTTTCATGAGGTCATACTTGATGCAGCATCAGTTCCACGCGTTCTAAGCAGGTGCAGAATGGATCGACGCACGTATTGTCCATGGATATCGCCACAGACTAGCAGGAAGAAATGATCGGATCAGCACAAAGGCTGTTGCTTGCATTACAGAGAACAAATCCAGCAGCGCCTATGTGAAATCTCACCTGTCACCGGAGCATCGATGTCCAGAACATTATGTTCGCTCCGGAGCAGATTCGTAGCCTGTTGGATGATCCAAAGTGCATGCTCTTCCCGAATCCTACCCTCGTGGAAGAAGTGATCCTTGAGGAAATCGAGATTGGGTTTGCTCGAATCATGTGGTGAGAAGAACTGAGCATCGGTTGGGATACCCAGGGCAGGCTGCGTGACCTAGTGAACGCACACACCATGTGGCTGAGCGCTGAGCGATGTCCATGTGACAGAAAAGAACAACGCACATCTTTGATGATGCGCTCGCGTGTGTTGATGATCGCACCGTCGTCGAGGCGCTGCATCGAGCAATCGACGGCGGGTCTATTCAAGGCGTTTCTGTGCTCGATCTCGTGAATGGCCTTGTCAAAGTGCGTCTGGACACTGGACATGGTGATCAAAGGGAGAGGGGTATGAGGAAGGGACCGCGGGTGTAAGTCGGGGCTTTGTATCCCACACAGCACTTGACAAGGGCAGCTCGACAACGATGTCCATAATTGGACTGGCGTGCTTGCCATGAGCGTGAACATTCGCTCCGCTATTCAAACGAGATGGCTGGTGCAGCCAACGGCTCAGACAGTCCATTTTCTCGACGTCCAGGTTAGCTTTGACCCTTGGAAACGTCGCTTAAGTGCCAACTCCATGCCAAAGAAAATTGGAGGGTGCCGCGGAACTAATTACCTACACCACAATCGTGGGAACTTTTATCTCGCGACGTTCGTCCTCGACCAAGGATGAGCCGTTCGGGTGCTACACAGGCCAAGGACAGGCTCTATGGACAGCTGGCTTCCAATCTGAAAAACATGTCGCGCGCTGTAGGTCAAACAGCCGATTTGATGGAACAGCTCCAGAATGACTTGGATGCGATGAGAGTCCTCGCGGGTACCCATGCTGCACAGTGCGTGGCATGAATGCGATTCTGCCGTGTTTCAGGCTTGACGATGTGTCTAGGTTCATGACGGTTTCCGCAGAATTGAATTCAGAGTCAGCAGGGGAAGGCGATCCGTCTGGAAGGCCCGAGTCTGGGAAATAGCCAACCTCGTTCTTCATACGCATCCCGATGTCTCTTTATTAAATCATTCGGACAATGAGCCCAAGCTTAGAATGCGAGTTCATCACCTCCCAATTACATAGCCCTTGATCAAGCAGTGGACTGAAGACAAATACGTATCACGTCACTGTGAGCTGATCTCTTCCTCGATTTAAATGCCCTCACGGACTCGAGTTGCAAGTATACTCAACGTCCAACCATAGTTCCGTCAAATTTATACATATATTTCATCCACTCGGGATATAGTAACTTTATCTACCAGAACGCCAAGAGTCGTTTGCTGATCAGGCAAGCGATTCCGCCGTTATACAGGCGATACAGTAAGGGGTGGCTATCAATCTGTGTTAATATAACGTCTCCACGCCCGGTCTCACCCAAGTTCGACTATGTAACAGTTCGAACATTTATGGTGACTTCGAAGTTCCACCGTATGGAAAATTGAGATGTTCCCGATTTCATCCCGTCATTTGCGTACGTTGGCGGTACGTTGGATCGACTGAAGGCCGTTGCCACTGTCGGAGAATGCGTGGAAGGAACAACTGGAACACAAAGGTGGGAGCCTTGCTTTGGGAGATACCGAATATTTCTGTGGGGACAAGTTGAGTCTTTTGGCGTGTCTGCGAAAAAAAAATGTTAGCATGCCTGACTGAGTAGTCGTGATAAATCGCGCTTATTGATGGGAACAAACGCTCCGTCGATCAGCGATCCCTTCAGGTTGTAGTACCAGCTGATCGAATCCAGCCTGCCGCGCGAACAACCGACGGCAGGCGTGTACTATGATGAAACGAGGTCATCTCAAATTCGATAACCTAGATGATGAAGGTGCTCCGGAACTTACACCTCCCGAACCTTGCTCCAGCGCGGAAAGTATGTCCGATAGGCTGTAGGTTTGCTCCCAGGAAGGGGTAATCTCGGCATTTGCTAGCCACGTGTACGTAGGAAGAGTCTAGAATAGCTGAACGATGTTCTCAAAGTACGCTACAGCCTTCATGAAAGAGACAGAAGGTGAGTCAATCTGGCGTATGCGGGAAATTACCCCGTTGTGGACAAATTACCTCAGATCCCTCGCGGCTTCCTGATGGTCTGTATCTGTGTTCGAACAGCGAATTGTTTTGTCGTATGATGTGGAGAAGAGCCTGCTACCATCGCCCGACCACAACAGACACGGAATCCTCTCTTTTGGGACCTCTAATGGACGAAGGATGCGCTTGCCACTCTTTGATCCAACCTGATCAGTCAATCACGGCTATAGTAAGATTTTACTCGCTTTTATGGGTTCTTCCGAATCCCTGCCGACCATCAGACGAACCCGCATGCTCCCCTCGTAAACCCATACATCCAGAGGTGCATCACCAGCCACCTACGACAGATCCATCGGCTCTTCTCCACCCTCCCCCTCTGCCAACTCCTCCCCTCTCTCTCCCGTTCCATCTTCTTGCACCTGACCCTGACCCTCCCCTTCCCCCCGTCGCCTCAGATGTGGATGACACAATTCCCTCTCGTCCATCACCGCCTCCACATCATCCTCATTCCAATCACTCGTCGCCTCCCACTCGTTCTCAAATTCGATATCCAACGCCAACTCAGAGTCCTCTCCTTCGCTCAGCGGAAGAAAGGCAGCGAGTGCATAGGCGGTATAGCCTGCGGACCCTGAGCCCGAGGTCGGTCCCGAGCCTGCCGCAGGGGAGGGAGAGGCGTGGGAATGGGAGTGGTGCGAGGAATGACTATGGGACGACCCTTGGGGCTGCGCTTGAACCCACCGTCGTTCCCGAAGCCGTTTATGTCGTTCGCGGTCTTCCTCGATCCGCTTAAATATCTCGCCGCGGGAGAGGTGAGCATCGCTTCCGGATCCGGCGCCGCGCGAGGACGGAGGGCGTGAAGTGGGGGCAGACACAGAGCCTGCCAACGTCTCGGTAGCTTGCGTTTGCCGAGAAGAGAGCATCTGTATCACTTCGTCGACGCGTTGAGGCTCGATGATCCGTTTCGTGCGCCAGTTCTCCAGGATCTGATGGTGGACGTTAGCAAGTGAGTTTTGAAAGAGATTGGTAGATCGAACCTGTTTTGTGCTCGTCAGATTGGGCAGTCCCTGTCGGCCGACCGGGACGACACATTCCACGATTTGGCGGAGATCCCGAGAGACGTAGTCAACATAAAAAGACGTATTGGTTTGCTTGGCGTGCCTGGAAGAAGGTGTCAGCGGCCTGGAGAAACGAGCATGGGTAATGCATGATGCGAGGTGGAGGACATACGAAGACGACTCAGCTGGCAGCGGTTGGTGTGCTTTCGCAAGTAAAGACGACTCACAGAGTGAGTCGAGGAAGTAAAGAATGTTGATCCGATGATTAATGGAACCCTGATAAGAAAAAGCAGAAGACTCCGGTCAATAAATGGCCCACTGAGCCCACAGGATAGAGAACGGAAGGGAAGACAAGTGGTGAGCCCTAAACCCATCCTGCCTGATAGGACGTGCCACCGTCCACATCTGGCGTAGCACGACTGAACTACCCAAAGCGCATGGCATAAAGAAGAAGAAAAAACGACACGCCTTTTGACATTCCTCGACGATGCACTCCCACAGGTCCTCTCCGCATCTCGAAAAATACTTGAGCGCATATCCGACCACTTTTTGGATCGATTGTTGCGTTCTGCAAGGACCACCGGTGTCATCATCCGTGGGGCGGAAAACGTTGGGTCAACACTCACGCGTTGAGTTTTCGGAGGAGACCTAGGAACTGCATGCGTACTTCAAATGGATCCATGACAAGATCCGAACTACCTACAATCGAGTTAGTCTGTGGTGCTGGTTAGTCACGGTATTGGTCAATGGTGGGTGCTTGTCGTCACTGTAGAGCCAATGTTAGATCGGTTGTCGTTTACATAATCAACCAAGGCTTGGATCAGTGAGCGCTTGAGCTTTGGCAACTAGTCTTTCGTTACTGCACGACCCCAAAGTTTGCAGACTTCTTCCCGGCTTGCAAGGGGCGTCTCCTGTCATGTCCGGCCTCTTATGATACGTTCGCGTTGGCATCCGTCGTGCCCGCAGCCATTCGCCAGGATGATATCCGTTGAAGTCGCGATATTGGCCGCAGATGTGGTTACCCTGACCATCTTCGCTCTTGCTTTGATGACTATGCATCGCGCAACGGGCCCCCTCGATCAACCCGGGTACTTGGTACTACACGTCCTCGGCACAGGGTACGTGATGCTCGTTAATGGACGCCCATCTCGGTCTGATGCTCCAGCTTTAACCCATGACAGTATGCTGCAGACGAGGTTCATGTACCCGATTCAAGCGCCCCTATCAGTCACGCAAAATGCACCTGCACTAGCCTCTATGTCGTCCCTCCGTTCGTTCGCTATCGCGAGTACCTCAATCCCTCTTTGTATCTCATCCACGGTATGTCTGGGGTTTCATCATTAGAAGCAACTGTCCTCCAAAGCGAAGTCGTAAACAGACTTCTTTCGTCGTTTATTCCACAAGGAACTTACGCGATCATCCCAAAGTTCTCCACGCTGCCTCCATAGACTATGTTCGAAACCCAAGTAGCCTTGGCCTTGCAGGCAGTCTTGCGGAATTATGGAAAATGTCCTGGTTGCGCAGGATTTATGACATCGTTGTTCATGAGAGGGCTCCCGCTGCAAAACATGCTCGATAAGGCTTGGGCATTGAAGACATCACTGGAAACTACACCCTCGGTATACGACATAGGAGCTGGAGTTCCCGCTGCAGGCTAGAGGAGGAATGATCCGAGATATTGACGACAACTCAACTGTGTGCCTTCTGTCTTGTTCCACGCAGCTATATCTTATTTTGTAGATAGACCAGCGTGGCGATCCCGCCAGACAAAAGACGCGGCCATGGTTTGGTTAGATCATACTGTACAAGCTGGTACCTGCCATTGCCATCTCGCTGACATCAGAGAAATCACAAGTCCCCGATATAGCATGCGAGTTTGGCTGTGCTACTTCAATCGCTTGAAGTCAAAGCTGCGGTAACACTACCCCTCATACTCCACCAACGCAACGAGCGAGGAATATTTAATCGCTATATTTGCGCCCGAGTACTAATAATGCTTGACAATTTCTTTTACTTTATATTATACAGCCTTCTGCGAATTGTACCGCCAACGGGAATCACTAAAATACGAAAGATATTAGACTACCGTGACGACGTGCCCATAAAAGGACCCTAAAGAGAACCAAGGAACCGGGGCATCGGCATGGATGCGCAATCAATGGTAAAGTCTCGCGGTTGCCCTTTTCTGAGGCTCATCCTTCAACGCCCCGATCAATCTAAGCTGCGAAAAATCTCAGTATCCGGGTACGTCAGTAACGATGAGTATACTCACTGCGTGCAGGGACGCGGGGTCCTTGACCAACCACGGAACCTGCCCCAAAAATGCCTCCGCGCCCAACTCAAATATGGAATCATCTAACACCTCCGCCCCATCTACGTCTTTCATACCCTCCTCCTCACCTTCTCTCCGCATCAACGTCGAAGGCGGCAAACTCGGGGCCAACGCCGCCAAACACGTAAACGCAAACGAGCGCGACTGGAATTTGCAGTCTCCGCCCGCACAGATCATCATTGTCGTTCGACTCACAAAGTCGAGAATCAGAGCCAACTGCGCGAGTGTGAGGTGAGGCTCTGAAGAGCCCTCGCCGAACGCGAGCGTTCGTTCGACCTGGAGGTGATGTGCAATTGCGGTGGAGGGACCGACAGCGATACCGCACATACGGTCGTGGACATCGGGATGAAAGAGGGTGCCACCTGTTGAGAACTCCTCTGCGATAGGGGTCACAGAATGGTATGACCCGCCGGTGGAGAGGACACGTTCGATTAGAAGCGTGTCCTCAGAAGTATCGGGGCCACCGGAGGTGGAAAACAAGGATACACGAAGCAACGTGTGTTGGTGAAATTTGCCAACTGGTGTGCCCCAGGCGTCCTGGCCCCAAGCACGTGCGGTACACATGTCGACTTTTCGGACGAATCGAGAGGGCTGGATGGGCAATTGATGGCACCAGGTATCAAGAGACGTGTTGGTCGCGACGACAGGGGCCAATTTGTGCGAGAGAAGAGGGAATGCAGATTTGAAGAGTGTCATGATGGGCCGTCTGCAGAGATGTGCGTCTGTATAAGAGTGCAGCTGAATGGCAGGTGGGGAGGGAAGCTTAGAAATCCTTAGAAGGCGAAACTTTATGCATTGTGGAAAGAGCCCCTCTGGGGCTCCAGCAATACATTCGGTGGCGTCTGTGGGGTAAGTGAGACTTTTTATATTCAACAGGAGAACACTGGATCCGAGGCATTCCTGCTGCCAATTCGAGTCGCCCCGTCATCCCCGCGCGAAGTTGGTGGCATAAAGAAGATGAATGGCGGGACGATTCGGATCGGGAGAGGGCTTGACGAACCGGGGGCTCTCTTGGCCAATACAAGCTCCATAGACCGACAGACCTAGTCCAGTCCCCGGAATGTAACTCTACCATAGCGTCCGCACCTCCGTCGACTCTGCCAGTAGGCATCATCACTGGTGCTCTCCGTCGTTCGAGTCGGTTCGACAGTCGAGAGCTCGCGTTTCGTCGGTCGAGACTTGGAACTGACTCCGATCGCTGTGCTTGTATGTTATGTGGAAGATCACATCCTCTCTCGCCAACCAGGTCGAGTTTTCCCGTAGTGATGCATTGGATGATGCCTAGCGAGTCGACGATGGTCGGGTTAAGGGGTATAATTGTTCGGAATGAGTGTAAATAAATATAAACACCCGGAGCCTCTCACTGCACAACTCAACAACCAAAAAGATCCATTTTTACACAATACACAATGTTGAGAGAGATAAACGGGTATGAGACATCCATCCAAGATGAGATCTACACCTCGGTATACGCTCGCACGATGAATCGACAACAAAACAAAACCCAACGCAGCATCCGGAGGCAGTTGAATGCATGACAGATGGCTGAACTAATGGCGATACAACTAGCGCACAGTTGTTGAAAACCCTTCGCTATTCCAAATACATCAGAGGAAGGAGATGGAAAGAATGATCGATAGACGATGGGGGGCCACGAAAGCGGTGTCGTTAGCAGTCAGCGTCTACCAGATGCGGGTCTCGAGCAAGAGGTCGCTGTTGCCTTCCAGCCCGAGGCAAGCCTTGAGGAAAGCATCGAGCGCATTGCGCTGCCTACCAAGACTGTTGACGACGTCCGTGCCAGGCTTCACCAAAGGTGCCTTGCACATGTAGGACAAGAGCGACAACACCGGGTAGAGCGGTGCAAAGTCAACTTGCCCAGAGGAGACGTCACGGTATTGGACACGAGTAAGTAGCTCCGCGAGGATGGTCAAGTCCAAGATGAGTGGGGTTGCCAGAAGAGAATCCTGCGCACCGAAAGATATTAGAAAACCGAACATGCGATGTAATGAGGCGTACATACCTCGCACTCGTTGAAGATGTTAATGGTCTGCCTGCCACCACAGAAAATTTCAGAGTAGTACTCGTCGATAGCCCTCTTGGAGTCTCCGACCGCGGGAACGTATTTGATCACAACGATGTGGTCAGGATGCTCGCCTTTGGCAGCTTTGCCCTTGGCTCCAGGAACGGGAGGTTTGTAGAGCAGGCGGTTTGCATCAACCATGTCGTCGACGACGCTGCTCTTGCTAATCTCCTTGCTCTTGAACTGAGCCTCCGCGCTCAAGTTGTGGCCATCGTTGTTACCAAGATGGTTGTAAGACGCGATGGACAATGGCTTGATGCCCGCGTTCACAAGGAATTCAGCGAGGACGGACTTGAGCTTTGTCTGGCCAGACTTGAGGTCATCACCACCGATGAAAGACTTCTCACGCTCGGCGAGCTCAATAACGCCGGGTACGAACGTGTTCTGGGGTGCGCCGTTCACAAATGGCTCACCCTCGAGGATGGCAGCGACAGCAAAGAGGGTCGAGGGAGACACTTCGGAGTGCGAGTAGCGGATAGACGCCAGAATGCTGTCAGCAGTGTCATTCACACCAGGGATGATGTCACTGTAACGCTCAGTGTTGGCAGTCCAGAACACAATGACACGGTCCAGCTGGTTCTCAGCTTTGAAGCGACGGATGTCGGTACGGATGTGATCGAGATGAACCTGTTTATCAGTGCCAGGGATGACATTGTCGGCGCGAGCCTCTTGGTTGGCAGCTATAAAGTCGGGATAGTAGATTGAAGGAAGAGGAGAGCCTAGGAGAGTCATATGTGACTTCACTTGGCGTTGGAGATCATAGTTGAGTACGCGAGCACGTTCCATGGCCTTGTCCATGGGCATGCTAGAGATGTCCCATCCCCCCAGGACAAGGTCATTGGGATGAACCATCGGGAGCACGTCGCAAATGGGAACGTGAATTTCCTTGGTGGTCTTGGGCTCAGAACCGATGCAGACGGTGGAGGCACGCAAAACGGAGCCGATGTAGTTGGGCTGCTGAATACCGTCCTTGGTGTGCCAGGAGATCTGGTGCTTGTTCGCAAGAATAGTAGCGCAGAGCGTAGAGCCGTTATTACCACCCATGCCGATCATCATGAGCCTGCGAGAGTTCGTCAGTGAATACGGGCTATGGAGAGAAATCATGCACGTACCCAGTCTTGCCAACCTTGCGGGTAGTCTGGAACTCGAATGGTTTCACGGTGGGAGTAACATTGAACTGGCCGTCCGAAACAACCACGTCAGCACCGCGATAGAAGTACTTGGCGGTGATGTGCTCGTTGGTGTAGGTAGTATTTTCTGAGTTGACGTTGATGTACTCTGGGCGACGAACAGCGGTCGGATGAATTGGAACGATGGATTCGAGCTCAGAGTCGGGGGTGTTGTACCCAGAGGACGCGTAGGATTGGGAGGCCATAGTGAACTAAAAGACTAGACGAGCAATATCAGTGGGCGGCGAGAAAACCTGCGCAAGTGTGTTTGCTGCCTCGGTGCGGATTGTGGGTGCTACCAAGCTGGTTCGAGTACATGCAAAGAGAGAAAAACACTCTTTGAAGACGAAGATGAGTTCTCGTCGATGGATTCGAAGGTGAGAAGAGCGCGGTCGTGGGAAGGAAAAGTCAAGACCAGTGGGCTTTTATACGTGAAAAATGGGGTGAAGGTGAACCTGCCGCGGTAAATCGACGCGTATGAGGTGGGGCTGGTGGTTTGAGAGAAAAAGAGGGTACTGACGGGCAAGCGAAAATTTCCAAGTCCGAGATGACACTCATACTGACGTGGAGCCAATCAAATTATACGGATACGTTTCAATCTTGCTTCGCATCACGTACTTTTGTTTGTCAGAACTGAGTCGAAGTGCCAGACATGTTGGAATCAATTCGGGTGATTCATATCGCTGGGGGCGAGGACATGGTCGGACCGGGGCGCTCAACGTGGACACATTAACTTGCCGGGGCAAGTTTCAAATCAGCGAAGAGCGGTGGGGTCCATTTAGAGGTGTTGCTGCTACGCCGACAAGGAGAGTACTACTGACAGTATGTGTGCACCGCTCAGAGTCCGTTTCCGTTTCGCTGCACCTTTTGACTTGTTGACTGTCTCCCACAGCCTTTCGGGATCATTACACACAAGCGATGACCGGACGTTTGTGGGTAAGTTACGATAAATCCGATTGCCAGCAGGACCGTTACAATGCGGCGATGTCTTGCCGAGAGCTAACAGCTGACGTTCGAGTCCGTCGGCGGGATTCGTGGTCAAGCATTCTCAATCATTTGGGAAGAGCGATTCGCAGAATGTGTCCTGGCGACGGATAACCCCCGCTTGTTGAAGACAAGGGTTTTTTGTTCAACTGGATAAGGTCGAGCACTCCTCGATCTCGCACGTTGTGCCGGTCGCTCTGAAGCTTTTATCTCATCCGAAAACGTTGTCTCGCCACACCCGAGACTTCGAATCTGTTGTATCCTTGGAGCTTGGAGCCTCAGGGCACGGCACTCCGTTCTTGATGGACCATTCTCACACGTGCTCAACAAACGTGGTTCAAGATGACCGTCATGGGAGTTCGCCGTGTGCTGGTAATTTGGTAAACGCTGCACCTCGGAGTGCTTCCAATATAGACGTGTCTGCATAACTACCCCTCCACAACTCAAGATAACAACTCAGTGGACGGAAGGGAGTGTCCGTTTACCACGGTGCGGCCCAGCAACGGGAGACCGGAACTCGAATGTTTGGACGATGGTCAGTGCTTAGGATTTCAATTTTGGTTACACCCCATCCCCACTATTCATGATCGGAGACTATGCTAATTGAGTGGCGAACGTGCATCAACACACTATCGGCTTTCTAATCAACCGCATGGGCCTGTGAGTTTTCCCGTATCGTTTCTTCTCCTCGGCTTATGTATATATAGCCCTGTATGATCGGATATAAAGGAAAACTTCGCCTACGCATCAAGGAGCCAAGCACTACCATGCTGCCCTTTCCGGCATCCTTTGCGCTTCTAGCGTTGGCGGGCATGAAAGGCGTGACTGCCAATGATGGGATACTCTCCGCCTATACTGCTCCTGGTGAATTCCCTACTTCGGTATATGCGTCCTACTGGAACAATCCGACCGCCACATCAGCGCAGCCCCAGCCCGTGATTTCGGACCCAGTCACGGTATGTTTCATGAAGCTGTCACCGTAATCATTCATCAGATCTGGTTGCCACAGAGCACCATCTTCCCGGCAAATCTGACAGATCCTGCCAACTTCCCCCAGGTATGTCGATGTGGCATTTGCAATTGCCACTTTAGTTACGTTTCCACGAGGTTGACTGATCCATTTGGTAGAACGACACCGTCGATCCTCATCCATTGCCATTGCCACAGGAGCCTTCGCAACTCCTCCAACAGGCACTTTCGCAAATCCAGTCTATTGCCACCAACCCAGCGCTAAAAGGCGACACTTGTGCACAATGCCAGGCATCACTGTCTATTGCTAAAATGCTCGTGCTTGCGGCCCCAGAACAGGGACCCCTCCTTGCTGAGGCGCTCTGCGTATACTTCAAATATTCCACGACATGTTATAACGAATACAGTCGACTTGCTCTCGGTTCCGTCTTTTCGCAGGTCGTCGCCCTTGGTGATATGGGCGGATACGATGGACAGGTGGGTCTGTCCGGAGTGATGTTTCTTTGTCCATCACTTAGACTTTTGGCTGGTCCGAATGTAGCTACTATGTGCAGCACAGCTGAAGTTGTGCCCCATGCCACCAACGGTGCCGCTTGACTTGACGGGCTGGTTTGCGAAACCAAAACCCAACCCTCTACCTCCACCAAAACAACCCAGTGGAGAGCGCTTGAAGGTTTTCCATGTGTCCGACATTCACATTGATCCCCGTGCGTTTCCACATATACTTCTTCGCTACCTAGACTGAATCGGACGAATCGTATTCTCAGGTTATGCCACTGGGTATGAAGCTAATTGTAGTCAGTACATGTGCTGTCGTGAGAATACACACAACATAGCGTCCCCGGACCAGATTCTGCTTCCTGCCTCCCGCTACGGAGCTTACTACTGGTACGTTTCATCTTGATTGTTCTGTGTGCTCTTGATTGATGATAAATGTCGACGACAGTGACACACCGATCTCGCTTTTGCTTGCTGCCATGCAAGCCATCCCTGAAGTGACGGAGACCCAGGGGACTGGGTTCAACTTTTCCATCTTCACGGGAGATCTGACGTCGCACGATCCCGATAACCAGTATTCCAGGTAAGGTTTCATCATCCATTTATACGTCTGATTCTGATTATGCAACTACAGAGCATACGTTGAATATTGCGAGGTAAAGTCGGGCGGCGTTCGGAATGTCGACCTAATGCTCATGCAGAAGCCTAGATCATAATATACAATCTCCTCAAGCAATACCTTGGTCCCGCTCCCGTGTATGCAACGCTCGGCAACCACGACACATATGTGATTAGAACTTCCTCATTGTCCACTTCTCAACTCAACGCCCTTCTTTCATAGATGCAATTCCAGATGATCCCATATGCTCTGGGCGGTTTTGTACTTGGAAACCAATTCAATTGGTGTGTGAACTCCTTGCGTCTGCTATTTCTGATCGTCGCTGATGCGATACAGGTTGTACGATCATGTCTCTACTATGTGGTATTACGAAGGTTGGCTTCCGGAAGCTTCTGTCGAATATGCACGCACCCACTATGCCGCCTACACCGTCAAGCGCCCTGACGGATTGCGGATCATTTCGCTCGATACTGATATGTGTACGTCCATTTCGTTGCCTCGTACCTGTCCCGCGAATCCACCCACGCCTGGGAACAACAACTAGGGTACACGTACGTCACATCAGTTCCGTATCCTCTCCAGCAATTTAGTGACCGTCGGATGATCATCACAGATTGAACTACTTTAGCTACATCAACGCTACTCAGCCTGATCCGTTCGGCATTCTCCGTTTCCTAACGGATGAGCTTCAGGATGCCGAGGATGCAGGTGATCGAGGTGAGTATCGCACGCGGTCGTCCTTGGTTGAAACTCGAATGAGGACTCTGCAGTCTGGATCGTCGGCCATGTTTTGAGCGGGTTTGAGGCCTCACAGGCTCAGTTCAACCCCTCGAACCTATGTGAGTACCCTTACCTTGCCTCTCTTGCGCAATTCTGAGTTGACCATGGTTGCAGTCTACCAGATGTACGTTTCACTCGCTTTGTGACAACATAACAAGAGTATGCTGAGCCGAACTCGAAAGCGTCGATCGTTACTCCCCACATGTCATCGCAAGTGAGTAAAGGTCTGTGACTGCGGACGTGTGCGAGGATTGACCCTTCGGGACAGACATATTTTTCGGACACACGCACGAGGACCAACTCTCCGTACGCACTTCTCGCTAAGCTTGCACCTATTTACCACAAACAAATCCTTACCCCCGAAGATCTTCTACGCGAACAATGCGACAAACATAAGCGTCGAGACTGCGCAGACGGTATCATGGGTGCGTCCAGCCACGTCAACGCGGATGGCGACGCTTGACGACCACGTCAGATCATGCCGTCCCTTACACCCTTGACGAACCTCAACTCGGGTTTCCGCATGTACGAAGTTGACTCTGCGGTAGGTATCAATGTGCTTCTGTCCGCGAATGTTGCATACTAGAGTACCCACTTAAGACGTTCGACGTCCTGGATGCTTACACGTACGTTGCCACTGCCTGCCTGCCCGCAAAGAGAGCTGTGCTTACCTTGTGACGGAAACAGCTGGATCAGCCGCGTCAACGAGTTCCCAGCGCTAGATAACCAGACAGAGGTGGGTCCGACGTACGTGCTAGAGTACAGCGCGCGCGAAGCCTATGGTCAAAACATCACCTGGGGTGCCAACGACCCACTCAACGCGACATGGTGGCATCTCGTCACTGAACGTGCGTCCCGTTGCTTTTCCCCACACCAAGCACGCGCTGACAAGCTCGGTCTCTTTAGAAATGGAGTATGATCCGTCGTTGGTAGAGGTACGTGGGCCCGATGGAGAGTCGTAGATCGTGTCTTGGCTGACGCGACGTCGCACACACTTTTTGCAGACGTTCAACACCTACCAATCTAAAAGCTCCATAGAAGGCGTGAACTGTACCGGCGAGTGTATCCCGTCCAAGATATGTTATATACGGAGCGGATCTTCCAGCATTTCGTATGCCAACTGTAACCAGTCGTACACGTCGACGCAGTGATAGGATGTCTCCTTTTTACATACCACAAACATGCGTTTTTCGAGATGTTGAGCGTTTAGATATTGAGCGACCATTTGTCCTACAGACATGGGGAATATTCGGATGCATCCTGATCTTTGTGACACGCACCTAATCTGTGCATAAGAGTTGCCGCAATGAAAGCTAACCAAACAAGTCATGGGACGATGGGTAAATATGAATCGGATGGTGGACAACTGGTGACTAGTTCTCGAGACAGGACGAAGAGTTTTTGGAACATGGAGGATGGGACCGCGAGAAGCTGGCGTTGGAGCATGAGTGTGCTTGCCAGAACCTATCATACTCGCCGACGATGTCTGGCAAAAGACTCTCCGAGTCGGGCCGAGGGGGCCCTATACCGAGTTCGAGAGGACTTGGTTTCAATGGTTTAGTCCTCGTGCATGCAGCGCTATCATATCGACGCAAGACGTCTCCAAGAGAAAAAAAAGGCAGGAGACCTGGGAAATGGACCTCCTGAGCCGCTCGACAAGCGTTCCGAGCATCTTGGAGGCAATTGCACGTGCCTCTAGGCTGTGGAATATTTGGGATCTACGCTCGTTGATTATGTGTCACAAAGACATGTAGTAAAGCGTTGAAGGACGAGACGGAAGGGTTGAAAACGAATCAACGTGGTCATCTCGCTGAATGAGATGGAAGACAGTCAAGCGTCTGGTGGGGATTAGGCGCTACGTAGCGATCCCAGTCGCAATGTGCACGACCCACACTAGAGGTGGAGCTATATTTGACTCGGAAGCAGCGGGAGAAAGTGGATGGTAAGGACACTAGGACCACTTGAAGGGTAGGGAGAGAGAGAGGTGGAGACCCGGGGAAGCGGGTGGATCTGCCGTAGGCCGGGCGGTGTCACGTCCATAGCGGTTGGAATGTACGCATGTGTTTCAATTGTCTATTGGGGTGATGATTATATACATACTCCCCACTTTCCCCCTACCAGTCCGCCATCCCTACCAGCCGTTCATTTCAAGTTATGATGTAGGACATAACATGTAGTATATTCCTTCGGTACAACAATTTCGATTAAAGTCGCCCTTTGGAGTTTACTGGTGACAAAAGGGTATATGCGCACGCATATAAGCAGCCGCTACCTTCGAGCACAGTGGAAGAATGGCGCCGGGAAGTGCAGTGTTTAGACATCTCCGCGTTGAAGTCAGGATATATCCACCAAACCAATTATGTGACCACTGCCACGTGCCAACGTCCCACGTTGGATGCGAAACCAAGGGCACTGACTGCCACCTGACCGCGGCTGCCATGATGAACGCATTGCACAACCATATGACGACGTGAGTACGCTAAGATGTCGGCCACAGGCACATAATTTGACTTGTGGGAATCCTGGGTTGATCGCCCGAGCCCGCTATGTGACCAGAGAAATGGAGGAGCGATGCGCGGGGAGGCTCTCGTGTTCGCGTCAGCTCGTAACCAAGGTCTGCTTTCCCCCTGTATCCACGGGTGGGGATGAACACGTAAATCGTTTGTCTAAGTAGAGAAGCTGAGCTTTAAACTTTGGCGTATTCACAACAGGGAGATAATGCATTGAGAAATTAGATCTCACCTGGGACAAGGATCACATCGCCATGCCACCAGCTAGTTGTAATTTTGCTGATCGAGGATTGTATACTACGCACAGTCGCGGGTGGGCCCAGGATTTGGCGCTACAAAGAAGGTCACCGTATCACCATGAGACCATTGTCTCACACTTACTGATATACAAGCTGTAGAGGTTCATAATGCATTCCGTATTTTCCTTTCCCTCAGTAGTTTCGCCGCGCATCTTTGCAAGCACGCCGACTCGAAGATTAGCTTGAAACATACCACCATATCACCTCATGCCAAGCGTCACATTACAGCAATCTCACAAGAGTATATCAGCGGCGGCCAGTAATCTCGATGCATCATAACCCCATCTAGACGCTTGCATTTCTCCCTGACGGACGTGCTGTCACCGGCTCTTGTGATGGAGGTGTGTGAGCCCGGGATTTGGACAACGAGGAGCAAGAAGGACCATTACTGGTGTGTGAGAACGAACTTGCTATGACCCGGGACGGCAGGGAGGTCATCAGCAGTCACGACAATGTGGAGATAAAAGCAAAACGTGTGGGATGTTGTCCAAGAATGGATGCGCCCGAAGAGCGCAGATGACTTTTGAAAAATGACGAGTCACTGGCTATTTCTGATCGGGATCACGGGTACTCACCAGCTGAGTTAACAGCCCCCGTCGCGTCTCGACCGCGTTGGTGCGACGTGCTATATCATACTGGCACAACACAAAAACCAATATTTATGATAGGTCTGAATGTTGTATGAAATGTGAAGATTGCAGTTAAAATTCAAGCCTGACATTTTCACAGCACTTAAACTTGAAAATTTTGCCTAATCTATATCTAAACTTCAAGCTTTTGCCTAATCTATGTCTAAACTTCAAGTTTAAGTGCCACAAAATGTCAAGACTAGATTTTAACTGCAATTTTCCCATTTCATACAACATTCAGACCCGTCCTAAATATTGATTTTTGCGTTGTGTGGGTTACTGTGATCAAATCTGCGAAGGTGTTTCTGAAAATCCTTACTGGTAGCGACATCTTGATCAATCTGCAAGGCCGACTTCAAAGGCGCCCGTAGAAACTGTAAAATCTAGCAAAAAATAATTCCCTAGACCGATCGGGATCAATAGGTTGGAATCCGTTGGATAGACAACCTCAGGGAGCGGGAATTGAAGTTATTCAATCGAATCGCACCTAACGTCACGATGGCATGGCAGGCAGAAAATGTTTTCCTGGATGCGTCTCATTTGATGTGGTTAAAGTGCGCCTTGTGAAACGTTATAGGGTCTGTAGTAGGCCATCGGGTCGGACATTGAATGTTTCAAGTCTGGCTTGAAGCCGGACACTCATCTTCCCTCTGGAAGCACCGAATCCAATGCCGCATCGATACATGCCACTATTCTGCGGGCTCGATGACCTCTCGGAATGGTCACAGTCGAACCCAAGCTAAGGCGGAACGTTCCAGTTCCAATGGTACTTGTGGATCCGACTAATGGAAAAACAGCGGCCGACCGAATCGCTATCTGTAAGTGAAAATGAAGAGCGTGAATCGGAATAATCAACAACACGATTACGTTGGTTTTCGTCTACAGCCGACATTGCTCGCATTAGGACCGCTCTTTACATGCTCAGCGTTGGACTCTTGTTCACACGTCCCTCGAGTATGTTGCGTTAAGTAGCGGATCGAAACGAGCACCATGCCCCCCCCTTGAAGTTCCTCCGCCATGCTCCTCTCCTTACTCTCTTTCGTAGGACTCGCGGTTGCCTGCGCCGATAACCAGCTCCACGCTCGCGACGGCCGTGCCCATGCTCATTTCCACGAAAAGCGCGAGTACTCCCAAGAACCGCTTACGACCCTATACCGTCCTCTTCCGCTTACGCCGCCATACCGTCCACTCGTCTGGGGTGACTTCAATGTGATCCACACCACAGACACACATGGATGGCTCCTCGGCCATCAAAAGTCCAGCTGGCCAGAGCCCAACTACAGGTGAGCGTCCTTCTTCCATGCGACAGGCGAAGCACGCAACTGTTGTGCGATCGTATTGAGCCTGATGGCTTGCGCAGCGGTGATCTTGGCGACTTTGCAAGTTTCGTCACGCATATGAAACAGATCGCTATCGTCAGTTCCCTATCGTTCATCATTCCAGAGCCTCCTTGCTAACATGCTTAGTAGGAAAAGGATGTAGACCTTCTCCTCGTCGATTCCGGAGATCTACATGACGGTAATCATCCTGAAATTTCTCGCCAGTTCAACACTTATCCCTCTGTGTCGCAGGGACTGGCCTTTCGGATGGCTATCCTGCCGGCGGTGTGGATGCTCACGAGGTCAGCCTTATCTTCCGGATTTTGGTATCGTGCTGATTATATGCGCGAAAATAGTCTAACAAATTCATTGAGCGCCTTCCGTATGATGTGATGACGATTGGAAAGTGGGTCCAACACGGTTCCCATCGTGGTGGCACTGGTCCGATGCTTATCTCTCGATAGCCACGAATTATACGTGTATGCTGACACGTATGACATGTATGTGCAACCAAAACGCGCAGCCTATGCCGTGCTGACCATGGCCTTGTTTTGTTTCCCTCATGCGCCAATGCACGGTTGCGCCAAACGACATACTGACAACCTTATCGTATGCATTGCATCATTGTCCGTCATCTGGACCATGACGATCGTGGTTTCCGCACCAATCGTACTATTCAATATCAACCTGTACTTGAACTCCTTGACATTTCGACAATGCACATTCGGGTGACCCCTGTGGCCAAACCCGGTGGATACGTTAATAAACTTGGATAACCAATCTCGACAGGTACACCAATTTCGTTCCTCACCTGAAAGGTCGCTACTTGACTTCCAATGTCAACATCACCGTTCTTAATTCTGATGGCGAGATTGTGAGTGTGCCGGTTGGCAGTGAGTAATTCCTTCCTCTGCTTGGTCTCAGGACGAGTTAGATTGCGACGCGATTTCCTTACTAACGTTTCTGTGCAACTTGATTGACAGACCGCTATAGGAAATTCACAACCAGGAAGTGCGTATAGTTCTCTCACCTCTTGTCTCGCTGTGGCTTCTATAAATCAATTTGCCTTGATATTCCTTCGTCACGAGATTATTGTTCCTGTCGTTTAACCAATACAATTGTGTACAGAGGTCGCAGGGTGACATCTCTTGGTGTTATATTTGATTTCACAGGCAACCCGGCCAACACTACTGTTCAAACTGTGGCTAATATGGTGAAGGAGCAATGGGTAAGTGCAAGAATCTGTGTTCGCGATGATGTCTATAATGTTTGGATCGTTCAAGTTTGCGGAAGCCATCGCAGACGAACCAGATGTATTCGTTCTGATTGGGTGTGTCCCAAAATTCTCATCGTGATCTTGTCTGAACGTACAACCAGCCACATGCCAGTATCTAATGACAACTGTAGGCCACGATTCATTTCATTTCAGAACCAACCTCAAATGAAGATCTGATTTTTAGGGCCTGTTGTTTTAAATGCTATCCGGGCCGTGCATCCCCACACACCTACTTTAATTTTCGGAGGTATGCATTGCTACTTTGGCGCACGAAATCATCTGGGAGTCTGAATGCCACATGTACGCAGGACACACTCACATTCGTGACTGTCAACAGTACGATGGAAGGTCAATGGCCATGGAGAGCGGTCGTTACATGGAAACGATTGGTACGTTAGTTACCTCCACTGGAGGTTATCTCAGACTTATCTTTACTACAGGTTGGATGAGTGCGTGCCTCAATCTGACAGGGTGATCATGATGAGCGTCTCTGAGGGTTAACTAGGCGCGAACCTTGATGCTGCCAAGGGAAACACCAACAACATCACCATTAGTCGAAGGTATCTCGACCAAAACAGGGTCACCTACCAGGTATGCTGCCAAATTGTATCGGATTCTCGAACATCGTAGGACAAGACAATTTGTAGTACCACACCACGTTGTCGAACTCGAGTTTCGACACGTTGTATGGGCGTTCTATCACGCGCGGGTTGGAGAAACTTGCTACCGATTTTGATCTGGGTTACACGTACGGCACTGCTCCCCAGGATTATACCATGAGCCGGTATGTCTTGCCTCTGTTGAAACGTTGCACTGATCACATTGACGATTCCCCGTAGGAATCCATACCCGTCCGGTGGAAATGCACTGACATTGTTCATTACGGAAGCGGCACCAGTCGCCTTCGCCATCAACAACACGCGTGCGGGGATTCCCAACATCATCATCACCGACTCGGGTGAACTGCGTTTCGACGTCTTCGGGGGTCCTTTTACCAAGAACGACCAGCTCACCGCCGTGCCGTACACCGATTCATTCTTATACATCCCCAACGTAACGGCCAGTGTCGCGAACCAGGTTTTGCCTGCTTTGAACCACGCAAGCTCCTCTAAGCGTTCCGAAGTAGAAAAGGCACTGTGGGGCGGCGGACATGTCGAGAGCCGCTATCGTAGCTGGTTGGAAGACATGGGCAAACGCCAAGAAGTTCAGACGACCTACACCAATCTGACGCTTGGATACGTCACCACGGACGTAAGAACCATCATTTCTCCTTGCGCGTTTTGCGTTTCGCGGTCACTGAATTGCAACTTTTTTTTTCTCGCATAGGGATGCCCCGGGGCTGGCGACGACACGGTGCACGTCCCGCTGCCCTACTACTCAGCTCCGGATTACATCAGCTCCAACCCTCCCGATGTGACGAGCGATACCCTTATCGATCTGGTCTTTGTCGACTTTATCGAAAAAGAGGTGTTGAGCATCTTGAATGCGGTTCAGGACGCGACCAAGTATACGTCCGCGGACGTATCTCTGTACACGCCCACATTGGCCAACGCGGTGCTAGGTCTGTATGCCCAGGCAAAGTGGAACTAGGGTCCGGATCATGTCGTTCGATCGTGGTTATTTCCCGGATGTAATATACGTTGGAGTGAAACGAAGTGGGTCATGAGTACTGAGTTGTGGTGACAAGGGAGCAGGTGCATCGCATTAGGGATCATACTGTATGGGCAACATGGATGCCCAAGCCAGCTGAGTACATCCACCTGTCCCAGCCTCGTTGATGCATCCTGTACTGTAATGCTCATCATGGTATGACACAAATTCACGAATGACCTTGCCCCTGTGCTCTAATAATAGTCCGAGCTCAAAGCTTCAAGGATGATGGAAGAATGATGCAGGAGATTGATGTGTCACTGACGCATCGTTCGCACCTTGGATTCTGCCCATCCTTCTGCATCACGTAGTTCCTCGTAACCCGTTTTGCTTTCAGAGATGTATCCAACGTATATAGACCCGCTTCGTTTCAGAGATAAGTTTGCAACGTATAGTATTAGATTATTACATCGGGGAAATATGACCGAGATAAGCGTTCATCAACGAACATCGCGTACCCTATGCCCAAACCGAGTAGCACCAAGTACAGTACAGTACTACTCAGCGGGAATCCCGAGGTGGTCCTTTGCGCGGTGCATAGTCATGAAACCGTGACCGAGAGCGATGATGGTCATTGTTCAGCATTATCCACATCTTACTAGTACATCATAACCTAAAGTGGACGGCTGGTAGGAATGCGGATTGGTGGGGGGAAACTGACCAGGGGGGACAGAGCTCCCCCGTTATCCCACATAGGGTCAACCAACAGACAATAAACTTGGATTATTTGAAAAAATTACAAACTCGAAACGGGTCACAATAGAAAGATCAGCTAACGTGCATCGAATCGACCAAAGGTGTCAATTTTGACTCAGAATCGTCTAACATAATTCGTACATATGGTACACACCGTGCACTTTCTACGCGCTGTTCCTCCTGTTCCTCTTTGAAGGATGCTCCGCATACCTGTTCTCATTACCCTCTTCATGGATGTTGACCGTCCCACTGAAGCCCTCCTCGGTCGCTTGGCTGAGAGACGACGACGACTCCACTAGAAAATCCACGAATATGGAGTCAGCAACTTGGAGGCGCGAAGAGGCCCCGAATGTGGACAATCTCTCAAGAATTCTTCGATGATGGGAACTATCGCCTCTGCAGCAGGTCGCTCATCTATTCGTGACCAACAATATTGAATTAAATTCCAGTGCGAGTCATCCATCGATCGGGACTCTGGACGGCCAGGCTTCTGGCCCTTCGCCAAGCATAAAACGACAGCTACGTCTTCCCGGACTTCATACCATGGCTGTTTGCCAGACAATACCTGCAAGAAGGTCAGAGCGAACCCGGGTCTGGTGTGCAACACACCTCCCTGCAGAGCAATACAGCCAAACGAATATACATCACTCTTTGTCGTACGAGTACCCGATGCTTCTGGATCAATTTGCTCTGGTGCAATATAGCGCAAGGCTCCTGGTCGTGCAGTGGACCTTTGAAGATAAGCCAATGCTTCGGGAATATTCCCCAACATTGAAGCATAGCCGAAATCGACTAAGCGAGCAGTGTAGTCTGCGTCGAGAAGTACGTTATTCTGTCTTTTGTTTAGGCAAGAAAAATGGGGACATTTCTACTTTGACGCACACAGTTCAGGTCACCATGGACAATTGGAAAAGAATGTACTGCGCGACTTTTATTCTTGTAAGCTTTCAGAATGATGACGATAACCCACAGTATTGCAGCCCATTGGCAATATCCTGCAGCTACCATGCAGGGTTAGTGGATAGGAAAGTAGTAGATGGTAAGTGGACGCACAAATTTGAGCCGGTGTTCCACATGTAGATTCCCGTCATACTTCATTAAGAAGTTGTGAAGAGATTCGTTGGGCATCCATAAGGACACCAAGGACGACGTTGTGTCATCCATCCCAAATCCGTATGCAACACCTAGGAATGGAACTATATTCGTATGATCTAGTCTCCTCCAAATCCCGAGCTCTCGACGGAGCATCTGGGGGGGGGGGGGGGGAGAATTCGCATCATATTTTCAGTCGCAACATGAATAGTTACCTTGATAGACTTATTGCTCGCATCTCCTTCTGTTGTGAAACGGAACCGGAGGGCTTTCACCGCAACCTGAGGGAGAGATAAATATGAGGCAACAATGAGCTGTATACAACGCCCAAACCTCCTTTTGCACCGAACCGTCAAGATAGTGACATCTATAGACATCACCAAAACTTCCTCCGGCCGAATATTGATTGTTGATTCTGATTCTGAAGATATGTAGCGTGAGATCTGGTGGCGGCGAAAATTGATTATCAACAAAAGTTGATTTAACGATGATAGTACTCTAAACTGGAAGATGAGAGTGACGTGTGTGCAAAATTTAGAGTAACACACATTAGGAACAACTTGACGTGACTACATCAGTTGGGGGTGATGAGTACCAGCGCCAAGACACCCATGAATGACGTATTTACCTGATTGCTAGAGTCCCACCAATTTTCCCGCCACAAGTATATCTTTCCATTGTATTCTGCTGATGCCACGAGTTTACCAGACGGCGAGAAAGAAACCATTACTACTTCGTCAAGGTGTTGTAGATGTTTCCCAACGGGACCACCAGAAGCCACATCCCAGAAACGAACAGTACGATCCAATGATGCGCTCGCAAGGATCGATCCATCTGGAGAAAGGGAGAGAGAGTATACAGGGCCGGTGTGACCTGACCATGCCAGTGGATGTCCAAATGGCTCCCCTGTTTCGGAATTCCAACAGCGAATCGTTTTGTCGTAAGATCCAGAGAAGAGTTTGCTGTCATCGCGTGACCACAGCAAACAACGAACCACATCTTTGTGGCCTTTCAACGGGCCAAGGATGTGTGTGCCATTGGGGTTGGTTTCATACACGTGGATGTTGTCAGAGGTGCCACACGCGATTTTGTGTCCGTCGCGAGAGAAACACACGGAGTGCACTCCCTCACCAATGTTGATAGGCTGTGTGACTTCTCTCCCTTCCATGGTGTAGATAAGCAGGCGCGAACCCCAAGTCGCAATGAGTCGATCATTCGGCGAGATGGCAACCTCGGGGTACAAGTGCGAGTGAGTCCATTGGGCGACAAGATCGTGCGATTTGACCTCCCACACTTTAATTTCCCCTTCCCTGTGAACGCTAATCATCTTTGTGCCATCCCAAGTTACAGCAAGACTTCTTGTACTCCTGTACCCCACAGATGGCCCTGGCTCCCCTGTGTACAAATCCCAAATCCTCTGAGTCGCAGTTCCACGACAAGAGCCTCCAGTGACGACTTGTCTTCCGCCAGGGAGAAACACAAGTGTCCATATAGTGTCGTTGTGTGCCGGGATTACCAGATGAGGCCGAGGACTATCGTTGTCAGACAGTTGCGGTGCCATGACGCCTGACATGGATGTGCTATGGCAGTTGGTTGGAAGCTATGTTTCTTGTCGGCGTGTTCGCAATGGTGCGTGGCGAAGGATTGAGGAAAGGAAAATGTTCACTGCCTGAGAAACTACTACAGCTTTTATACCGCGAGGTAAGCATGAGGCAATACAGCGGCCTTAGCGCCTATCCTGACCACCTTCGTGCATAGTACAATCTGCCCAGACTATGACCACATCTTTCGTCTTGCGGGATCAGCTTGTTGGTCTGTCTCTAAAGTGAGATATTGGTGCGCTTGTATGCATTCTTCCAAAGCTTTCCCGACCATCAGAAGTTGAATGCGCCTATTTGTCGTTCTAGTACATGTCACCCGCCTATGACAGATCCATCAGGTCCTCTCCATGCTCTCTCTCCCCACCCTTCACATTATGCTTGGGACCTTGTGGTTGTCGATCGTGGTTATATCCTGAATGTAATATACGTTGGACTGAAACGAAGTGGGTCAGGTCGCTTGGCTGAGAGACGATGACGACTACCGTGACTACTCCACAAGAGAATCAGTGTGGTTCGGTTGTGATCCCAGCAATTCGTGAAGGGGTCGGGAACGTGGACAATCTCTCAAGAATTCTTCGATGATGGGGATTATCGCCTCTGCAGCAGGTCGCTCCTCTACTTGTGACCAACAATCTTGAATTAAGTTCCAGTGTAAGTCGTCCATCGCTCGAGACTCTGGACGGCTTGGCTTCTGGCCATTCAACAAGCATAAAATGACAGCTCCGGCTCCCTTGCAGTGGATTTCCGACCATGGCACTTTGCCGGACAATACCTGCAAGAAGGTCAGAGCGAACCCAGGTCTGGTGTGAAACAGACCTCCCTGCAGAGCGACACAGCCGAACGAATATACATCACTCTTTGTTGTGCGAGTACCCGATGTTTCTGGATTATGTTGCTCTGGTGCACTCCAGCACAAGGTTCCTGGTTGTGTTGTGGACCTCTGGAGATAACCCAATACTTCTGGAATATTCCCCACCAAGGAGGCATAGCCGAAATCGACTAAGCGAGCAGTATAGTCTTCATCGAGAACCACATTATTCTATCTTTTGTTTAGACAAGAAAAAGGCAGATATTTCTACTCAGACGCACAGGGTTCAGGTCACCATGGACGACCGGGGCAATTGGAAAAGAGTGTACTGCGAAGTGTTATTCTTGTAAGCCTTTAGAATGATAACAACAACCCACAGTAGTGCAGCCCATTGACAATATCCTGTAGCTATTGTGCAGGGTTAGAGATGGAAAAGTAGTAGATACTAAGTGGACGCACAAACTTGAGTCGGTGTTCCACGTCTATTTTGTCTTCATACTTCATTAAGAAGTTGTGAAGAGATTCGTTGGGCATCCATAAGGACACCAACGACATTGAGCCCTCCATCCCAAACCCATATGCAATACCCAGGAATGGAACGATATTTATATGGTCTAGTCTCTTCCAAATCCCGAGCTCTCGACAGAGCATCTGGAAGGCAATTCACATCAATTTTTTTAAGTCACAACACGGTTAGCTACCTTGACAGACTTATTGCTCGCATCTCCTTCTGTTGTGAAATTGAACCGGAGGGCTTTCACCGCAACCTGAGGGAGAGGTAAACATGAGGCAACATGAGCTGTACACAACGCCCAAACCTCCTTTCGCACTGAACCGTGAAGATAACGACATCTATAGATGTCACCAAAACCTCCTCCGGCCGAATATTGATTGTTGATTCTGACGATATATGGTGTGAGATCTGGTGGCGGCGGAAATTGACTGTTAACAAAAGTTGATTTAACGATGTCAGATGATCGTACTACAGGGTAGCAAAGTGACATACCCAAGGCTGGAGATTTCACACTGTTGTCCCATCGTCGGCAAGGAGGTTGAGCACGGTACAATTGGACGAGGTAGCACAGGTACCTGTGGGAAAATTTAAGCAATGAAATGAACAACCGTAAGTGGCAAATGCTCACTTGTGCAAAAGGGTCGAAATGCCATACTTGTTCCGCGCCGGGAAGAAGCCCAAGAGGGGGCTAATTGGAAGATGAGAGCGATGTGCGTGTAAAATTTAGAGTAACACACATTAGGAACAATTTGGCGAGCCTGCCACAGTGGGAGTGATGAGCACCAGTGCCAAGACACACGAATGGCGTAATTACCTGGTCACTGATAAAATCCCACCGAGGTACCCGCCAGAGATATATCTTTCCATTACGTTCTGCTGATGCCACGAAATCTCCAGATGGCGAGAAAGAAACAATTACTACGTCCAGACGGTGTTGTAGCTGTTGCCAAACGGGACCACCTGAAGTCGTATCCCAGAAACGAATAGTCGTATCCTGAGATGCGCTCGCAAGGATCAATCCATCCGGAGAAAGGGAGAGGGAGTTTACGCCGCTAGTGTGACCTATCCATGGTTGTCCGATTGGCTTCCCTGTTTCGAAATTCCAACAGCGTATTGTTTTGTCGTCGGATCCAGAGAAGAGTCTGCTGCCATCGTGGGACCACAGTAAACAACAGACCCAATCTCTGTGGCCTTTCAACGGACCAAGGATATGTGTGCCACTGAGCTTGGTTTCATACACGTGAATGCCGCCAGAGACGCTGACACACGCGAGTTTGTGTTCGTCGGGAGAGAAACACATGGTCTGCATCCTCTCACCGACCTTGATAGAAGGGATGACTTTGCTCCCTTCCGTGGTGTAGATATCGATATCCAGGTGCGAACCCCAAGTCGCAATGAGTCGATCATTCAGCGAGATGGCAACCTCGGGGTACCAGTCCGAGTGAATCCATTCCGTAACAAGCTTGTGTGATTCAACCTCCCACAGTTTAATTCTCCCTCCCCTGTGAATACTAATCACCTTCGTGCCATCCAAAGTCATGGCAAGACTCCACATTTCGCTCCCGTACGTCACAGATGGCCCTCGCTTCTTTGTGTCCAAATTCCAAACCGTCTGAGTCGCAGTTCTACCATGAGATCCTCCAGTGACAACTGCGAGTCGTCGTCCGTCAGGGAGAAACGCGAGCGCCCGTATAGGGTCATATTGCGCCAGGGCAGGCTCAGTAGATAGAACTGGGCCCGAGGGTGATGGACCAGCCAGAGAAGATGACGGAAATAGGGTTGAGGGTATTAGAGACCGAGCACTAGGCTGCGCTGAAGCAGGATCAGGCGAAAAACTTGATCCACTCCCAGGTATCATCGAAAGGATATTGGGGAATGAGAGGAATTGGGGGAAAAAGTGAAAGAATCGACATTGGGGATGCTAAAACGAATTAGAGAGCGGGCATGAACATCGATGTTATACATACCTTTGCAAGCGGCTTGCCACCATTTCCATTACGGTCACTGCGACATATGGACAAGGGCACAGTCCCACCGCAGGTTGGGCAGTCAACGCTGAGGCCAACTGATGATGCCCTGACACCAGCGGCAGTGAGGATACGCCAATCTCCATGATCGAGTTGTGACATTGAGAAAATCCTTAGGCGGCGGACAACAGGCAGCGGGCAGTGGGCGACAGGCGACAGGCGACAGACAGGCGGGCGCAAGCAGCAGGCAGATAACAGCGAGCCATGCAATCTACGGCCATCATAACGCTGATAGACATCTGAACTCCGCCTGAACTGCTCCTGGTCCTTCCCAGCATTCAACTCCCAGACTTCCTGACCGTTCGTCCCGACCAGCTTTTGTGCATACACGACCACCTCGTTCGTCTGGCGGGATCACCATGTCGGTCTATCTCCCAAGTGACTCGTGAGGTATAGCTCCTCGGCGCGCTTGTATGCGTTCTTCCGAAGCTTTCCCAGAAAGTTGAATCCGTCTATTTGCTGCTCTAAAGTTGATGACCACATTCACCGTACATGCATGCCAGCTTTGGACTCATCTCATCGTCCAGACATGCAATATCACCCGCCTATCACAGATCCATCCGGTCCCTCTCCCCACCCTTCACGTTATCCTTTCCCTGACCATCCACTTCGCCCCGGTATTCAAGTACAGAAAATACATCTCCCTATCTTCTATCACCAGCTCCACATGGTGCTTCCAATCATGCATCGCCTCCCATTCATTCTCCAACTCGATATCGGGCACCAATTCGGCGTTTTCACCGGAAAAAATGGCGAGTACACAAGGGATATATCCTGCCGTCCCTGGGCCCGAGCCCAGTGGGAATGATGTGAGGAATGACCATGAGACCAGAGTTGGGGTCGCTCTTGAACCCACCGTCGATCTCGATCTCGTTTAAAGAATATGGGAGCGGTGCGTACACGATGACAGTTCCTTGTGGGACTGATCGGATTAACGCAAAAGAAGCCTGTTTGCGAGCTCGCTTTGAGGACAGTGTTCCCGATGATGATACCACACATACCGTGGATGAGACACCCAAGGATATAAATCTACCCTCAGCGCTACCTCGATAGCCGAGTCACGAGGCGACCCAGAAGATCGTGCACGAACACGCAGAGGGCGAGTCTTTCATCCTTTTCGCCTACTTGGTTGTCCCCTACAATCTAAAAGCAACCATCGACGCTCCTGTCGTATACCCTGCTTTTGCTGCCTGCCTCTCCCTCCATCACAGTTCGATGCATTTCACAGTCGAACCCTTTAAGTTTTGCCCATTTTGTCGTCTGTTGATCGCTCAGCTGTAGATAGTCGCGTGATGCAATCACAAGGTCAGTTCTGACGGACGACTGCGAGAAACAATCAGTATGCAAAGTACAGTACAATACACCCTGCCGTTTGTCACCACCCGCCACGCGGCGCAAGACCCCTCAGAATATCCCCACCAAGCTCTCCTCCCCGTCTGCTGCCATCTCTTTCAGGATTTCCCGCGCGTCCCGTGCCGGACGCGAAATCGCAGGCCGCTCGTTCGCCGCGCTCTCCTTGACCTTGAGCGCCACGCTGCGCAATACCCCTTGTTTGGCGAACAACGTCTCCTCGGGTCGGATGTGCTCGTCATCGTCTTCAGGTCGAAGGACCGCAAGGATGGTGTGAGACGAGAGCGCTGACGGAGGCGTCCCCGAGACGAGGTAGGCACTAAGGGAAGCGTGAGATGACCATATCGCCGTGCAAAGGAAACAAAACCCTCACTTTACGACCGAGTTGAGCGACCGTGCGTTGGTCGACAAGGACGCGACGAGACTCGCCATCGCGTGTATGTAGTGATCTGCACACACACAACCAAAAGCATGAGATCGACATCCGTCATTGAAAACAATTCGCTTCTGACCTTCATGCGTCCCACGGAACCCTTCGTGAACCAATTCGACACAGGTTTCCCTCGCCTTGTCACCCACCCCGCCATGGACAACTGCGCTCCGAACGACGTGCGACAACGCCAACACGAAACTCGCCGCAATTTCCTCCTCGCTCCCTCGCGCACCCCCGATGAGCTCCGTCACCACCGGATCCACACGCGGTTGACTGCGCATCAAAACGCCGAGCGCACCCGCAGCGCGCGTGCGCACGACAATGCTCGACGGATCGCCGACAGACTTGACAAACGTCCGCTGCAGCTGTGGGAAGAACGGCTTGACGTGGTTCGGTATCCTCTCCAGCATCGTAGCGAGGGCGGTCAGAATCGCAGTCTTCACTCCAGGTGGATAGGTCGTTGCTTGTGTTGCAACGCGGATGAGTGGACCGGTGAAGGGAACGACGAACGGCTTGATGGCAGATTCTTCTGTTCTCTCGACGAGGTCTCCGATCGCGTAGGCAGCATTTTCGCGTTGTTCGTTGCTTCCCGTGGTGAGACCTGCAATAATGATGGGCACAGTAGGCGCCACACCCTTGGGCAAGCTGAAGCCAGGCACAGTCCGTCCCGGGGCGCCCGTCCCTTCGATAGTCCGGCGAAGCGGAACGACCAACGGTTCCAGTTCGTCCTTTGGTACAGGCTTGACAAACGTATCAAACGCTTTCCACGCCGCAGTATGAACGTCGACCTCGAGATCGTCAAACAGGGAGATCAGCTGTCGAACCCAATCCATCCGGTACAAGGACGAATCGAGTTCCGATTCTTCGCAAAATATGGAAAACAGATCACATGCGCTCGTACGGCGTGTCGGTGAATCGCTCTTTGTCCTGTTATATCCCCAAGTCAGACGAAAAGAACGTGCCACCAGCACGAAACGCGCGTACCATCCAAGCAGTAACAGCATCAACGTGTTCAACCCTTCCGAATCCTCGATCGATCCAAGCAATGCACGCAATGCCTCGTCCAAAGCAGCAAGCAATTCTTCGTCCTTTTCCTCCTCCAGCACCTTGACCAACGCATTCAAGATGACTGTCAGACGTTTGCTCAGTGCATTACCAGCCACAGTGACGAGCGACGCAAGCGCGCGCGCGTTGAACACCGTCATTGGGGTCGCGATCAACGTAGGAATCAACACGGGGAACACCGTCGCCGCCCGAACCTAGCGCATACACGCATCAGCACGCTAGCCATTCCCCAACAAGCCCACCACTCACCGACATGACTTCCTGAAGAGCTTGGAGGGCAGTCCCAGAGCTCTCACCGGGTTGACGAAGAGCCTCCAGGAGCGTAGGTATCGTCTGATCAATAGCCTTGGCCCCGATATGCTCCTGAAGCGTGTCAAAGGCTTTCGCCGCCGCCGTCCTGACAGTCGCGTCGTCGTCGACAAGCGAGGTCCGGACCATATTGATAATCTCGCTCTCATGACCATCGCGCTGCGTATCGGTCGTGCTTTCCCTGTGAAAACCGTCAACAAGCATCAATAGAGTACAAGGACAGACTTACATGATGTCCGACAGCATGAGGCATACACCTTGACGGGTACGCGCAACGGGTGACGTGACCGTGTTTTGCAAAATCAGAATGATCTCGCCCAGAATCCTTTCGCCAAACTTGCGACACAGCTCGGCAGTCGTGCGTGTTGCCGTCTACGCTCGAGGAACACGCAGTCTGATGAGGGAACACAAAGCAAAAAAAAATATGAAGACAGCACGAACCTCTTGCTGCTCAAACTCGTCACTCGAACACAGCTTGACAAGCTGGCCGACCAACTCGGGCAGAATCTCACGAACTAGGTAGAAGAAGAAGAAGGATGGACATTAGTTGGTTGTTCTCCCTCGTTTAGAGTGGTCCATACCTGTTCTAGGCGTATTGTGCACGAGTGCCTTCCAGATATGGATGGACGACTGACGGACAACGTTGACGGCGTCTTGTCTCGCAAGGTACAACGCCGACAGAATACGATCCCGTCGTTCAGCGCCCAACACCTCCGTCAGCGCGCGACGCGAGGATTCCGCAACAACAGCCTCGGCCATATCTTCGTCGTCCCCAGCCTCAGCCTTGCTCGCAATCCCAGACACCTTGAACAACAGCTCTCCCACCAACGTGATCGAGGATTGCTAGGAGAGAAAAACAGCAACGGCATCAACACACGAGAGCAATAACATCAAGGGGAAGCAATAACCCACCCTGATTCGCCATCCAGGATCAAACATTCCTTGCTCCAACTCGGGCAACAACAAATCGATCGCCTTGCTCGAATAATTTGTCACGATCATCCTCCCCGCCCGCATCGCCGCCTCCCTGACCTGCTCCTCTGTGTCCGACAACCCGCTCAATATCGGGGCGATGATCTTGGGCAGATGGGGCTGGAACCGGTTCCCAAACGTCGCCGGTAGGTAGACGAGGAGCGACATGAAGCCTTCACGCAAGGTACTCCGCGGCGACTGCGCGTTCGCGATGATGTCGGGCAAGAGTCCCTCGAGGCGGTCCATCCCGAGTCCGGAAAGGACCTCACTCAGGCCCTGCGCGGCACCCTGTCGATCGACGCCAGACGTCTCCGCCTTGAGCGTCCTCAACAGCCCAGGCACAAGATCTGGGAAATGGACCTCCCCGAGTCGCTCGACGAGCGTCCCGAGCGTCTTGGCGGCAGTCGCACGTGCCTCTGGAACGGGATCGACGAGTACGACGTGGACCATGGGCAACAAACTCGACAGGTACGGCACAAAGTCCTTTGATTCCGTCAAAGACGCCAAATTGCCAACAATCTGGGCCGCCTTTTTCTTCCCCTCCGCACCACGTTCTTTCAACCCCCGCTCTATGATCGGAATAACCTACGATTCGACGATCGTCAGTGCCTCTCGTTCTCGAAGTAGCACACGAAAAAAACATACGAGAGCGAGCGACGAATGATCGATGTAATGCATAAACGACGTCCTGAGTAACGCCGACAACGCGTTCGTCGTCTTACCCGGATCCACGAGCGCCTTGAGCAACGTTGGCACCAACGCCTGAATCTCTGGGTTACTGATCACCTCCCCAAACTGCTTCAAACTCTTGTTGGCAGACGTCTTGACCTGCGCGTGCGTGTCCGTGAGCACGCCCGTCAACCGCGGTATCACGATCGGGAGCGAGAGGGAGAGTTGGCGGGGCGAGCAGTAGGCCATCATGCCCAGCAGCTCGATAGAGCCTTTCTTGGACCGCCACTGTTTCTCGTCCAGTCCGGAGAGCAGCGAGGGCAGGATGAGCTTAACGCCGTACCCGGACATATTCCCCATGATCACGCGCGCAGCGTCCTGCGCCGCCTCGCGCACGCCTGCGGTACCATCTCCAAACGCCGTCAGCAGCATCGGCAGGATGAACGTAATGTACGGCTCGAACAGTCGTCCGAGTGTCGACGACAGCGTCTCGAACGCGAACATGGCCCCCTGGCGCAGCTCGAACCGCTTCTTCTCCTCGGCAGCCACACGCAGTCGCTCGATCAAACCGTATCGCTTCATCGCGCCTATCCCGAGCCCCTTCATCGCGCCTGCCAAACCATACGCCGCACCACGCCGCGCAGCATACTTGGGCGCATCAAACAGACTCTCGAACAACTTGTCGATCAGTCGCCCGCTCCGATCCTGGCCCATCAGTGCCACGAGCGGGACGAGACAGTCCGACACGGCCATCTGCACCTGCTCTGCCGGTGTCCGAAGCGCCTCCACCAAACGGTCCACAATACCCGGGATACGCACGTCGGACGCGGCCAGATGGCGCGCCGCGCGACCGAACAGGATGACAACGGCCTCTTTGATCTGGTCCCCAGTCTCGTTTGCCGGACTCGGTCCTCCGAGGTGCGTCTCGAACGCAGAGAGGAGTCCAGCACGCTGGGACGCCCCGTGGTGGTCGATGACGGCCGCGCCGGCGTGCAACATCTCCCGTCGTACATCCGATGACCGATCGCCCAGCGCCTCGTCCTGAATGAGAAACTTGAAGAATGGCTCAACCTGCGTCTCGGGGAACGACGGTGCGAGCTGGGCAAACGCCAATGCAATCGCGACGCGCGTAGACCATGGATCCGCGCGATCCAAACTTTGTGCAATGACCATGCCCTGTGTGGAAATCATTTTTTTGTTCTTTTCATCTGATCACTCCCAGTCGGTGAAACGAGTACACTCACGTATTGATCAAATTCGGGCGCGAGAATCTTGGCCTGCACGGACGCGACGCATCAAGACGTGGCCTCTATCAGAACGAAACGACGTGCCTCACCTTTTCTCGATACAATGCTTGCAGCGCACCGATCGTCTTGCCGCCCGTCTGCGGATGATGTTCGACCGCATCTGCAATCGCAGCCGCCGAACTCGTTCGCACGTACGCGTTGTCATGGCCTAATCAAAATCGTCAACGGGGTATCACAACCCCGAAAGAAAAAAAAGGCGACACACCCAATAAAGTGAGCATATCCTCAAGGAACCCCTCCGACACGTCCAACCCATTATCCTCCCACACGTGACGCGCCAACCGTGCATTCTGCTCGTCCTCGTCATGGCAAGCGACCCACAGCTCGGACGACCAATCCAACTCGGTCAAGTCAAACGGCTGTCCGACACCATTCTTGCTTCAGAAGAAAAAGGGCCTTGGGAGATCCCTCACCTGAAGAGCTTGTAAACACGAATGTCGTACGTGCGTCGATTGGAGAAGCGTCCCCTCGATCAACACCGCGACCTCTCTTCGTGTCGCATTCGCCTGGATCGCCTCGCCCAGATCGACGAGGAGCGACGACGCGTCCTTGCTCAACCGTGGTTGTGTCCTCACTACATGCAACACGTGTTCGAGCGTCGTCTGGCGCGGAAAGGCGGTGTCGGAAACTAGACAAGAGAGAGTGGTGAGCGTCACACGACACGACACGAACATACGCAAAAGAAAGGACGTACATTCGCTCCGATGAAACTTGATCACGTCCAATGCGAGCGCAACCTGTTCGAGCGCCTCGTCTTCGTCCTGCTCCCCTCCCTTGCTGACACCGACCCCACCTGTACGAGCGACACGCCCGAGCAAGAAGAACGCAAACGAGAACGTCGCTGCATCGAGCGGTGCTTGTTCCGAGAGCGTCCGGAGCCTGTAAAGTACGCGAAGCACGAGCGCTATCATCCCGTCGAAAAAAAAAAGAAAGGTCACGACACATCAGAGAGAGAGAGGGAAAGGGAGAGGGGATACGAACAGCTCAACCCTTCTGCCGCCTGTTCCGCGGGTACACACCCCACCTCCAATGCTCTCAACACCGCCACGCCAACCCACCTCCTCAAGCCCTCCAATCGCTCCGAACAACACCGCGTCAGGCTCACAAAAGTTTCAAACGGCCCCTCCCCGCTTTCGTCCCCAACTAGCCGAGCACATCCCACGCTCATCGCCCCCTCGAGCAAACATTCGGCCATAGACCTCACATGACCCCTCACGCTCGCCCCCCCTCCCTCCACCACGCTTCGGACAAACGCGAGCCCACGCAGAAGCTGTGCTCGGAGGACACCGACGCGCTCGCGGACGGCGGCCTCTTTTGCGAGTTGCGCCCGTACCAGGGCGTGCGCCTCCTTGGATAAGCTTCCCGCACCGCCCGACTTGTTTTTTTTGCTCGCGAGGCTTTGACGCAGTTCGGCGTCCCATCGCGCCATCTCTGCGTCTTTGCCCTTTTTCGGTCCCACGTCCTTTTGTCGTGTGGCGAGCACTGGGTCGAGGAGACGGGCGATTGAGTCCAAGATGGGAGTTATCGAGTGCGACGGGGACGCTCACCATCGACATACGTCGTCCCCTCGGGGGTCTCCCAAATCCCAATCTCTTCCTCCGTCAACGCGTTCAACGTCTTGGCGTTGATGTCCACCCGTAACTGATCCATCACGCGGGGTAACACGACGTGTGGGGCAATAAACGTCATCGTACCGATCGCGCGGTAGCTCGCTTCCGCGAAACCCAACTGTGCGTCACAGCACCAAAAGAGAATGGGATCAGCGAAACACAATTTTAAACGACCGAAAAAACAACAGCACACCTTGGGGTCCGTCATGGACGCCCCGAGAACGTGTTTCATTGCCAGATCGATATGTCCAGTCAAGACCTCGAGCGGATCCGTACCTGCCCTCTGACACAGTTCGATCCACAACATGCGCGACGCCCCACCTAAAACCCATCAGATCCAACCACGTTTACATCAACAAGGGACGTACAGATCGCGGGATGATGCGCCAACACTACCCAATTCACGATCAACATCTCCCGCGCTGTCTTGTCCAACCGCCCTTGCCGGCCCTCGTCCCCAAGACTCGTACAGGCGAGCAAGACCGTGGCATACCTCCCCCGCTTGTCCACTGCAGGTTTCTCCTGCTCGTCGCCTGGCGGAGCAGAGGGGGCAGGTGGCCCAGCCGCCTTGCTGGACACCGCGGGTTTGGTAAGAGAGGCCGTAAGCGCATCGCAAAAGACCGGATTCAAAAGCTGTGGTCGTCTCGTCACCGCTTCTATGATCACCCCTGTCGTCGCCCTTCGCACGTCCAAAAACGTTGTCTGTACGGCGAGATGCACGAACACGGCACCAAACGTCACCCTGCAAGATAACCACGGAGGTGTTCGCAGACGCATTCCCATGCGGACCCACGAGACACGTACCTCAGGTGTTGATGCTTGACAAGGTCGGACTCGATTCTGGGCACGGCGAGATGGACGGCGCGGAGTAGCCAGAGGGAGTCTTCGGGTTCGCTCAGCTTCTGATAAACCTTGTCCCAAATGAGGAAAGACGGTTTCGTCGCCGTTCCCACGAGCACGTCGACAGTCAAACTCCGCGAAATGATCTCATCTAAAAGTATTTGAAATTCAGAATGATAATAATGACGTCAGTCGAAGATCGAATTGAATGGGCGGATACGTGACAGCGTGACGTGACTGTCGAGATGAACGTAAAAATAAACTTAAAACGTACCAAAGACGGCAGCACCGGCCAACGGGCCGAGCAAGATGGCCACCGCGACGTACCCTTCTAAAGGACCCGCAGCCGTACCGAGGGGATTCGCACTCACCGTCTTGACACATCCCTCCAGCGCACCAGAGATTGCCTTTGCAAAGGCCTTGGTGGCGTCGTTTATCGATTCAGATACTTTGTCGAGATCCCACAATGCGGCACCGACGACGCTGACGAACGCTCGCTTCATTACTGGCTTGGCACTGTTCATCTCCTTGGCGATGGCTGTGGTAACGTCAGGCGGTATAGGGGTATTGCGCACAAACAGGTGGTTCAGGTGGTTTGGAAGCGTGCGCACGAGAAGCGACGTTGCAATGTCGTTGGTTTCTTTGACGATCAGCGTCGGGAGTGCGTTTACGAGTGTCATCGACGCGACGTCGTGCTTGGGGACCATCGTGAGCATCGTGTACAACGTGATCCGGTGATCGACCCCTGTCGTCTTTCCGGTCAGTGGGAGTGTCAATATCTCGGAGACGGCGGTCTCTAGGAACTCTGGGGGGAACTTGGATATCAAGACTTTATAGAAAGCCGAGGCATTTGTGCGCACGGTGGGGTTGCTTGACTTGGCAGAGTTGAGAGAGGCGGTGAGCAGTTTCCCGAGGGTAGGTACGTCGACGGGGTGTGAATAAGCAAGAAAAAAGTCGGCGATGACTGGAGAACGTCAAGCAAGCAACAGATGCACGCGCGAGATAGCCTACCGCTGAGTGAGTATTCTGGAGAACGAAGGAGGGCTTTTTCCATCGTCGGTAAGACCGAGGTGGAGAGGTCATCAGGACCGAGGGTAGTTCGTATAAAGTCATAAAGTGCGTTCTGAAGATGATGAGTTGGATGGGGAGTGTTGGTGAGGAGGGAGACGTACGGAAGTGTGTGCAGGGACAGTCGTTTTGGACATGAGAACATGAGTTGTATATAGGGTAACGATACCCTCCTGAACCAAGTCATCTAGGAAAGCGTAGAGCAGTGCAGGGCGGGCGCTTACCTTGACGGACAGAGGGATTTGCTTGAGAGACTCGTCCTCAAGGTTTTTTAGGCGGATCGTGACATCGACAGCAGTGCCTAGAAGCGGGATGTAGACGAGGGGTGTTTGGCTATGCTTTGCGTGAGTGACGAGCATGGACATGAGCAGGTGAAGATGTTGTGGAGCAGATCGGAGTGCCCTGCGGGTGCGAACGAGCGCGCTTTTTTGTATGGTGGGTTTCGAACGTGTGGAGGGGCTGAGCTGGAGATCGAGGAGGGTGGCGAGAACGCCGGTGAGCACACGCCATGCGTCGGATGAAACAAAGTCTGGGGAAGCGGGGAGACAGGTGGTGTAGAGACCACAGGACCAACTCAAAAGGACAAATATATCTGCTGCGGCGTAGGACCTTGGGAGAGTTGGAATGCATGCTGGGCGAGGGATGTGAAGATGGGGCAGACCTTGATTTGGATACGTGGGCCACTTGGTGTGCAAGCCAGCCGAGGACATTGTCGAGTACCCCGAGTTTGGGTGCGTCACGGATGGATTCGTCTTTTTGGACGAGACGCATTCCGATCTGCTCTACGGCATCGCGTGATGGTGTATCGATGTAGCGGGGATAGGTCTCTGTGATAAGTTTGAAGACGTCCAAGACCTGTTGGAGGGTGAGATCTGGAGGGAGTCAGCCAAGCGAGTGGGAAGGAATGTGGGCATGCCTTGATTAGCGAGCCATGCGAGGTCGTCACGAAGGAAGGAGAGGCGTGTGTTTGCACTGTTGGAGAGCAATTTTGATTGAGCGATCTGGATGGCGATCTGCCAGTTGTCAAGGACATGGACACGCCAGGGTATTGTGTGGTGGTCGCGGTCGTCGTCGTCGTCGTCGTCGTCAAAGTGCATGACAGAAGATTTGTCGAGCCAATCGAGTATGTCAATACTGTAATTTTTGAATTGAGCGAGTGACTAGTACTGAAAAGGGATGGGCTTCGACGACGCGAACAGAAGACGTTTAAGACATGGCCCACTCTTGTTCGAATCCTCGCTCGCTCTTTTCCTCACCCTCTGACACTCGTTTGCATTCGAGATGCCCTTCACAGAGCCAACCGCAGTCCCCTCATCGCCCCCGACCTACTCCACTCCCTCAAACTCTGACCTCGCCGCCGTCGCTGCCACCGTCTCCGTCGTCGGCGTCCTCATGGCCCTCCTCCTCACCTGGCTCGTCCTCCGTCTCCGCCGCGCATCCCAGTCCCAGTCCCAGTCCATCCCCATCTCCTCTCGACCCCCCTCCACCGCCTCCTACACCTTCCGTCCCTCCTTTGCTCCCTCAGAAGCCTCCTCCAAATTCGGGTTCAGTACGTATCCCCCCGCTCATCTCCCAAAATACCCTCCGCTCACTCTTATCTAATCCCTAGTTCGTAAACCCCTCCGTCTCTCTCAGCGACACGAGGACGACAGCTGGGACTTTGCGGATCCCGATCCTTTCTCCCATCCGAAAGAGTCCCCGCTCGACCCCCCCTCCCCAAAACACCGTCCAGCACCACTCACCACCGTACCCACATACACGCCACGTGCACACAAGGATCAATATGGTCCACGCACGCCCACCACACCTGGCGCCCCTCCTTCCATCGACCTCGTCGAGCCTCCCCCGCCAGCATACTGTCCTCTCTACCAACACAGGGCTCCTTAGTCCACTCCCACGTTTCTGCTCCATCTCTCTTTTCACCTCGCACACCATGTAGTGTACATACCGCTCGGACATTCTTTGCGTTTGCTACAGATACATCGGATATGGAACCGGACCCTCGACAACAGGATGCCGCACGGCACACACTCTATCCCTCGTTCGAGGTTCACCCCCCTCCCATCGTGTTCGCATCGTGTTTTCCTTTTCTCTTTCTTTCTGCACCTTGATTAAAACAGTACATCAGAACGTTTTTTTTTTTTGTCCACACATTGTGAAATTTATGCAACGGTTTCGTCTTGATCCCACTGCGCCGAGCTCTTTTGCGGACAATGGACGCTTTTCTTTCTTGTCTACCGTGCACTGATTACTCTCTACATTGGTCATTGTAATATGTACTATCTATTCCTAAGAATAACGAGCATTTCCCATCCTATGTACGTATGCCGCGGCGGGGACCGGACGGATCACAGTAAATACAGTATGGGCCCGCAGCAAGGGTGCTTCTGCTGGTTCTTGTGATGTATATCTGCCATGTTTACACCGCGATGTCGAGCATCGCCATGCCAATGCTACTCCGCCTATTATGATCATCCACCGTGCCGCATCCTCGTCTCAACGTCGTGTCCAGTGGCGCTCCGCGGCGGAACACCCGATTCATGCACTTGCTCCGAGGTGATCGTCCAAAGCCGAAATTAGGAAAATCAAAATTGCAAAGAGAGTGGTGACATGATGCAAACGGAAACGAAATAAGTTATCGATAGGAGAGAGAACGACAGTAAATACACCAGCTCGAAAAAACTCTGAGACCCCTCCAAAAAAAAAATTATGCACCGCACGAGGCATTCGACTCGGCGTTCACGCTTCCCGCCGCCTCTTGACACGGCCCCGGCTTTCACTACACAAGGTAATGAGCCCAACACGAACCCAACAAAAAAGAAAAAAAAAAAAACGAAACGCACGCAAATGCCCTATTCTTTCGTTTCCGACTCTCCTTTTTCATCACATTCCTCGCCAACTTGCGTTTCGCAGCTGCCTCAGGGTCCGTCGTCACCTGCACCACACGTCAGCATTGCGTGTCATGCACGATATAGGGGGGGAGAGTAAATGACGTTACCTTGGTCACCCGTGCAACCCGCCGTGCCTGCTGCACGCTCACCACCCCCTGTCGAATCCGATTGTACGCGTTTGCAAACGCCGTCGTGCCCACTTTAGCTTGGACGAGGTCCTGCAACTCGACCGCGGTCGTCTTGAGCTCCTCTATCCCAGGGGACGTCAGCGCCGCGGTGAATGAACAAGGAACGACGTACCCATTCCCGAATCCCGGATGGTGTCTTCCTCCGTGATACGATAGACGGGCGTGAGGATGTGGGGCAGGAATCGCTCTAGCTGCCTCGCCCCCATAAATGACGTCATTGCCGCAAAGAAACGCAGCACCGATAACGGCGAGAGCGTCCAGTTGGCCTGCAGTTCACAAGTTGAGAATACGGTCGAGGGAGAGAGCATCACACACGTACCGGAGCGGTCGTTCTGTTTCGCCGTGCGATCTGTGCAGATCGGGCTTGATACGAGAGCTTGGAAAAAAGCCACGGGAGCGCGTCCGATCGTCCCTTGTCCGGACTCTCCTCCTGTTCCTCATCGTCGCCATCGCCATCATCATCACTTTCGCCCTCCTTCGTCTCCTCAGTCCCACCTCCGTCCGACAACCGTGCCACGAACCACTTGCCCACGAAAAACAAATTTTTGACCGCCTGCAACGCCACGGTGGTCTCCACGTTTGGACTCTTGAGCAGCGCCCCCAACTTGTCCGCCACGTCTCTCATACCCGCATACGTCAACACCCCCTCTGCCCCCGCATCCTCCGTCGTAGTTGTAGACGCCGCAAAGAGCACCCCAAGCAACCGACACGCCGCGCTCCGTACCCACGCATGTGGAAATGCGAGCAGCTGGACGACAGCCCTCCATCGCACCTTGCCAGGCTCTGTCGTCGCCTCCGGAAACACCTGCAGCACTTTAGCCAGGCCCTGTAGCATTTGGTAGGTCGCGTGCCACTCCCCATCCGCATCCACGTCCATTTCTCCCTCGTCCGCATCCTCCCCCCCATCCCTGGAAAGCAACGCACAGCTGCTCTCCGCAACGGCCCCAAAGTCTTTCAACATCTCATCGAGATACGGCGCCGCTGCACGCTGCAACGCATCCACGACGAGCCCATACACCTGCACCGCGACGCTTCGCAACGTCCCTTTTTCCTTCTGCACCGCCCACGCATGCAAATGCCCCATCACCGTCCGTTCTAGTAACGGCTGTTGTTGCTGTTGCTGTACCCCCTCCAACCGTCGCACGAGCACCTGAATCACCCCCGCAGCAGCCACCCGACACGGTTTCTCCGTATCGTTGGCCACGCACAGCACGAGTGCAACAAAAAGCATATCGGCATGCTTCGCCATCAGACCCATGTCGAACTTGGTGACGAGCGCGTGAAGGAGCTCGAGGACGCTCGATCGGCCCGACGCGTGCTCGTACGACAGGTTCCGCGCAAAAAAGGCAAGCGTCGTATGCAGACGCCCTGCACCCTGTGGGTAGTCGAGCAAGAACTGGAGGAGGAGCGACCGTGCGGATTCGCGCGTGTGCGACGACTGCGAGGTGACGAGGATGGACGACACGGTCGTCATGAGATCGTACAACTCGGGCACGACGAGCTTGCGCGCGACGATCGCGCGTAGTAGAGCGAACACACTCGCTTGTCGACTCGGCTCTTCGAGGTCTGGCGCGAGGAGTTGGAGGAGGAACAAAAGGTCGTCCTCCTTGACATTCGAGGTCGGACATTCCCGCAGGATCGTCGCGAGGGACTTGAATGCGGTTTGAGCAACCTCGGATTCAGCACTCCCGACGGAACGAATGATGGCAATGATCTGGCGAGACATGAGTGGCGCTGACGAGGGAACGGCCTTCAAGGGACATTGGAGTATACAAGGAGCGGCTTTGAGAGCTGCAACGATGACAGCTTCCGATTCGGCATACAACGTGTTCCCGATCAAGTTGACATACGGTTCCAGTCTCGCCAACAGCTGTGCGTCATGCAGGTCAAACCGTGACCGTCGATAGGCCGTCGTGAACAGATCGAGCCCAAACACGACGAAGCTAATCCAAGGAAAAAAAAAAAAAGATCAGCCCCGACACGCAAACACGACGTAGACCGACATACCGGTACGAATTGTGTACATAGTAATCATTGTCTACCACGATCTTTCGCTTGGTCTGAATAATGCGGTCGTCCTTGCGTCCCCTTCCCTTTACCGATGTCGCCTTCCTCTCCGCCTCCTGTAAAAACTTGGCATTCTGGCTGACGAGCGTATGACACAGCACAAGCAACTCTGGCGGGTCCAGACGCGCGTTCGCATTCAACCCACTCGCGATCCGCCGAAGCACCTCGTCCACCTGCTGCATCGGCCTCGCCGAATTCGTCACCTCCATCACAGACCTGAGCGGCAATAACAGTGCACTGATCCGATTCGGCGACACGTAGCGTGCAGAGAGCGCAAAACAGTCTAGGCCCTTCGACACGCTCCCCTTGACCTCCCGCATCTTGGTCTTGAAGTCCTCGTGCTGAACGTCTTTGCCTGACTCGCCAAACACGACTTCGGAGGCGACGTGCGCGATGTCGTCGATGCACCCGTCCAGGTCGTCGAACGCGGCGTCTGCACGGTCGGGCGAGGTGACGTAGGCCAACAACGCGTGCGTGACGTAGGCGAGTACGTGGAGCTGCGGACCACGCAAGAGCGCCGCTCGGAGCTCGCGGAGGGCAAGTGGAAGATACACAGGACCCAACGCGACGGCGATCCGACACATCGTCTCACGGACGAGGTCGCGCGTCTCTTGAGATCGACTACGCAACGCCTGGCTCAACACCGTCAGGAGCTTCCCGATCTGCGCTTCTTTCGCGCTCGCTGGGAGATGCAGCGCGACGTTGGCGATCCCGACCGCGACTGGGATGCGGAGGCTGTCCTCGTTTTCGTCTCGGTTCTCCAGGTAGCCGAGTAGAGCTGGGAGAAGCCGCACGTTCACGGCGTCGGATATTTTCTTCACGTCCACAGAGGGGACGACAGGCGGCGGTTGGATCTCAGTCACCTTTTCTTCCTCCCCTTCCAGCACCTCGTCGTCAGCGATGACAACAGCGTCCGCTTCCTGGACTGCTTCCTCCATCGGGAAGTGAAAGTTTTCGAGAATGGCAACTAGCGTGCGCACGTGCACGCGGACGGCCCCGTCCTTGTCCTTGGAGCTCCGAACATATTTTTGAACCAGACTGTAATACGCCGACCACTGGAGTCGTTTCGCGATCCGGCCCAGCGTATTGATCGCCTCAGCCACAAGCAGATGGTCGAGTGACGCCGTCGAGACGATGTAGTGCTCCACGAGCGGCACGAATATCTCCACAAGCGTTCGGCCTCGCAAGTACTTTTCCTCGCACTGTTCGCCGAGCCTTCGAAGTGCCCTCGTCCGTCGGTGGATCTGGATGTGGTGGATGTTGGTGAAGAAACTCGCTTCGTCGTCACCGCCTGCGAGCAAGGGCCGCATCTCCTGAAGTGACGCGATGCGTTCACATTTGAGTACGGCGTGCGCGATGACGCCGAGGGCTTCAGCACGGACGAGCTCCGTCTTCGATCGCAACGCGTTCTTGAGCGCGGGGAGCACGGTACGAATGAATATAAGCTCGGCTTCGACCGCAGATGATGCATCGGAGGCAACGACGCCGACGAATTGGCGGAGCGTGAACGCAGCATTGTTACGAATAGCGAGTTCCTCTGGGTCTTGAACGAAGTGTAGCGCGTTGTACAGTACTGGCAACCAATCGCGACAAGAAAGGGTGAGGTAGCGCGTCTCGTTGAGCGTCGTAAACGCCGTGAGTCGACGGTCGAAATCGGGTTCGTTCACCCGTTTCGTGGAACATGCGTTGAGGGACTCCAACAGCGCAGCGAGATCTTGAAGACTCGGATGGACTGTCGCGAGTTGGTTGAACGTCGACGTGAGCGCGACCCGAGCCCCGTTTGAACGGAACGTGAGGAACAAGTGAGACACCAGTTCGTAGACTCTTCTAAACGTCGGTGATACCGGATCCGATAAGTCGGGTACGAGTACAAACAGGTTGTTCAGGATCGTCAGCAGGTTGACCTTGGTCTTTTCGGGGACGACTTTTCCTGGTTTGCGCAAAAGTGGGGAGAGCAAGCCCACGAGGACGGACGCCTGTGTGGAGTCGGCGATGTGGTGTGCCACCTTGGATAGTACGCTGATCTGGCGCTGAGCGAGAGGACTCGACAAGTGTTGGTCGCCTTTTGTCCGCTCGACGAGCGTCGTGAGATTCGCAAGTAGAATCGAGAGATGCGGCTTCACAATCCTTTGTGCAATCGCGTCGTCCTCGGAGAAGGCAAGTAAACGGTCGACGATATCAAAAACGTGCGTCAAAACAGCAGGCTTGACGTTCGTAGCGACCAGGCAGTCCAAAACCTTGGGCAACACGCGATCGTCGTAATCCACTAGATAACGGACATACTCCGGTTGGGACGCCCACTGGTAGAATACGTCCAGCAAGGCTGACGGCGCTTGCGTGTTCTCTTGGTCGAGGAGAGCAAGCCGCGGTGAGATGATGGCGTCAAAGGACGCTCGTAAGTACGGCGCGTAGTCGAACGAGAAGGGAGTGCGGAAAAAGTCGGCCAGTCGCCGGAACCCAAGTTGTCGAATGGTGCGTACCGTCCTGGTCATATCCACGTTCGCATCACCCTCGGCATCAGTATCCTCTCGATCCTCCTCTTCTTCTCCTTGGACCTCACTAACACCGCTCATAGCCTGCACCTCAATCGGCTTCAACCCTCCTAATCGGGCCTGTGCGGATGCAACGAGGCTCAAGGCAGTTCCAAGAAGGGCAGGCCAGTACACTGCCATCCTGGGCCCGATGTGCTTCAGCACGTCCTCCAACAGATTCAAAAACCCAACCTGGTGCTTTTGGGATACGCTCCAAGGCACCTCAGCCAACACGAATTCCCCATCCTGCCACGCTCGGCTACTAGACCCCATCGGTTTCAGCATCAAGTCGACGAGCAGTCCGAGCTCATCCTCCGAGCACACAGCGAGCGTGCTAAGGACCGCAGCTCTTCTGTCCCCTCCTCTCGTGCGTCCCTTCTTCTCGAGCATGACGCCAAAGAGTAGACGAATCGTGACGTCCACGAACATGGGCCGACTTGTGGCGTCCAGGGAAGCGGGGTCAAGATGCGCAAGTTCGTCCCGCCATAACGTATCATCCAGGAAATGCCGAAGTGTCTCCTCATGCCTCACGAGGTTAGGCGGCTTGTACGTAAACACACAGCTAAGCGCTACCGTTTGCAGTGCACGGTCGGAGTGGGACAAGAGGGTGCGATAGAGGGTAAAAAGTGTTTCTGTGGAGTGGAGAGCCTTGGGGTTGGTGAATTTGCTGAATAGCGTGAGCCATGCGTTCAGTTTGTAGCGGGGAAGACTCGAAACGGTGTCATCGTTGACCACCAACGACAGGAAGAACGGAACGAGTTCGCGGTTGTGTTTCTCGGCAAGCGATGGGCATTGTCCAAGCGTTGATAGCAACTGCGTCTCGAACGAAACAGGATCGAATCGGTCAGACGGTTTCTGATCCTATCGGAAGAAAGAAAAGGATCCTGAACATCAACCCCTCCGAAGAGCGAAAAAATTACCACACTCACGAGGATGATGGCTTTCTGTTCATGATCCCGGTCCAGCCAGCTCGAGATCACATTCCTCATCTTGTGCGCAGCGCCGTCTCTCCACGTCCGTTCCTCCTCCCAAGGATCGTCGTACGCGTCCTGCTCGATGTTCTTGTTCAACCACTCTGGAAGTCCGCGAGCCTTTGCCACTTTGGTAATCTCTCGCAATTCGTCAAAGAGGCATACCCAAACGGAATCGCCGAATCGCTTGGCCAAGGACGAGAGGGCCTCGGCAGCAGGCGACCACAATGGCCGCAGATTGACCTTTAGCTGCGCTGTATAGGAACGTTTAAGCAAGTTCATGCGGCGGCGAGACGGAAACTCACAGATCAACCATCTGATACAAAGGTCAGTGGCCAGCGGTTCATCATCTTTGATCACCTGTCCAATGCGACCAATACGCAACACCCGTTCCCGCACTCCCTGAACGTCCAGGGGAACCTCCTCTCCCTGCAGACACCGTTTGAGTACGTCTTGCTCGCCCGGAGATGATTTCACCAGGTTCGAGGAAAGGATCTTGAGTGCGCTCAGACGCAACGATCGCGAATGCGATATGATGCACGTCCGCAAGTGTAGGTATAGCTCCGAGAATGACAAGACATCTGGTGTCGGTGGACTGGCGAGAATCGCCGTTAATATACCTTGCTATCGAAAGGAAGCAGTCGCCTTACCTAGATTGTACGAGACCTACCAAGCCGGTCAGGGCACACTGAGACCACGACCACCGCTGCACAACTGTCCTAGTCCACCCCGCCAAATCTACCTGCTGTCTCCACGATATGTTCTTTGACCCTGCAAGGGCGTGCATGCATGTCCGTAAAACCCAGGCTGCATTTACATGGGATGCATTCCATGAGGCCTCTGGGTCGGGTGCATCTAGCATGCGTTGGATCATCCCTACCAACAAGGCCGGCGTCCTCTCGACATACACCGAGAGCGATAAAAGGTTATGCAACTCATCTACACCGTCTGGGCTGAGTTCCCAGCGAGACAATCGTTCACAAAGCCAAATATCGACGGTACGTCTCCACACGATATCCACCTCCCCGAGTTTGTCAGAATGTCTGAGGTTTGCGAACAAGCGCAATGTTTGCTTTGGCTCTGTTGCGAGGAGATCGCCGGTGGACCTAAACAAAATAGGTAGAGCGACAAGTTTCCATCCTCCCCAAAACAACTCGGCGAGTGCGCCAAGAAGCGAAATTCCAAACCTGGGAACTTTGAGAGCTTCCGCAATGAATAGACGTCCAGCACCCGTTGCCATGGACATGTCCCCTGCTGTAAGGACTGCGATTGAAAAGTTGAGGAGAGCCGTCTCAACTGGAGGGCAAATTTGAATGTTCGGTAGAACAGAAGTCAATTGCGACAATTGCGGTGCTTTATATGGGGATTAATAGTAATAGGACGAGGTAAGCAAAGCACGAAGAAACTCACGAGACAATCGAGACCCTTGACGTACACTGCAAACGACACTGATCAGCTGCAATATACGGCGGAGGCGCTCTACTTCTGCATCATTTGATGGTAATTGACCGACAGCGGTCAAAAATCGGGTTGTGAGTATCTCAGCGATACCAGAGAATTGTTCAGCACCCTTGCAATGGTGAATGAGAGAAGTGAGTGCGCGCCGTAGAAGTGTGTACAATAAGTCGGGATTTTCGCAGCCCAGATAGCAGTCGATCAGCGGTCCAATCATCGAAGGTGAAGTCGTGTGGAGGGTCGAGGAGACAGACTGGGCATTACAGGAAGGGCGATCAGTAGACTGGAAGCGTGAAGAGCGATGTATGCTAACCTTGCAAGCAAAGACAAGCGTCCAAGCACTGGCGATTTCCACACCATCAAGATTGTTGGCCATGAGGAGAACTGCCTTTTCCCGTGCAGAAGTCTTCAAGCGGCGTAGTACAGATGCCCAGACCTCGGCGGCTGTACGCTGTACTTCGGGGCTACAACTCGGTAGGACAGCATGGAAGGAAGACCACGTCTGCTGCAAAAGATCCAAGTGTATAGATGGCACGAGAAGGTACCTGAAAAGTCCCGACAACGTCGCTAGCAGCGCCGTAAGCGCGGGGGTCGCGATGGGACGGGGAAGGAAATCGAGAAGCTTGGCTAATAGGTCAGCATAGACGGGAGATAGGGTTGTACGAAGGTCGTGTGCCAGCTTCTGGAGAAGGCTGTAACAAAATGAGGGAGGAAAATGAGAGCAAACGACGGTTGGCATACTCGAGAAGTGCTCGTAACGCCTCGTCATCAGCAGCATCTACCGCGGTCACCCATGACTCGGCTATGTCCCTCCAGTTGTGCAAGAGGAGAGGCATGGAAATGGAGAGTGGGTCCACCTTGTTGGCAAATTGGATGAACGACGGTGATAGATTGAGCTGTCTCCATTGCTGAAGGGACACATAAAAGTGTGACTCGTTGTCCTACGGTGTGTACGTGAGGTTTGAACATGTTGCACGGAGCAAGAAGGCGGGATCAAGGGCGACCACATACCGCTATGTCATGGTCAAACTTTGTGAGGTCGAGGGCAGACGGGAGGTGAACGTCCTTCAATGATTCTGCGTACGATTGATGCTAGCCTATCCATCAGACTTGGAGAAAAGATTGACGGACGGGGACTGACCTTGAATCGTTTCACGCGATGTACGACTTCGTCTGGATCCAAGACTGCGGGAGACTCCATGTCATGAGCTGTGGACCTGGACAAGTTGTATGGTCCTGTGCCACCAAAAGCTTGCCTCGAGTTGGTGTCTGCAGCTGGTGGACCATCGCGACTCAACTTTTCCTACCGCTGACTAAGCAATTATAAAGAGAACTTCATCACCACTGTCATCACCATCGCAATGCTATCCAACAAACCCAGGCTTCACGTCGCCCTATTCGCACGAGGTGGTAAAGGTAAGATGCCAGGCCTCGAAGACAAGTGTGTATTCACTGAAAAAAAAATATGCCACTGTTCATCCATGATGTGTTTGTCCTTGTGCTAGATATCATTGGGCACTAATTGTGGGCCCCAAGATAAAAGAAGGCCCACTAGGCAGAGGAGTCCAGGACCACGCAAAGGAGATAATAAAGGGTCCAGGGGGCTCCGAATGGCTGTATTAGGGTATCGACATCCCTCTTGGGGGCTGCCAACATGCTCCTCATTCGCATAACTGTTGCCAAGATCCACAACCTTGAGCGGGTCCGTGATATTTTCCTATCAAGCCGGACGAGGACGGTTGGAACCGTGTCGCCTGGGTAAAGGAAGGATTAGCCATGCTCCAGGAGGACGCCGAAGCACTCGGAACAAGGGTGGTAGATTGGCAAACGGTACGTGACACCGCAATGTCATACTGTGAGCAGAAGAAGAAGGCGCATCGATTTGATGGAAAGGCAGAAGAACCGGTCGACACGAACTGGGCACCAACATTTAGCTTGATCACTGGAAAAGAGGTCGTAGCATGACATTAGCATCAGTACATCCATTTGGCGTGTCTGCATCCTCTCTGTTCATACTCGCATTGCCCTCACACCATGATTGCAAGACCCATCGAACCTGCAGCACGTTCAGTCTGTCCAACACCCCCGCTCACGTCGTCTTGCGACGCCTGTCACCTCTATTGCAAGACGTGCCTACTCCCCACGTCACGTATTGCACACCACCACACTGGACACGTATTACAAAACCTGTGTGACCTCACTCGGGAACGCGTCTTGTTGCAACGGACATGGTATTTTGTACATGTTTGCGTTCATCTTTTGTTCATGTCGCCCTCGCTATTGTTCACAGCATCGCTATCTGTGCATCTGCTCGCACACATCCTCGACAACGACGTTAGGGAATAGCACGGGTTTTACCTACGGTAACCTACCTGCTATAGTAAGCTGTGGCTCGGTGTTTTATCGTTCCGCGGGCTTGTTGGGTGGTACGGATGGCTTGTGGGGTGCTTCAGGTGAGTCTTTATTGAATCTTGAAGCGCGTCGATTGTTGTTTTCAACTCGCGTTGTCGAGTGCTCGTGCGCGCCCACATATGCCTCTCTGTCTCGATCAAGTTGGAACAACTCGTCGCGCCGCGATTCAGCACTATTCAATTGGCTTGTTGCGGTGCGTCTTCGTGTTCTGCCTGTCCACTGCACATCCTGGTGCACTTGCCGTCACACCTGCGTCTGCGCTTTCATGTGCAACGCCCTTGTTTTGGTTGTTGACAGCCTCTCTGCCCAATTCAAATTGTATGGAGCCGGTTTCGACTCGTGGCTCCTCATCAGGCAGTTCTGTTGGCTTCCCAAGTCAACTTGTATCATCGCCACGCTTGCCCGTGGCCTCTTTACCATCTCGTGGCTCCCTCAACCCTCATCTCGACATCAATCTCACCGTCCTGCCAGTGGTCGGGGCTCTGGAGGCGTGTCTGGGCGACGCCTGTGACCCGTCATATCGGTCCTTCAAAAGTCTCGATTTGCCGCATCTGTGTCTGGGTTGTCGTCTCCGTGCGCTCGCGCTGGCCTTGAGCTTGTCGGTTTGGCCCTCGTTCATGTAAACGTGTGAGCATCCAGGCTTGCCCTCACACTCGGGTTCGCTCGTGCACCCAATTGGCGTGGTGGGTGTGCACAGGTCGTTTTTGTTGATTTTCGTGTATCTAAAAAACAGTTTACTTAAACGAACCATGTTCAATGGAGGAACAGTCTGATTGCGATCAGAGCACAGCCTCCAGCACAGCAATGCCTCGTGCAGATATTTGATCACGGAGTTGACAGCGCGGAGATAACCCCTCCATATAAAGAAGGACCTCCCAAATATAGTAACTCCGACTTTCTCCGATTGAAGTTCACCTTCGGTTGAACGTAAATTTGAACAACCCCCACGCAAACGTTTTATTTCGTCAAATGTTCACCAGATACACAGGTATTTCCATGTCAGAACAATTCATCTATTGTATTGAGAACCCAATATTTGTCTTGTGGAAGCTCAACAGAACAAATTTGCTTACAATTACCGCATAGCGCTTGGGAATAAGCTCAAGGTTCGAGCTACAGCTTCGCCTTCATTCGAGGATAAGATGCATCCTGTGTCTTCTTCTTCAGGTGGGTGCCGTTTCCACGCAGGCTCCACGGTGGGGGCGAATTCACAGATCTGCGACACCGTATTAGTAGGCATTGCCAGCGGTCACCTCGCCACCATGCTGTACTCAGGCGAGGCGGCGGTGGATACATTGAAGAAATACAACAAGACAGAAGTTCCAGGATGACTTGGCAACCTCTTCGTGTGGACTGCAAAGCTGCAGGGTTAAAGGGGACCTGGTTGATAGTGGCAACGGGACTGACTCATGTCGCGGAGATGGGTAAAACGTCTTGTCCCTTGATGGCAGCTGTCCGACGGTAACGCAACTTCGTGTCACCCACAATACAGCTTCATATGCGGCCACCGATAGCGCAAACCTTTATAACCCCTCCATGACAGCTCTATCGTCATCGAACATTTCCTCCTAGCTTTCTCAATCGTAATGAGCCCACGTATCGCTCCCTTGAAAGCTCGCGCCAGGCGTACCGGGTCCACCTCTTCCATGTTTACAGCAGAATCTGAATCTGCTGACTCCGCAAATGCAAGCATTGGAATAAACTCTCCGACAGTTGTTACTGTCGAGCTTCCCGATCGTGAAGTAGCTGTAGGGCTCGCCGCAGCAGCCCCCAGCAATTCTGGCAATCGAAAAGCGATGCTTCAGCTAATCAATCGTCTCCGCGATACTGGGTATGGAATTCGTTCGTTGAAAACTAACTTGGAGTGTTCACGACATGTGTTTGGCAGCGTGCAAACCGACATTGACTTACCCATGATCGCGGTCATCGGAAACCAGAGCGCGGGAAAGTCCTCCCTCATCGAATCCATCTCTGGCATCACGCTCCCTCGCTCAGCGGGAACCTGTACCAGGTAAGCTCAGGCTGTTTGTCTTCAGATCTGGCTATATGCTTACCTTTCTGCAGGTGCCCTACCGAGTGCAAGCTCTCGCACTCGCGTTTGCCGTGGCAATGCTTGGTCAAACTGCACTTTAGCACCGATGCCAATGGTGTACCCATTCCCGTCAAGATAGTTTCCTTCGGCGGTCCTATCACCTCCAAATCCCTCGTCGAGGATCGCATTCGGCGCGCCCAACGAGCTATCCTCAACCCATCCAAGAATCACATCACATATCTCAACCAGGACGATCTGCCAGACGAAAACGAGGTGTCGTTCTCCAAGAACTATGTTACATTGGAAATCAGCGGTCCAGAACTCACCGATCTCTCGTTCGTGGATCTCCCAGGTCTTATTGCTAGCGTCGGAACGGGCGGCAACGAGCGTGACATCGAGCTCGTCAAATCGTTGATCACCGCATACATAGAGAAGCCGAGTTGCGTTATTCTACTGACCGTCGCATGCGAGAGTCAGTATTTAGGTTTCGTTTTGGATTTCGGGTGTCTTATATTGTCGTTCCACCAGCCGATTTTGAAAACCAAGGGGCACACCACCTCACCAAGCAATACGACCCAGAAGGGAAGAGAACCGTCGGTGAGTCTCTGTTGATCAAGCTCTATCAGCAAAGTACTCATCCATGCTTCAACAGGTGTCCTCACCAAACCAGATCGCATTGAGCTAGGGACTGAGCCTGCATGGCTCAGCATCCTCCGAAACGAAACCGAGCCCTTACTCAACAACTGGTACTGCGTGAAACAACCCTCTCCGCAGGACGTCTCGAGAGGAATCACGTGGGCAGAGGCGCGCAGACAGGAAAACGAGTGGTTTAGCTCGACGCAACCGTGGGCTTCTCTCGAGTCGCAGTACCAAAGATTCCTCAGGTCAAGCTTCCTCACGGAGAGGTTGAGCCTCATCCTGGCGGAGCTAATCGCAAAGAGGTGAGTTTAGTCATCGTCTGTGATCGTAGACATTGACAAGCGTTTGAAAAACACAACAAGGCTTCCTAAGATCCAGGAGGAGTTGGCGAACGCGATTCAGGAGACGAATACTAAGTTGCGCTCTCTCCCGAAAGCTCCATCCACAGATCCCATCGGCGAAGTACTCCATGCCCTTGGAAATTTTGTCAAAGATCTAGATCGTTACGTCGTGGGCACTCCCGAGGAAGACGGTCTGCTGCAGACAATTCGCCCACACCAAGGTGCCTTCAAGTTGGCCATACGGAGGACTGCGCCGAATTTCGTTCCTTGGGAGAAGACAACGAGCAAGGTACTGCCAAGGGTGGAATTTTTGGCCAACGAGGATGGAGATAACGTTGATGGAGATAACGATGCGTTGGGGATGGAACCTCAGCAGATATATGTCGACGAAGTCCTAAAGCGAGCGCAAGAGTAGGTTTTCTCCTCTAGTTTCTCCTTCCGATGTCCCATCTTGACGGAAATTCGTACTAGTGCGCGCACGCGCGAACTTCCAGATAATTATCCTTTCGTAGTTCAACGCGCTTACATCAAGCAAATCACGGACCAGTGGACTGGCCCGGCGATGGTCCTCTTTGACCAAGTTTATGACATTCTGAGAGCCGATCTGGCGAAACTCGTCGACCTCCACTTTGAGCACATGGGAAATGGGAACGCAAAACAAGCCATTTTGTAAGTCACGTGTCCCCCGCTCGCACTACCAAGGCTCATCATCATCATGACATAGAATGATCGTCAACGACCACCTGAACGAAGCTGCTGAAAGAACCAAAGAAAAGATCCAGTGGCTGCTTGACCTTGAAAGGAACCCAACTACTTTCAATACTCATTATTTCGTCGACTATAAAGACAAGTTCTTATCCCACTACAAAGCCTGCCGGGACGAAAGCGACTTGGTGATCAAGCTCACTCGGGACCGACATATGTATGAGGGCCCGATCAACAATGCCCTCTCTAACCTCAACGCACTCGGGATATCTGCTCAAGCGAATGACCTCCCCAAGCTGCTTCCTCCTGATCCAACCGAGGCAGCTATCAACATCATGGCGAGCGTTCGCGCATACTTTCAAGGTAAGAATGAATGGGACCCAGAACGGCGACGCGAACAATGAGCTGACGCGCACGGTGTGCACTCTCCAGTCGCTTACAAACGCATCGTGGACATGATTCCTATGGCGATCGATCACGAAATCATACTCGGCATACAGCGTGGCGTTGACAAGGCTCTCCAGGAGGGACTCCGAATCACGGGGCCGGACGGGTACAGTCGCTGCAAGAACATGTTGGAGGAACGTGTTTACGTCGTGTCAGCCCGGCGAGAGATTCAGGAGAAGATGCAGAGACTGCAGGCTGCGCATCAGGAGTTGAAGCGGCTGATGTGAAGCGGCCCTTGGGGTGCTACCGTGCGATGTTGGTCATGATCAAGTAATGCGTGTTGTATATCTCTTATATCGTCTTGAAATACCCATTTCGGTCTTCATCGGTCGACGACTCGCAAATCTAATTCGATACTGTGTCAGTGCAGATGCGAGTTACATGGCCTCATCACAGCAACAGGGTATCTATGTGCATCAGTCTAGTTGTAGTACTTGTAACATTACACGGGGTTGCGGCAGTGATCAAGGACTCGCATTCTGTACGGAAACTTTCCTGTTAGATCCGACCACCACCTACTATAGTCTCGTCCCCACCAGATGGGTAACAAGGTGAGACTGGCAACCAAAACCGCACCAGCCGCGATCGTGCCCAAGGTGGCAAGATCACTCGATGTGAAAATGATGTAGGATAATGCCAACACGAAGAAAATCATCCTGCAGTTCGATGGTTAGGGTGAGCGTTACGGAGGATGACACTCAACACGCACGCCCAGATCAACAATGCGAACGGCAAGCTGTACATGACTCCCAGAGCCTTGAATCCTCCCCACCGAGTCATGGTATACATAAACGATGCCTGGAAGTTTGTCAGATACTGGAAATTTGAACGCCATGTGGAACAACGGACAGCACCAGTAGCCGAGTCGTCCTGGGCACGCCATTGCCTCGCAAGCAGTACGGACGAGATTAAAGAACCTACGACGCTCAGCAAGGACATATAGATTGCAACCGTGGCGACCGATTGCGAACCCACGTCCCCTTTATCGACACCTGGTACGGCTAGAAAACTGACATCGACAGCCAACATTACAGTTGACTAGCGAGGCACCAACGTTGGCTGTGTCCATTGATCGAGTTGACCTTGTGACCCACTCACGTAGATGGTGAATCCGGTCCATTCACTACTGAGCTTGCTCGAGAAAGCTTCCCAGCGTGCATAATTAATGAGATTGTCCACCCAGATGCCTTCGAGCTCCTTCATGTGGGCAGATGGCGTATAAAAGAGGAACAGATCTAACAGCGCGAACAGGAGAGAGTTCTCATCTCCGTCCGCACCTCCGATATAGACAGATAAGTCGGCTTCTAATCGTGCTCCCGGTTGCCCATAAAAGTTGTAGAACCTCATGCCGGCTGAGCTCCAGTCAGTCATGGGTAAATAGGGGAACAAAAACAACCGACCGAAGATACTCATCGCACGGGCTAAGAAGAGGCTGAATGACGGAAAACGGTGGGTCTAAATTATAGACCTACCTATGACCCACAAGGCATACTCGTCGATTCCGCCAACCCTCGCTAGCGAATTTAGTGTAAGTCTTGCACAGCATCAGTATGAACAGACAGAACGTTACACTGAAGGTATGGTGCCAGTGTCAGCAATGTCGCGAGCTGTGTCTGATCAAGCGTTGACAGCGGTGCTTCCGATGTGCCACGATCTAACCAGTTTTTTAAGTGACCACTTTACCCACTGATGAGTATTGAAAATAACCTGCACAAGCGTGAGCAATCATCCCGCAGAACTCAGTGACGTGATCTTGAGACACAGATTGACAGTTCGGATATTGCTCGCAATGCAACCTATAGTTATGAGTCCTGGGCCAGAAAAGATCTTTCTGCTCCACTTACCAATACTGCATCTCAATTGCATATCCTGGATCGCATCAGGGAAGCGAGAAAAATCGACAAAGCGTCGAGTGACTCACCGATATGACTGACTGCAGTGACACCATGTAGATCATTGAACGCTGACAAGTTCTTCGTCTCAAATTCGTCGATCCAAAATACCACACGAGTATCGTGGTTGACAAAATAGTAGAGCCATTTTCTGTTACCGTCTTCGTCATCGAGTTGTATTACGAGTTGCGTCCGTGTTTCTTGGAAAGATTGTCCTAGAACCACTCGATTTTCCTCTTCCCGCAGAAACTTGATACATTGATCAATCTCAACCAGATTTGGTCCCGTAAGCTCGACGTCTGTGAAGACTTGCTGCAGAGTAACCGATGAAGAACGCACTAAACTACTGAATGCTGAGGCTCAAACCTTGTAGGGATTAAAGAAATAGGGTGCCCCTTCGGGATGTACGGTTCGTTCCCACATCCTGGGTGTTTTCCTGTAGTCAAACCTGTTGCGGCTGGAATTATGATGACATTAATCACGCACGTACTCTGAGTAGTCGACTTTCCCGGGGTTAATACTTCGTTCGTTGGGCACTCTCTCTCTTCACAGAAAAAAGGAAGGTGAAGAAGCTTCTCAGTGACCGGGTAGAATGACTACGATAGAATACGTCCTGATACATACATCGGCTTGCGTCGTAGATACCTCTGAATTTGCTCTGGTGCAGCTGGTATGGCATTGGGAATTGTAACAGGAGTCACACATTGCGTGGCGAGTGGTGTATCTGGCGTGTGGACAGCGCGAGGCATGGATGGGGACGGATTGTTGGCGGAATCATCATGAGCCCCTGAAGGTAACAAGCTTGGCGAAGGTATTGGGGGAAGCGAGGGAGAAACGGTACAAGAGCCACCTGTCTGCGATGGCTCACAGACGCTGTGCGTCGATGTTGGGGATGCAGGGGAGTTAGGGCGAAGGTGCAAAACCTTCGAGACTATACCCCCACGGAGTACCATGTGGAGAATAGCACGAAGTAGTCGCAGAACAGCTCCAGGAACATTGTGTATGCTATGGATGAGGCGTTGAATCAACATTGTCGCAGTTCTTGGCAAATCGAACATGATGCGCGTCTTTGGTCAAGCTAAAAGACCTCATGCCAGTGCACGAGCGAATGACTGTACTTGCTTACGTGATACGCTCCGAAGCTAAAGGCCACTGCATCCGCTACGGCCACTTTTCCTTTTGCATTCATGCCCAACAAACGTAGATTGCAACTAGCCTGTATCGCTCAAAATCGACGAACACCACACGATCCGCACCGCTATTGACACCCCCCAGACGTTCAGGAAGGACGACCTCACAAATATTGATAAGAGACTCAGTGGAGTAACTCGGAGAGCCGACAATCCAGAATTTCAGCACGGCACAACAGTACAAGGGCCTAGGATCAACGTAGGCAGTATCAGCGGCCTGGGCACCAGCGCACGCACTGGTAAACAGGTGGGGCATCAACCAATCCAAATGCGACGCGGCGTCAGCCACTTCACCATGAGGAAAGCCATGTCGCGCACATAACTCACGCAATAGATGATAGATCACCGTCGGCACAGTACGCTAGAGCTCCTCTAACGTTGACCACGCCGCGAAGCGCATCGCACAAACGAGTGACAGCAAGAGAAGTGGCCCGTGCATTGATCGACAACACTTGACGACATCGCCCAACCAATAACGGGCATACGAACGCGTGGCACTCAGGCCAACACAACTCTGGATATTGAGATCCGTAGCGGCGCAAGCGCCAGTCCCCGACTCTTGATAGTCTTTGATTTGGGACTTGATTCATATCAAGAAGAAACACGTTATAATCGGCGGTACAAAACAATCATTCGAATGCAAGGCGATACGAATACGGATTTTGAATGTGAAAGCTTTTATGCCCACTTCGCAAGAAAGAACAGACATCACAAATCATCACCTTCCATGGAACGAAATCGCTAGATAACGACACATTGCTAGACCTCATACATACACACACCCGCTTTCCCCCTGTTAGCCAAGCGGCATCTCAGATGAGGCTCCTGCTTCCCACTGACGCCCGGAGGAAGTTTGGGGTGGGGTTTGATTCGCTTTCAACCCCCTGCCTGTTATCTGCGTGACACCTGCGCCAGACACCTGCCTCCTGAAACCCGCATCATACCACCCCCGGAAACCTGCATGATGACACCCGCTGCACGCCGTCGCGCGGACAACTTCACCGCATCCGGTGAACCCATTTCCGCCCCTGAGCCGGTTGGGGGTGATGGGGACGAGAGCTCCTTGGCTCCTGCTTTTCCTCGAAACCAAAGCCTACCGAGCGCGTGACCTCTCCTCCGCGTTCCTCGCTGTCTGCGTCCAGCGGTCGTCATCACAGACGTCGGGTGGGACGTTTGAAGTTAGAAAGCCTGCGAGTGGTGTATGCACGAACCATAATACTCACCACAAGATACAAGTTGCACAAGACCCATGATGACAAGAACGACTTGAAATCGTTATAGATGACAACACATTGTATGCCTCCTCATCGAGCGATCGAGCGCGACGACATGGAGACTTTACGATGAACCTAACACAACAATAATCAATATCCAAACCCATAGCACACGATGGTCTTACATCTTCAAAACGATTCAGTGGCATTAACTTCAAAGCGAGCGAGAGAAAAGCTGCCAACGGCAAAAGGTACAATCATAAGCGTTATATAAGCCTGTCTGACAACCGTGGGATGTGCCTGCAAGCCTCCTTGTAGGGTGCCTGGACGTTTGCTCCCCACAAAACCCTCTCCACTTTGTGAGAGTCGGGGAGATCCACTGATAATCGACTCACTGTTCCATGGGAAAGCCAGACACGCAGAGCATCATCACAAAACCGAATTCGAATAGTAAGTAGGGTTGATCGAGGGTTGGACATAATCATGAATCAGTTCCATAACGTGCACATTCAGCCCGTCAATTGTCGCCCGACCCCGGGGTGAGAGAAAACAAACCAACAACCGACCAGGCTCAGCACTCGAGTTCGAGCGCAAAATCTGATGTCCGAATCAAACCAGTAAGTATTCTGATCATTCATTTTCTGCCAGTGGAGATGCTTACTTTCAAGTTGTCATTTGCATCTTTTTCTAGACAATCTCTGGCCCACGTAAGAAGTGACAACTCCTTTTGCTTCAGTCATGTATGTATACTTTGTAGTCCCTGGTGGTCGTTTTCAGCTGATTGTTGTAAGGATACAAGCATGCGAAAGTAGGGGTATGTATAACATAATAAATGCCTTCGTGCCTTCAAATTGACCATGAAATGCACCAGTCGTTATTGAATCTTCTCAGATGCACTTGCATAATGCTACTGTATAAACCTCCGAGGACATCGAGTACATCATGCTGCATTCTAGCTGTAGAGGCATATCCTCGTCCAGCATAACGCATGCCAGCGATCTATGATCGAGATTCGAAACTGAAAAGAACCCAAGCAACTCTACTAGTATCTATTTTTCACCTGGCGGTTTGCGTGCTGCAACCTTCACACTCCCCATTTGAACGCCATGATCTTCCAAGGTAGACTTCAGGGCCACAACGAGCGCTGAGCCTTCGATATCGATAAGCTTTGAACAAAGTACATTTGTGAATGTATGTTGATGTACATCTCTCGGATACCCTATTCAAATGTTCATCCTCATTGATTGACGATACGATACGCAAGCTACTTCAAGATTCTCATAGTGCAGAGCCGAGTTACTGGGGCCCGTTACGGTGAAAGGGAGTACTGCCCTCGGGAGTGTCTGCTTTCATCAATCCTAGTTGTAGTACTCGAGGGATTATGCTTCCTGATCGCGGCGGCAACGAATGCCTCGCACACGACAGGGAAACTTTCCTGTTAGATCCCGCCACCACCCACTATAGTCTTGTCCCCACCAGACGGGCAACGAGGTCAGACTGCCAACCAGAATCGCACCAGCGCCAACCACGCCCAAGGTGGCATGGTCACTCGATTCGAAAATGACGTAGAATAATGCCAATAGGAAGAGAATCAACCTGCAGTCCGGTAAGTCGAGAGCGTTCGCGCAGGATGACGTCCAGCACATACGCCCAAGTCAATAATGCGAAAGGCAAGCTGTGCATGATTCCAAGAGCCTTGAATCCTCCCCACCGGGTCATGGAATACATGAACAATGCCTGGAAGCTTGTCAGGTTTTGAAAATGAACACCATGTGGAACAACGGACAGCACCAGCAGCCGAGTGGTCCTGGGCACGCCACCGCCTCGCAAGCAATATGGACGAGAGTAAAGAACCGCCGATACTCAGTAGAGACATATAGATCGCAACCGTGGGCACCGAAAGTGAACCCACGTCCCCGTTATCAACCCCTGGCACGAGTAAAAAGCTGACGTCGACAACCAACATAACAGTGGACTACCGATTCGGAGGTACCAAAGTCAGCTCCCAGTACATCTACTGATCGAGCTGATCTTCTCACATAGATTGTGAATCCGGTCCATTCACTACTGAGCTTCCTCGAGAGAGCTTCCCACCGCGCATAATTAATGAGATTGTCGACCCAAATGCCCTTGAGCTCCTTGATGTGGGCAGATGGCGTATAGAAGAGGAACATGTCCAACGGCGCGAACAGGACAGAGCGCCCATCCCCATTTTCACCTCCGATATAGATGGACAAGTCGGCTTCTAAACGCGCTCCTGGTTGCCCATAAAAATTGTAGAATCTCATGCTGGCTGAGGCTCCAATCAGTCATAGGTAAATAGGAGAGCAGAAACCACGAACCAAAAATGCCCATCACACGGGCTAAGAAGAGGCTGAGCGACAAGACACGGTTTGCCTAAATTATAGGCCTACCTATGACCCACAAGGCATACTCGTCGATTACGCCAACCCTTGCTAAAAAAAATTGGTATAAGCATGCATATGACCAGTGTGAGCGGACAGCAAGTTACATTGAAGGTATGGTGCGAGTGTCAGCAAATTTGCGAGCTGACTCTCACTAAGCGTTGACAGTGGTGCTTCTGATGTGCTACGATCTAGCCGGTTCTTTAAGTGACCACTTTCCGGAGCAGTGTTGAAAATAACCTGCACAAGCGTGAGCAATCATCCCGCAGAACTCAGTGACGTGCTCTTGAGACACAGAGTCACAGCTCGGATATTGCTCGCAATGCAACCTATAATAATGAGTCCGGGTCTGAGGAGTTCTCTCTGCTCTACCTACCAATACTGAAACTCGATCGCATATCCTGGATCGCATCAGGGAAACGAGAAAAGTCGACAAAGCTCCGAGTGACTCACCGATGTGACTGACTGCAGTGACACTTTGTAGATCATCGAACGCTGACAGTTTCGTTGTCTCAAATTCGTCGATCCAAAATACCACGCGAGTCTCATGGTTGGAAAAATAGTAGAGCCATTTTCTGTTACCGTCTTTTTCATCGAGTTGTATTACGAGTTGCGTAAGTGTTTCTTCGAAAGGTGACCCTGGAACCACTCGATTTTCCTCTTCCCGCAGAAAGTTGATACATTGATTGATCTCAACCAGATTTCGTTCCGTAAGGTCGATGTTGGTGAAGACTTGCTGGAGAGTAACCGATCAAGAACGCACTAATGTACTGATCGCCGAGGCTCGAACCTTATGGGGGTTGAAGAAATAGCGTGCGCCTTCTGGATGCACGATTCGTTTCCATACGCCAGGTGTTTTCCTGTGGGTGAAACCTTTCGCAAATGAAACCACACTTGCAGTATTCGCACACATACTCTGAGTAGTCAAGTTTCCCGGCGTCGATATTTCGCTCGTTGGCCTTTTTCTCTCTTTACAGAAGAGAGGAAGGTGGAGAAAATTTTCAGTAACCGGCTGAAAGACTACGATAAAAGATGTCTTGATACATACATCGGCTTGCGTCGTAAATACCGTTGAATTTGCTCTGGTGCAGCTGGTATGATATTGAGAGTTCTAACAGGAGTCACACGTTGCGTGGCGGGTGGTGTATCTGGCGCGTAGACAACACTAGGCATGGACGGGGACAAATTGTCGGCGGGATCAACATGGGGTCCTGAGGGTAGCAAGATTGTCGACGAGGCTGGGGTAAGGGAGGTAGCAACTGTAGAATAACTGGCACCTCTCCGCGATGGCTCACATGCACACTCCATGCGCGGCGATGTTGGGGATGCGGGGCAGTTAGGGCGATGCTGTAACACGACTGTACCTGTCCCACTGGCACGAAGTACGATTGGGAGGAGAACGGCACGAAGAAGTCGCAAAATAGCTCCGGGGATGTTGCGTATGCTCTGGATGAGGCGTTGAATCAACATTGTCGCAGCCCTCAAATCGAACATGACGGACGTCTGGTCAGTTACAACTTATGGCACGAACGAATGATTGTGACGCTGCTGCGGCCCAAATTAGTACTTTCCGAATTTCCACTGAGCTCGCTAAGCTTTGAGTACACTTGTACTGTCAAAAAACTACAGAAGTACATTCCTGACTCTTTCGAGATCAGAATTGTTCCATGGAACCGTCAACTCAGCCCTGCGCGATTTCAAGTGAGGATCAGAGATGTAAGTAGGGTTGATTGTCTATCATTATGGATCAGTCCCATAATGATAACGGACAATTCAGTGATATCCGATGCTCAGCTCAAGCTCTTGGAAATTAGAGACGAGGAGCAACTTGAATGCAGACGTGAAGAGAGAATCAAGCGGGCTCTCCCGAAATTGGGGACAAGAGCCGAGGGTCGCCTGCCAGTGGACCCGCCGAGCCGAGTCAAAGCAGTGAGTATTCTAATCATTCGTTTTCTGGCAGGGCTTACATTGTCATTCTGTATATTTTCCTAGACAATGTCTGGCCCACGTGAGACATATTTATTGAAGAAGTAACAACTCCTTTCACTTCAACCATGTATGTACCCTCTAGAAAGGCTAATTGGGCCATCTTTTTCAACCGATTATCACAAGGTTACAAGCCTATCGGGAAGTAGGGAAGTATGTAACACACAGGTGATTTGTGCCTTCATTCCTCGATCGTAAAATGTAACAGTCGTTGAAATTCTTCCCAGATGCATCTGTATAATGCTATAAGCCTCCGACAACATCGATGTACATGCTGCGTTCTAGCTGTAAAGGTATATTCCTCGTCCAATATAACACATGCCAGCAATCTATGATCGAAACTGAAAAGAACACGGCGGGCCGAAACTACTGTAGTGCTTACTTGTCACGCGGCGGTTCGCGTGCTGCAACCTTCACATTACAATAAGACCCGTGGTGTCCACGGGTTACATCTTCAATGCAAAGAAGGTGGATCTTTGATAGTCAGGTGCTTCCCATTTCCTTTGTGCTGCTCTCATCCTATCAGCTTTCATGGTAGACTTCGGACCACAACGACGGCGTGATTATGGCAAACTGACGTGTACGGCGTACATTTCCACAGTAACGCACAGACGCCTTGCGGACATGATTCCAATGGCGATCGATCACGAAATTCCACTCGGTATGCGGGGGTCGTAGCCCTCTGGAAGAACTCAAACTCATCGGGGCGGACGGGTACAATCGCTGCCAGGGTATGTTGCAGTAACGTATTCGCATCGTGTCAGTCGAGAGATCCAGGAGGAGATGCAGAGGCCGTCAAGCATTGAGGCGAGTGATGTGAAGTCGCCCTGGGATGCGATTTCGAATCTGACAAAGGAATGCTTGTCGCACATCTTTCGGATTGTCTGGAAATACCCTATTCGTCCCCATAGATCAACGAATCGTAACCTACTTCGACAGTACAGATAGAGTTACATCGCTCCCGTCACGGAAAAGTGGGGTTCAAGGAGCGTCTACTTGCAGTAGTCACCGGGTTGATCAGGCAGCGATCAAGGACCTGCACAATTTGCGAAAACATGTCTGTTAGATCCGACCACCAGCTGTAGTCTCGTCCCCACAAGACGGGTAACAATGTCAGACTGCCCACCAAAACCGCACCAGCGCCAGCCGTGCCCCAGGTGATAAGATCATTCGATCCGAAAATGACATAGGATAATGCCACCACGAAGAAAATCATCCTGCAGTTCGGTTTGTTAAGTGAGCTCACAGAGGATGACGGCCAACACATACGCCCAGATTAATAATGCGAACGGCAAGCTGTACATGACTCCCAGAGCCTTGAATCCTCCCCACTGAGTCATGTTAATCATGAATGACGTCTGGAAACGCTGCGTGTCAGGTACTGGGATAATGAGCATTATGTGGAACAACGAACAGCACCAGTAGTCGAGTCATCCTGGGCACGCCTCTGCCTCGCAAGCAGTAGGGACGAGAGCAAAGAACCAACGACCGACAACAGAGACATATAGAGCGCAACGGTAGCGACCGATGGCGAACCCGTACCCCCATTGATCCCTGGCATGGCTAGAAAGCTGACGTCCACAGCCAACATTACAGTTGACTGCCGATTCCAAAGTCAGCTGCCAGAACATCCACTGAACGAGTTGATCTTGTGACCCACTCACATAGACGGTAAATCCAGCCCATTCATTATTGAGCTTGTTCGAGAAATCGACCCAGCGCGCATAGTTGATGGTCTTGTCGACCCAGATATCATTGAGCTCCCGAATGTGAGAAAATGGTGTATGAAAGAGGAACATATCCAACGACGCGAACAGCACAGAGTTGCCATCTCCGTTTTCACCCACGGCATAAACAGATTGGTCGGCTTCTAATCGCGCTCCCGGTTGCCCATGGAAATTGCAGAACCTTGCGCGAGCTGAAACTCTAATCGGTCATGGACGAGCGGGGAAGCAAAGACTACCAACCAAAAATGCCCATCACACGGGCTAGGAATGGCTCAACAACGGGCAACGGTAGGTCCAACGTTGCAGACTCACCTACAACCCAAAAGGCATACTCGTCGATTACACCAACCCTTGCTGTTAAATCCGGCATAAGCAATGGGTATAGCGCGTGTGAACAAACAGAAGGTTACATTGAAGGTATGGTACGAGTGACAGCAATCTCGCGAGCTGACTGTCATTAAGCGTTGACAGTGATGCTGAAGATGTGTTACAATCTAGCAAGCTCTTTCAGTGAACATGTCCGCCACTGAAGAATGTTGAAAAGCACCTGTACAAGCATGAGCAAGGATCCCGCAGAATCCAGTGACATGATCTTGAGACACAAAGCTACAGTTCGGATATTGCTCGCAATGAAACCTATAATTATGGATCCTTATCGGAGCAATTCACGTTTCTATCCACCTACCAATACTGAAACTCAATTTCGTATCCTGTGTTACGTTAGGGGACGAGAAAATTCAGTAAAGCTTCCAATGACTCACCGATGTGACTGAGTTCAGTGACACCTTGTAGATCGTCAAACGCCGACAAGCTCTTCGTCTTGAGTTCGTCGACCCAGAATACCACACGTGTTCGGTGGTTGATAAAATAGTAGAGCCATTTTCTGTCACCGTCTTTTTCATCAAGTTGTATTACGAGTTGCGTGCGTGCCTCTTGGAAAGGTGGTCCTGGAGCCAGTCGATTTTCCTCTTCCCGCAGAAACTTGATATATTGTTCAATCTCAACCAGATTTTGTTGTTGCATAAGGTCGATGTCCGTGAAGACTTGCTGCAGAGTATCTGATGAGAAGCGCACTAAACAACTTAATCTCAGGTTCGAACCTTGATAGGATCGAAGAAATAGCGTCCTCCATCGGGATGTACAGTTCGTTGCCACATGCCTGGTGTACTCCTGTAGTAAAACCTTTCGCAAATGGAACTACAATGGCATTATTCACGGACGTACTCTGAGTAGTCAATTGTTCCGAGGCTAATACTGTCCTTGTTGAGCCCTCTCACGCTTCACAGAAGAAAGGAAGGCGAAGAAGCATTTCAGTGACCGGCTGGAATGAGTACGATCGAATACGCTTACACTGGCTTCCGTCGTTCGAACCTCTGAAAATACTCCGGTACAGCTGGTTTGGCATTGAGAGTCGTAACACGAGTCACACTTCGTGTGGAGAGGGGGATGCCTGGAGCGTTGACAGCACTAGACATGGACATGGATGGGGACGAATTGTCGGCGGAATCACCATAAGGTCCTGAAGTTAGCAAGGCTGTTGAAGAAGCTGGGGCAAGGGAGGCAGCAGCAGTAGAATAACTGGCACCTCTCCGCGATGGCTCACACTCCATGCGCGGCGACATTGATGATGCGGAGCAATTAGGGCGAAGGCGTAGAAATTTCATGACCGTACCGGCACCATGGAGTACCATTGGGAGGAGCATGGCACGAAGAAGTCGCAAAATAGCCCCGGGGGTGTTGCGTATGCTCTGGATGAGTCGAATCAACATTGTCGCAGCTCTCAAATCGAACATGAATGATGCGCGTCTTGGCCAGCTACTAAGCGCTACAGCGCTGTGTCACGGTGGCATTACAGTACTACTGACTTATGTAAGTATCATATCCTCTTTTATGTTCAGAATCCGACTCAAACTTGGGGCGCGGAATCAAGCTTCAAGCACAGGGGCCAACCACTCTGCATCTGAGCAGATGTCAAGGCAATACAAATATGTATCCCAATCATTTTCTTCAGGGAAAAAAAGTGTACCTCCGGATCGCAGCAGGAACGAAGGACTCGCACATGACACGGAATCTTTCCTCTTTTCGCATGAAGATGCTAGTCATGGTCCTCATGGACCGTGGCAAGCAGATACACTTCGAACACCCTTTTGTCGTGGGACCCCAGGGCGTGTAATCCGCCTCTGCACTATCGAAGGAGATTGTGAATCGTCGATTGATGAAGGCGAATAAAGTATCTCGAGACAATCTCGAGACAACCCCGAAGGCTATCACGAGTTTTTCCTGGACCCGTGGACACATCAGTCACCGAGTTGCAACATCTATCAAGGATGAGTACATAATACAAAAAATTTCTGTTAGAACCGACCACCACCAACTGTAGTCTTGTCCCCACGAGACGAGCAACGAGATCAGCCTGCCAACTAGAATCGCACCAACGCCAACCACGCCCCAGGTGGCACGATCCCTCGATTCGAAAACCACGTAACATAATGCCAACTAGAATAAATTCCTGCAGTTCGGTAAGTTGGGTGAGTTCATGCAGGATCATGACAGTCAAGACATATACATCAGAACCGTCACGGCGTGACGACCGATTGCGAACCCATATGCCGGTCATCGATCCTTGGCACGGCTAGAAAACTGACGTCGACACGTTAGAGTGGACTGCCGAGGTTCCAAAGTCAGCTGCCAGCGCGTTTACTCAGCGAGTTGATCTGGTGATCTACTCACATGGGTTGTTATAGATTCTGTTCATGGGCTCATGGCAGTCATTGTTCAATTTGCTCGAGAAAGGTTCCCAGCATGCATGGCTAATGATATTGGACCCAGATGCCCTTGAGCTCCTTGATTAGTAGGCGGGTGGTGCATAGAAGGGCGAGATACTATGTGACTCATTAATATTGATTGGAGGCTTCTTATAATGAATTTGAGCAAGGTCAGGACACTGTGCACTCCAGGCACATCTGTGCAATAAGGTCTATGTACATAGTGATTAGATATGGTTTATGTAGGTATTGAATGGTAACTGCTCACCTCAGTCATTGTGCTTCAGGCAGACAGATTGAGGTGTTGTTCTGGATACATTGAGTTTATATACAAAGGGTAAGAACAATAAAAGAGAAGTATTGTATGGCATCGAGTTGGCAAATGGATGCAACGGAGCATAGGGAATGAAGAATTATGTAGCAGAAATGTATACTGTGTGGTTGCACAGTGCCTCAGCACTTTCTGTGCTCCCAGTTGATGTGCAGATGACATGGTGATGTTCCACCATGTGGCTGTGTGTGTGCTTGCCTGATTTCAATATCTTATCAGCGATAAACAAGCAGGTACATACTGTATCAAAAGGGGTGTGGTCCCATGGTAGCCAGGACCTTTTACATTTCTTAACTGGAACTAAATTTACATCAGCCGACACTTAGAGGCAATATGATTGCCAAATTTAAAATTGCTCTCAGCTTATATATTCATGTGTAAGTTCTGGACTGAGTTTGAAATCCAACATATAGTACAGGCAGAGCTTATAACTTCCTCATATCTAGCTACTACAGTACACTAAAAAGTATTGAGCAAAGTACTATTGAAAGGCTATAGAAGCACCACACTCCTGACTTTCATACCCACTATTGAATTGCTTAATGGGCTCCAGTAAGTATGAATGATTGTTTAAGGAGAGATTGATTCCATACATCAGGAAAAAGGAAAAAATATTATAGCACTTCACATACATGTATTACATAGTTGATGTTGAGCAATGTTGTCAGCAATACTGTTCACTCAGCTACATTACCTACAGTAGCCTTTTGACTGTATAATAGCATGTACAGTGACCTCCAAAACTGTTGCAATGTCTAACCTTGATGTGGTGTGCTGTGCGCACCACAAACACCTGTGGGAATTACACTTTGCTTTGGTGGGAACAAACAAAGTACACACCCGTGGTGACAATCTGGCCTCTGGATCATGTGATTTGGATTAGAGCCTGTGGCATTATGTTCATTTCAAAACAGCAATACAATTGCAATAGTTTTGCATCTTTTAGTAGAGAATGTGCAATCTTGTTGAAATATCATCATAAGTGGCAATGTTTGGTTATACAAACAAAGATACACACATAAATATTATGTCTGAGTTTGAAATAGTTCACACACTCCTTTATTTCCAACCACATCATTATGAGATCCATTTTTTCTACTTAGAAAAACACTATTCTCTCTATGCTTGATGCTGGCCAGTTAGCTCATTCTATTGCTGCCACCACTGGTCTCCATGCTTCTACCATATCCAGGCTCCACTCCAAAGAGTGTTCTGAGCTTCAGAAGTCTATTGGAGGTTGCCCATCCAAGCTTTCTCCTACCAATCTTTGTTATGCCATTTATCTCATTTCATCTGGAAAGGTAGAAAATGCTGTCCAGGTGACCAAGACTCTTACCAATGTGGTCAACCAACCCCTCTCTACATTCACAGTATGCCAGCACTTGAGAAAAACTGGTATGAAGGCTGTGGTGAAGTCTAAATGCCCCCTTCTATCAGCTAGGCATTACAAGGCTCACTTGGACTTTGCCTATGCTCATAAGGATTGGACTATAGAGGACTGGAAGAAGGTAGTATGGTCTGATGAGAGTAAAATCAATCACCTAGGGTCAGATGGGCAAAAATGGGTCTGGAAAAAAGCAGTTGAAGGGCTTAATGATAGATTGGTTAAAGGGACCTTGAAGTTTGGAGGAGATTCTCTTATGATGTGGGGGTGTATGACTTGACAGGGAGTTGGCTATGCTACCAAGATTAATGGTAGGTGTTACGACCTCATAACAATAGGACATATGATCTGGTGAACTGAAGGCAATCTGGGTTTTATGAGGATCTGCTACTCTTCCTTCCTCTAAGTAGACAAGGGTTTGGTTGGCCAGTGAGTAATGTAGCAGGCTTTGTGGGTGTTAGAATAATCACCTAAGTCTGATATGTGAGTGACAAAGATGTCCAGCTCCCAATGTATCTCAGAGCAGCAACCATCTGCGACATATGCTCTGTGAGGTTTCTACTACCTGCCCTACTCCTTGTAGATCAGATGCCTCTTATAACCCTGGTCCAGTAACAGGGAGCATGGCTTTGCCTTCAACCTCAATGAGTAGCAAAGCAAACAAAGAGGCTAGTAATCACTGTGATTACTAGCAAGACAAGAAGCAATGCTTTTAGCTTTGACTTCAAGGAACAGAAGTTGGTGGAGAAGCAGAGATGATATACACCAGGTTGGATTGTGTAGATCAAGGTTAGAGAGATACATGAAGGGCAAACACTCATATAAATAGGCCTTTCCAATCTAGGGCAGGCTTTCTATTGTATATGGTAATATGAGATCACAGATTTAATATTACTATATAGAGGATCTGAGGCATCAGACAAATGGAGGATAGAAATACTGGGTTGTGTATGAGAGAACACAGCCAAGGAGGCAATGTCTATGATCAGATTGGAAGGTGAAATAGACAAGGTGAAATAGAAGGCTGTGTCACAGCCATGGTGTAGCATCACCTAGAAGTGGCTATGGTATGGTGATGCTTGTGTGGGTGTTGCAGGGGAATCCCGCATTGGAGGAATTGAAGAGAAGGTCATCCCAAAGTCCAGGAGGGGGTGAAGGAAGGGAAAAAGGTATACCCCCTTCTGTACCCATAACAGTAGGATGGATGGAGACCTTTACCTTCAGATTTTGAAGGATGAGCTGCTGAATACTCTGCAGTATTATGGTCTAGATCCTCCTAACATGATCTTTCAGCAAGACAATGACTCCAAGCAGACTTGCAAAAAGATGAAAGAGTGGCTTGGTGAGCAGGATTTTGGGACTATGATATGGCCAGTATAGTTTCCTGACCTCAATCCCATTGAACACCTCTGGGGTCACCTCAAAAAAGGCTAGCAGATCAAGAACATTCTCCTAGTGGAATTCATGAGTTATGGGAGAGAGTTCAGGTGGAATGGGAGGGGATACCACTTGAGGAGTATCAGAAGTTGATTGAAAGCATGCCTAGGAGGGTTGAGGCAGTGCTCAAGGCAAAAGGAGGCTATACCAAGTACTAATATCCACTTCATACCAAGAGATGCAAAACTGTTGCAATTGTATTGCTGTTTTGAAATGGATATAATGCCACAGCCTCTGATCCAAATCACATGCTCTAGAGGCCGGATTGTAGCCAAGAGTGTGTACATTGCTTGTTTCCACCAAAGCAAAGTGTAATTCCCATGGGTGTTTGTGGTATGCTGTGTGCACCACATCAGGGTTAGACATTGCAATTGTTATGACCACTCATAACTGGGTGACACATTACTGTGTAATTGACCTCTGTTGATTACTGGACTAGCTGGACTTGAGGGGAAAATACCTCCCTAGGCCTGAGTTCCTAGGTATGGGAACTGACAGCTAGCTTTACATAGAGCCTCCTCCTCTAGAGAGAGTGAGGGACATTCCTATTGTAATAATATGGGAAATTTTCAAACTTTTCAAACGCTTACTTACTTTTCATTTTCTTCACCTCTTTTCTTCATAAGTCAGTGACTGTGCACGTGACCGTGGAAACACATCACATGATAGGTCTAGAACCTATGACATCATATGACATCATACCTCATGTGATCCACGCCCTTTTAATTTCCGCTCTTCTCACACAGCCCTATTAATCTCTGTCTTACCATACGTAGTAATTTATCACATGCACAGCCTGGTCCGTGCGCACTTCTCATCATGTATATAAACTAGCACTTAGACGACTGGTATCCCCAGTCTAATCCACTTGTATCTTCCTCCAATAACCTATTAGCTTCGGCCATCGGTCGTCGTAGGGTTAGGAATATCCAGGACTAAGACTCTCCCACCTGATTCGTTCAGCCAGGACTCGTGTAGCCTGCAAAGCATTTCCGAGCCTTGTGGTTTGTTTTCCGAAAGGGATTCATAACACTTGGATTAGACTGCTATACACAACGCTCGGACTCCAGAGCTAAGGAGATATACGCGGGCCCAGCGTTTTAAGGGACATCTGCATAGTATTCACCACTTGACGGTGACAAGAAAAGAACTCGCCGAAACTCTTGCATATACGCTCGTCCGGCGTACTAAATAAGGATAACGTTGCTGCCGGGCATAGTGCACTAGCCCCACTTCTCAGGTGGTTGCCGACTTGAGCGTACGCTGGTTCTACGATAGTGAACCCAGGTTCTCGTGATTACCTGTGACGTCACGAAGTAGCGATAAGGAGATTTATCTCGCCTTTCTCCCGTGCTACACCTGCTTGTAGTAAAAGCAGTCATCCTCCGGTCCCCCATCACCGTTGCCCATCATTTTCAACGACCTCTACTTCGACTCCTACGAAGGCGTAGGAACCCCAGAACCGGATTGTAAGATATCTGGTAGTAAGGTTCTGAAAGAAGACCGACGCAGGAAAAGGAAAACTTATATCAGAAACCCCGACAAAGTCAGACCTCTTCGCCCATCCTCCGCATTCGCACTCTACCGCATTCAATACTTCCGCTCCTACCTTCGCCCCACATCCTCTCCTAAGACCAAACCCTCAATATGTCTAGAGTCGACATTGACGAACTCGTCCAAAAACTCGCCGACCTTACTCAGGAACGCGACAAGGAAAATATCACAAAGAAAATCGCTGATCCTGGGAAATGGGACGGCACAAGGTCATCTTTCCGCCCTTGGTGGATAAAGCTCCGTCTCTGGGTTGACGCCCAGAAATGGAAAAATAACAAGATCATGGACATCGCTGTCCTCTCCCGTCTCGAAGGAAAAGCAGAATCCTTCGCACAATTGATTATGGAACACTACCTCGATGAGGAAGCTACCATCGAGACGGACGCAAACGGGACTCTTGTTACCGGCAAAAGGAGCCAATGCGTGGCCCACTTGGAATAGGTTACAGGAGCAGATCAAAACCCACTTCTGTATCGATACCTTGGCCCACGAGTCATTAAGGAAACTCGAGGCCTTGAAACAAAACGGTCACCCTATTGACCTATTCCTACAAAGGTTTGAGATCTTGAGAAAAGAGTCGTATATCGACGATCACCACGCCGAAGTTCTACTGAAAAAGGCAGTAGACTTCAAAATCTACGAACGATCTCGTTTGAATAGCCCCGCCCGCAATTTTGACTACGAAGACCTAGTCATAAACTATAGAACAATAGGTCGGGCATTCGAACAGATTGCGAACGAGCGTGGCCCTCCTCACAGATCTCAACCCCCACGTTCCTCATTCCCTCCTCCACGTGGGCAGCCCCCACACAATTCATATCGCCCAACCTACACGGCAGTAGGAACACAACCGGGTCGCGGTGCGCCCATGGAAATAGGTGTCCAGCAGGCTGGACCTTCCAAGGAAACCAGAACCTGTTTCCACTGTGGCAAACCCGGCCACATTAAACCTAACTGCCCGACGAACCCTTTCAAACGGACTGGTCGTCCACCTATGCAACGCCAGATTTGGGACTGGAACCAAGGCTCGTACTGTGAGCAAATTCAGGGAGAAAACGAGTATCCCTCTTTTTTTAACGAAACCCAATCTCGCGCATACGCACAACGACCACTCCCGCAACCTCCCGTCAGCTACAGTGGCACCAAGTGTAGCAGCAAGGAACCTATGTTTCCGATGAGGCGGAAGCATACTATAGAGACAAATTTGAGGTAGAAGCAAAAGCCCGAGCTGCACAGGCTTTAAATGGACAGCGCCAATGAGTACAGAGGGAACTCAGCGGCAAGAACTTTCTTCTTCTTTTTCATCTTCTCTTACGACATGTACAAGTACCGATTTTCCTATCTCCGATCTCTCCGCTGTACTACGTAAACTATCAATGAAATCTGCGAGGGCGTCTCAATTGAGCGCGGCACCAGAATTAAGTGTACTTAATTCCCTCGTAAAACAACAAAAAATATCGAATATCTATAAACCCACAAAGGTTACGTTAAACCAAGCATCTACACTTTCCTATGGTGGAGAATTTTCACTCGAAACCATAGTATCGTGCAACGTTAACGGCCAGTGGTCGCATTACCGTTTCCAGTCCCTCCTGGATTCGGGAGCGTCGCATACTTTCATAGATCAGGACTATGTAAAACGTCACGGAATACCTTTTTATACCATCGACAACCCCATTAAGATACATAATGCTGACGGTTCGGAAGGAGCAATCGGACCGATCCGTCACGCAGTAACACTGATGGTGGAAATAGAAGGACACTACGAAGTTATAGACGCGTACATATCTAAATTAGGAACTCATCGAATGATCATCGGGTATGACTGGCTATATCGTCATAACCCTGACATCGATTGGGTAAAACAGACAATCACGTTTCCTCGCTGTACCTCCTACTGTAAAATTATGGGCCTAGGACCCACTTCCTCTTACGAAGCCGGCTCAACTACGTACAATAGAAGAAGGACTTAAAGAAAAGGTTCCATTAACTTATCACGAATTTCTAGATGTCTTTTCGGAGAAAGAATCTCAAAGGATGCCTTTACGAAAACACTGGGATCACGCAATCGATCTCAAAGAAGACTTCATCCCCAAGAAAGGACGTGTTATTCCCCTTTCGGACATCGAGATGGAAGAAGTCAGAACGTTCATCGAAAAGGAAGTCAAAAAGGGTTATGTCAAACCCTCCAAATCTCCACAGACATCTCCCGTCTTCTTCATTCCTAAAAAAGACGGCAAAAAACGAATGGTTATGGACTACCGCTATTTAAACGAAGGAACGATCAAGAATTCCTATCCACTCCCTCTTATCCCGCAATTAATTGATCGACTCAAAAACGCGGATCTATTTACGGCTATGGATCTCCGATGGGGATATAACAATGTCCGCATCAAAGAAGGCGATGAATGGAAAGCGGCATTCGTTACCCCTATTGGAGCATACGAACCTACCGTTATGTATTTCGGTCTTACGAACTCTCCCCCCACGTTTCAAACGATGATGAACGATATATTTAACGACATGTATGCGGTAGTCGTCATCTACATCGACGACGTTATGATATTCACATCAAAAAAGACAAAAGAACAACACGAAGAAGTTGTAAAGGAAGTTTTACGCCGTCTCCGCGAAAACGACCTTTACGTAAAACCAGAAAAGTGTACCTTCTCGGCAGAAAAAGTAGATTTCTTAGGAATGGTGGTATCTAAAGAGGGGGTAGAAATGCAGTCGAAGAAAGTAGCTGGGGTCATGGATTGGCCAATTCCTACTCGCTTGAAGCAACTTCAAGGCTTTCTCGGACTCTGTAATTATTATAGACGATTCATAGAAGGCTTCGCACAAATCGCCCGACCCTTGAACGATCTTACCAAGAAAGACGTTCCATTCAAATGGGGTCCAGATCAACAAGAAGCATTCACAAACTTAAAAAGAAAATTTACGGAAGCGCCACTTCTCGCGTATCCTAATCGCGATCAAGAAATGCGCGTGGAAACCGATGCCTCGGACATCGCCACGGGAGCAGTGCTCTCCACCTTATGCAATGACGAGTAACTGGCGACCAGTCGCCTTTATCTCTCACTCTTTTGACAGCGCAGAGCGCAACTACCCGATCTACGATAAAGAATTACTTGCAGTAATTCGCGCCTTAGAAGAATGGCGCCATTATTTAATTGGTCGCGAAAGGTTTGAAATCTGGACTGACCATAAAAATCTAGAATATTGGAAGAAGCCTCAAACGCTTAGCGGACGTCAAGCACGTTGGCACGCGCTTCTTCAAGAATTTAATTATTCTTTCGTATACAAACCTGGATCGTCCAATGGGAGAGCTGATGCTCTATCTCGACGACCAGATCACGGTGACGCAGTTGTAGATCACAATCAAAACGTCACCGTTCTCCCTCCTTCTATATTTATAAATCACGTTTCTCTTTCCTCCGATCTCATGACAAAAATACAAAAAGAATCTAAAAAACATAACGTCGATGCTATAAACAATTTCCTTTTCTACTCAGAACTTAATCTATTCAAAAACGAAAAAGATCAAATCTACGTACCTGAATCTCTACGTACCGAAATCATTACGTTATGTCATGATTCGCCTATTGCAGGACACGGCGGTCATTCTAAAACTATACATACTCTTTCTCGATATTTCTCGTGGCCAGGAGTCACAAAGGACGTAAAAACTTACGTAGATCACTGCCAAGTGTGCGCCCTCACGAAGGGTAAGCAAAATGCACCGGCAGGAAAAGTCATCCCTCTTCCCGCAGCAAAAAGACCATGGGAAGACTTATCAGTAGATTTCATTACAGGCTTACCGCCTTCACAATCATTTACCGCTATATGTGTTGTTGTGGACAGATTCTCAAAAGAAGTTATTTTTATACCAACTTACGATACATGTTCCTCAAAGGATCTTGCTATTTTATTTAGAGACCATGTCTGGTCAACACATGGACTCCCCTCTACCCTCGTATCAGATCGAGGACCACAATTCGTTTCTGCTTTCACCCAAGAGCTTTGTAAGCTTCTTGGCATAAAACAAAAAATCTCTACGGCATACCATCCGCAAACGGACGGGCAAACCGAACGCGTTAACCGAGGATCTCGAGCAGTATCTCCGTGCACGTATGCCGGAAAGAAACAAAACGACTGGGTCGAATGGCTGAAGTTAGCCCAATTCTCTCACAATAACACCGTCACTATGGCTAGCCACTGGAGAAATCCCCTTCAAAGTCACACGAAACTATGTACCACGAATGGGTTTCGAAGGAATCTCTTACGGGTTTTGCAGACGAAATTGGGCGTAACCATAAGAGATTGAAGAAGCGCTGGAAGCTACACGAGAGAGGATGATCACCTCTTCCGATAAAAAACGATCCTTCGGCACCAGAATATTCTATTGGCCAGCAAGTCTGGCTTTCAACAGATAAATTAAAACTTCCTTATACGGCGAAAAAACTCACACAAAAATGGATTGGTCCCTACGTTATCACTAGGGTACTTCCTAACGCCGTAACGCTCAAACTACCTAATTCTGTTCACATCCATCCAACTGTGAACATTTCTCGCGTCAAACCATATAGAGACACGCTGCCTGGACAGCCTAAATCTCGTCCCGACGCTATAGAAGTCGACGAAGAAGGTGAAGAGCAGTTTGAAGTTGATTATATCGCCGCTTCCAGGATGAAAAGAGGCAAAATAGAATATTTGGTTCATTGGAAGGGTTATGATGAAACCGATAGAACCTGGGAATCTGAAGACATTCACGTAACTGCACCGGATGCAGTTCAAGATTTCCATCGTCTTAATCCTTCCGCACCACGCAAGCTTCGTGGTCTATCATTTTCAGCTTTCGCTTCCTTATTCTCGCCTTATGAAAACTTCACCGAAAACGAAAAAACAACGACTCGCCTGGAATTCGAGTCTTAAAGAGGGGGTAGTGTAATAATATGGGAAATTTTCAAACTTTTCAAACGCTCACTTACTTTTCATCTTCTTCACCTCTTCTTCTTCATAAGTCACGTGACTGTGCACGTGACCGTGGAAACATATCACATGATAGGTCTAGAACCTATGACGTCATATGACATCATACCTCATGTGATCCACGACCTTTTAATTTCCGCTCTTCTCACACAGCCCTATTAATCTCTGTCTTACCATACGTAGTAATTTATCACACGCACAGCATGGTCCGTGCGCATTTCCCTCATGTATATAAACTAGCACTTTGACGACTGGTATCCCCAGTCTAATCCACTTGTATCTTCCTCCAACAACCTATTAGCTTCGGCCATCGGTCGTCGTAGGGTTGGGAATATCCAGGACTAAGACTCTCCCACCTGATTCGTTCAGCCAGGACTCGTGTAGCCTGCAAAGCATTTCCGAGCCTTGTGGTTTGTTTTCCGAAAGGGATTCATAACACCTATGACCAATGGCAGAGTCTTGGACTTTGAGGATAGTGACACCTGTTGTCCTATTGTTCTACAAGGAAACCCTTCTTGTAGAGGTCTGTATTGGTGTTGGTGTTGGTTAGACATGCAAACAACCCTTCCTGAGCAGAACCCTGTCTGCATAGATGTTGCTGCTGATTTAGCACGCAAACAAGTAGCGAGAAAGCCGCACAAGTGTGAAGTGATGAGAAGAAGTATCAAAAGCATGAGTGTTGTCACTTCCAGAGTGGGTGCAGACCCTGAAGTGATGTGGAACTGAGAGTAGAGTTGATTACACAGTAAGAAGTGTAGATCAAGGTTAAGGGCTACATGAAGGGCATATGCCTGTATATACAGTATAGACCTTCCTAATCTAGAGCAGGCTTCTTATCATATATAGTAATATAAGATCGCAGATCGAATTACTATGAAAGGAGATCATAGGCATCAGACAAATGAGGAAATGGAATACTAGGCTATGTATGAGAGAATATAGCTGAGGAGGCAATGTCTGTGATTGAATCAGAGGTGAAATACATATAGGTGAAATAGAGGGCTGTGTCACAGCCATAGTGATACATCATCTAGAAGGGTTGTTTAGGGTGGGGTGATGCTTGAGTGAGTGTCATGGGGGAATCCCGAGTTGTAGAAGTTGAAGAGTAGGTCATCCCAGAGTCTGGGAGGGGGAGTAGAAAGAGAAAAAGACATACCCCCTTCTACAACCATAACAAGAATATTTTGTCTCTCTCATTCTTGAATCTGGTTAGTATGGCCATCTGGATCCCTCCCCTCTTCCACATTTCCTGGGCAATCTGCCTTATCACAGAAGCTACACTCCAGGTTGCAAACCTGTAAAACTTGCAGCATGTAAAACTTCTTCACCTAATCATCATTTACCATGCCTTTGCTTCAATTGTGGCACCTTGCAAATCCCTACAATTGTAGTTGACTTGGCATCCTTGACTTCATCAAGAGAGAGACCCTTCATTACCTCTGCTAGCATGGACTGATAGTGCTGAAACATTGCCGAGGATCCCAGTTGGACACCAAACTGTTCCTCTATGGTCATCTTGATTTCTTCCTTGTGCTACTCCTGAATCACAGACCAAGTGGTCCATGTTGTCCCAAGAGCGATGCTCTTCTTCTTCTTTCCTGTCCTTGTTTGTGCATCCATTTCAGATATGTCTTTTCAAAGTTTGAGATCAATTCTTAAAACCACAGTGAAGCTTTCTTACCTGAAGTTTATGGTCCCACATAGCATGCTCCAGAGTTAGGTTTTCCCTCGGTTTCTGGATCTAACTGACCAGAGCCCTCCAAATTGTCTATTGTTTCTTACCTCATGCAGCCTTCCATGATGGCCATCACTCCTGGAGAATGGATAGCATGGTGTCAGATATGCCAGTGCTTTCATGTTGTGATGTAATGCAAGATGGCCTGGCCTCATATTCAGCAGAAACATTCTCAGGTTGAGGTTCTCCAACCCTCATCTCATCTTCTGAACCATGATAGTTGTTACGTTTCCTCCTTTCTTCCCCCTTTTCTTCCCTTCAATCGTCCTTGTCCTTGTCTCGTCCTCTTGAACTCCCCTTGGACCATTTACTACACAGTGAGACTCCGTGTAGTCAAGGCCGACCTTCGCACCTCGTGCATCACTTGTACTTCTACGCCGACCCCACACGGTGGATCCCTTCTATTTCCCACTCCATAGGATCTCTCCGGTGCTGCGGCTTATTCATCCTTTTCCCACGCCTCAGTATGTATATAAACCCACCCTCTGTAGTCGATCCCCCAATTTACACCTACTTGGTGAACTTTCATCATCGCCCCTCCGGACCTCTAAAAGTCGTCGTTCCACTTCGAGTGAACGCTTCTTCTACGTCTCGTCTTCACTCTTTGAGTGAACCCTCGACTACGACTAGGAAGACCCTTTTGTCGTCGAACCCTTGACCCCGCGACTAGGAAGACCCTCTGTCGCCGAACCCTTGACCCCGCGACCAGGAAGACCCTCTGTCGCCGAACCCTTGACCCTAGCCAAAGGGTCCACCTTCGTCCCGTAGCTCTCCTGAAGCTACCTCTCTCGACCCCGGTAGCTCGTCGCTACTCGACCATCCAAGTTAACGCCTGTCCCTACCCGGGGTAGTCGTAACAATAGTTGGTTCCTTGATACTCGGTCTCAGCATAACCCTGTGAGCAGTCAGACATAGATGCAGATTGCAGTACAACCTTTTATTTTCATTTGATATTATATTTACAACCACACAGTATGCTAAGTAGCCTAGGTTACACAATAACAGCAATACCTCTGTAAAATGTAACATATGCCTGGGCCTGGTGACCAACAGTGACCTCATTTCACTAACAGATGCTTACATGTGTAATATAATGCCAGATAAGCTAGCTCATCTTGTTGCCATATGTAGTGGTGACAGGTAGAGTGCAAAAGGCTGGATGCAGAGATGGTGGAGATGAGTCTCTGCATATCACATATTGAACACTGCCTGTCCCAACTACCTATGGCAATGAGATGAGTTAGCCTACCTGGCATTGCTGGTGTCATTTATCTAACCAGCTTACCTGCCCCCATTTGTATCAAATACTCTTCACATCTTTGGGCTTACTACTTACAAGAAAGGGTTTGATATGTGAGGCTGCTGCATTGAATGTTACATCCTTGAAATTTGCCCCATCTCCATGTTTAGAGTGATGTTCCATAAAAAAATCCACCATAGCATCTATCTCTTAATTGGTCCACTTTCCCTTGCCTGCCAAATGCATATCTTGGGACATGAGTGACTCAATGCAGAGACTACTGCTAGAGCTCGTACTCCTGACTCCATTTACATAGTCAAGGCCATCAGAGTGTAATATAGTGCAGTATATCCAATATAAAGCTCAGCCAAGGTTACTAAATCGCAGTAATGCTGCAGATGAAGTCGAAGATCTGACATCTATAGACTCAGCTCTAACTAGCTGAGATAACACACTAGAGTGTTCAAAAAACCTTATGGAGAAACATATGCATTACTGATTTGTGTTATGGCTTGCTGTGTGAAATATGCTATATCTGTGTTTTTGATACTGCTATACTGGCTTCCATCCATCTAAGAATGCCAAAGAATGCCTTCAAACAAAAGATTAACCCTACAAGAGTTACACATGCTAAATGAGTGACAAAAAATATCACAAGAGGGCCCAAGATGACTCTGGTTAGATTGGATGCCACCAAGAATGCTGCTTCAACATCTCCATCACAATCAGCCTAGTCCACCCTGAGCAAGGCTGGGCCATCTGGCTCTCAGTTCACCTTCGGCACCACCTTGTATGCTCTATGGCACATTTAAATGCATTGTTCTAATGATATCTGGTCAAGGCCAGATGCAGCCAATTTAGAATTAGATGAGATACACCCAATTCAACTTCCCCCGAAAAACATATTCATTTCTGATTTTGGTAAACACACCAATTAATATGGTTTTATAGATCTTGAATGATTATCTCTGGGAATGGGTCATTCACAAGGAAGAGTTTCTACAAGCTTTGTTGGACATGGAAGTGCCATCTCAACCCTAAAAATGTGGTATACAGTATGCCATCAAGATGGCATCTATTGGTGTTCCAACTGTTTTGGTTAGCCCTTGTTTTGTACTGGGTGCTGTCGAAATCAGCATCAGAAGCATCCTTTTCACCACATCCAGCAGTAGACTGGTGTATTCTTTAAAGATTCATCTTTTAACTTGGTGTACTATGTGAATCATCCCCCATTTAACAAAGTTTAAATCATACTGCTATAGACTGGGTTTGAGCTCTATCTTGGACATGATGAGGGCCCTTGTCCCACCAGTGGCAATGAACATCAAAATGCTTCTAAAGCTCTGGTACATTTGGATGATGAGGCATGGGAAGACATTGATCAAAAAGATGTTCCGCCACATATTTGTTCACTGGGCAGATCAGATTATCTGACCATGGTTGACATGACTGGTATCCATTTCATGACTGTTAACTATTGCACATGCTCTGGATCTGACATAGAATATCTTCAACTGTTGCACTGCAAGCTTTATCTGGCAACATTACAAATGCTGAGGACCACATTTACCTTTATCTTGCTAGATAACTTTATCTGAGATAATCTAGAGTGTGGAACATTCAGAATGAACTATTATAGCAAGCTCCAAACAATAACCTCCAATGTCTTTCCATATGTTGTACCAGTATGTGTCCAAATCAGTCTGCACCAAATTATCCACTCAGATAGGTCCAGAACTGTTACCAAGAGTTACTTTGGGTTGCAAGACAGTAGAGGCTTCTAAAGCTGCTGAAGTGGAATAGCTTTGACCACCATTCCTGGGGGCCAATAAAGGGGGATCTTGCCCTTTTTTTCCCTGCCTGTCCACAACACAGGATTAATGTGCATGTGTCAGTAAATGAACTTTCTAAGTTAGTGATGATTTTAGTTGACCAGTGCACTGGTTGACTAACATGCCAATAGCTGGAAGTATTCCCATACTGTTATCATGGATGGCAATTTTAAGGCCAAGTATGTGTGAAAGAGGCAGTCTGATGACCAAATCTGGCTCATGGATGGCCTCAGCTATATGGTGACTTGGCCAGAGTATTATGAGTATCTGAAGAAGACACACCACCCTCTGGAGGTAATAGTACCATCCAGGAATGCCACCTATCTGATGACTGACTAAAGACCAGTGGTCAAGTTGCAACAATCACCAAGCTGTGAACCAAGTAAATGCCAGCCAAGGCAAGTTGGATGCAACCGGGATCAGAGGTTCTGCATGTGTGTGGCATGGATGCTTTGTGCCACACTTGGTAGTCAACTTTTAGAAGGGGGAGAGGTAAGCGATATAGGATATGCCTGTCACTCAGATCCACATACAGTGGCTTAAAAAAGTGTCCCAATGTTTGACTATTTTGCAAAGACTTGACATTTGCAAAAGAACCAAAAGGCATTAGCCCTAACCCTTGCTGGGCCATTGATAGCCCTAATCCTTGCCCTGAAGATGAGCCCTTAGTCATGTGAGTTGGTTTTCATGGTACTGAGTTATAGCCATATTAAAAGGATATGTCATTGGGACACTTATTTGACCCTGATATTATCAACTATTATTTAGTAAATAACATAAGGTTCTGATGGATGCTGTGCTTCAACCCTGTCTGATTATGTCACTTACATAACTCCAAATGGTATAAAGAGCAGAGATACCATTCAGCCAACCCTACTTCATTATGAAATCCACTCCCTCCTCTGCTAGAGCCAATATTCTTTTTCTCTCTGAATCTGGCCTTTCTACTAGGCAAATATCATTCCAAACTGGTCTGGGGAAGTCTACTGTGGCCAGGGTTATCAAGGAGATCCACCCAGGCAAGGAAAACATCAAATTAGGATGTCCTTCTAAACTTTCTCCTACTAATAAAAGGTGAATTGTCTCTAGTATTACCTCTGGCAAAGTTGAAAATGCTGTCCAGGCTACCCATCTCATCAATTCTGCTCTCTCTTCTCCTATCTCTGCTCAAACTGTTAGGAATGTTCTCAAGTCTGCATCTCTCAAGGCTGTAGTCAAGAAAAAGAAGCCACTCTTGTCTGTGAAGCATAGGCAACATAGGCTAGCCGTTGCTCTCAAGCACCAACATTGGACTGTGGAGGACTGGACTAGGGTTATATGGTCAGATGAAACCAAGATCAACAGAATTGGGTCAGATGGAAGGAAGTATGTGTGAACTTCTCGATCGCCTATGGGGCGTTTGAGATGTTTTTCTTTGGTTCCCAGGTGCGTTCCTCGCGGGAGTACCCTTTCCACTGTACTAGGTACTCCGTCTTACCGCGTCGCTTACGTGAGTCGGCAACGTGTTTGATGTCATACTCTTCTTGTTGCTGGACGATAACTGGGGGCAGCGGTTTCGGTTTCATCTGGGAGGGGGATGTGCTGGGGTGATAGGGTGTAAGGAGTGATTCGTGGAAGATGGGGTGGATTCCTTTCCACGTCTTTGGGAGGTCGAGCTCATAGGAGGTCTTGCCTACTTTTCACTTCACTCTGAATGGCCCATGTTATTTGTTGTTGAATTTCTTTGTTGGTTGGTTGGTCTGGATGTGAGTTTCTTCGAGTAAGACCTGTTGACCAGTGGTGTATTCGACGGCAGGGGAGGCACGCTTGTCGTGTGACTTTTTCATCGCCTGTGCCGCTTTCTCCAGTGCATCCTTTGCCAAGTTGTGATGTGTCTTCATTGTTTCGGTGAAGGAGGTGGTGGACTCGTTTCGTGCTGGGTATGAGTGATTGCTGCCTGTAGTTGAGCAGGAAGGGCAAGACGCCTGTGGCGCTGGTTGTCTGGGAGTTATGGGTGAATTCAGCTAGTGGTAGCCACTCTGCCCAGTCGGTCTGGTGATGGTTAACATAGATGCACAGGTACTTTTCAACCTCTCAGTTGACGCGCTCCATTTGGTCATCGGTCTGGGGGTGGTAGGCCATGGACGGGTTGGCTTTGATGCCAAGGAGGGAGTAGAGGTCGTGCATGAATGACAACATGAATTGGGTTCCCCTGTCTGAGATCATCTTGTGGGGGACGCCATGGAGTTTGAATATTTGGTCACAGAAGACTGTTGCGACTTCTTGTGATGTAATGGTGTCCATCATGGGCATGAGGTGAATCATTTTGGAGAATCGGTCAATGACAACCAAGATAGCATTCTTGCCATTGGATTGGGGGAGGGGGCCGATCAGATCTACAGAGATGATTTCCCATGGGGATGATGGGATCTTATTTGGGTGGAGCAGTGTGTGGATTGCTGAGGTTTTGGCTTTAACCTTCTGGCATGTGTCACAGCCTTTTACGTATGACTCCATGTCTCTATGTAGTGATGGTCAATAATACTCGCTCATGACTAGGTCATGCGTTTGCCGGATGCCAGGGTGGCTGGCGATCAGGTGGTCATGGTTAGCAATGAGGATGTCCTCTTGAAGTTTTGCGTCGTTTGACACGTATACGAGCGACTTCCAGTGGACAAGTCCTTCTTTGCAGGTCCAGGGTGAGCCCTCCTTTTCTAGGCTGTCTTTGGCAAACTGCTCTAGTTTGTACTGCATCTTGGTGATTCTGGAAAGCATGCTTGCCGGCATGATGGCCTTGAGGGAGACCATGGTGGAGGTTGGTGATGGGGGAGGTGAAAAAAGTGTGTTGGGGAGTAGTGTCTGTGTGGTGTTGTCAGATGTCACCCCCTTTTCGAAGTCTGGCCTCCGGGACAGAGGATCCGCTGGGTTGGTTTTGCCAGGATGGTGGCTGATGACTACGTGATATTCTTGTAGGATTTGTTGCCACCTGGCCTGGCGATGGGTAAGGTCTTGAGGTCGGCGGAAGAACTTGAGGTTCTTATGATCCGTCCAGATCTCGATTGGGTGGGCAGCCTTGAGGAGGTATTGTTGCCACTTGTTAAGAGCGAACATGATGGTGAGCATTTCTAGGTCAGCTGTGTGGTAGTTCCGCTCAACGTCCGTCATTGAGGGAATGGGAGATGAATGCGATGGGGTGCCATACACCGTCATGTTGTTGAGAGAGGATGGCACCGATACCAATGCCAGAACCATCGGTTTCGATGTGGTAGGGGTCATCGTGTCAGCATGGCGAGTGCTGGGATGGAGGAGATGGTGTCTTTGAGGGTTTGGAAGGCCTCTTGGTAAGCCGCTGTCCACTCGAAGTCTTTCTTCACCAATGTGAGCACGTTTAGGGGGTGTGCGATCGTGGCAAAGTTCTTTATGAACTGTCGGTAGAAGTTGAGGAATCCGAGGAAACCTCTTAGTGTCTTCTTCAATGTGGGGGTTGGCCAGCTTTTGATGGCTTCCACCTTTTTGTCATCCATCTTTACCTTGTCTTGTGCGACAATGAGGCCAAAGAACTCGGTTTCTTGGACTTCGAAGTCGCACTTGTCGTGACGTAGGCAGAGGTGGGCGTCCCTCAGGATTTGTAGCATTTCGCATACTACCCTTCAGTGTTCTTCGAGCGTCTTCGTGAATATCATGATATCGTCTGTATAGACAACCACTACGCCTCGGTCCACCAAATTCTTGAACAGCGCATTCATTATGGTTTGAAACATCGCTGGGGAGTTGGTGAGCCCAAAGAACATCACGAGCGGCTCAAATAGACTGCGGTTTGTTCGGAAGGCTGCCTTTCATTCGTCTCCTTCGGCCATCCACATGTTGTTGTAACCCCATCTCATGTCGAACTTGGTGTAGTACTTGGCCGACTTGAGCTTGTCAACCAGTTCATTGATGAGTAGGAGGGGGTATCGGTTTCTTTTTGTTACCACATTTAGCTTGTGGTAGTCTTGTACAGGGTGGAGGCGTCCATCTTTCTTTTTGATGAAGAAGAACGCCAATGCAAAGGGGGATTTGGAGGGTCATATCCTTCCAGATTTGAGGTTTTCCCCGAGGAAGGTGTCAAGTTCTTTTTGTTCACTGGGATTTAGTGGGTAGACTTTACAGTCTACTTCATGGTTTCCTGGGAGGAGTTCGATGACGTGATCCCAAGGATGTCTTGGGGGTAGTGCATCGAAACTTTCCTTGTCGAAGATGTCCTTGAACTCATGGGTGTACTTCAGGGTGGCTTCCTCAAAGGTTTTCTTTTTCTTTTGGGCATAGTCTTTAATGGCTACCTCTGTGGCAACATTTTGATTTCACATGTATCCTACTACATCGAGCTCGAATAGTCGGTCGCCTTGTGAGGGCATGTAGTCTACATCCACTTTGTCCTCCTCCTTGTCTACATTGTTTGTGATGTGATCTCCCTTACAGTGGAAGGAGATCCTGCCCGTCTTCCAGTTGATGGCTGGGTTATGCGTCTTCAGCCAGTCATGTCTGAGAAATATCATGTTGGGCCCGAGATTTGTCACAGCAAGGGCCAACTGTTCCTTGTGGTCATGGACTTGGAGTTCGAGTATCACGAACTTTTCTACTTTGCCTCCGGCATTCGGCATGCCATCAGCATTATACATGGTGAGGGGATGGGGGAGTGAGTGAGTGGGTACCCCCTTTTCAGCCACGAACTTTTCGTGTATGGATGATCCGGTGCAACCCGAGTCGATCAGTGCCTTGACTTTGGCAGTCTGACGATCTGCGAGGATTACTCTGACGGGGATCTCCAACGAGTTTCGTTTGGTTGATTGGGGGGAGGCTTTCTGGAACTTAGGGGCATGTTGTAGATCATGAAGGACCCAGTATGCGTCTTCGTTGGAAAGCCATCGGAGGTCCTGTACGAGGTCCTGAGACACTTCGATCGTCCTGGTGTCATGGACAAAGGACCTAAGGTGGTGGATGCTTCGTTCTACATCCATGTTTTCCACCTGGGCCTTCATCCAACGTATGGACCAAGGGTCCAACGTGTTTAACCAAGAACAAGAGGATGTCTCTTCCTTTCATACTTCTTTGGGGTGTTTGTGGGGTATCGTGTTGGCGTTGTTCGGCCCATTGTCTCATTTCACAGACGGTGCGAACTTTACCTTTCACAGCATGATGGTTACGTTTTCAACTGGTGGGGTGCCAGGGAGATTCACACAGTTTTCAGTTTCAGTCTCATCAATGCTCAGAATCACAAATTTATTGTTTGGCAATGACTTAAGGGGTACAGTAGGTCGACTGGTATCTACTGTACAGGCTGAAAACCCAAATCGTTCATTACATTGGAGGCGTATTCTACAGGCTCCTCCTGAGGAGCTTCCGCCGAGTTCATCATGGCCCTAATGGCTGCAAACATGTCCAGGGACACTTCCTGTCCATTTACAGTGATGCTTCTCACCTGCGGGTGAGGGCAGGGGGGTGGTCTGCACAGAGCCACAGTTTTCTGCACTTTCGGTATAAACTGGCCGCACATGCTTTATCGAGCTCCATAGGAGTGCCTTGTCTGGGGAATGTCCCGGTTTGCTGAGGATGCGGGTGCACAGCAGGCACTGAGGGGGGAGGAGTGGTTGTTGGTAGGGCGTAGCAGGGGTGAGGTACGAATCGCGGGTTGTAGGTGGGGCCAGTCATGTAGATGGAGGTGGCTTTCTTGTGCTCTGCAATGGCACCAAGCACTTCCTCTGCCCGTACAAGGGCCTGTTCCCACTCACAAATGTTGGTTGAGTTGATGAGATCAGATTTGTATCTCTCAATGTACTCCACCAGGTCATTCCACACCTGGTGGCATATCTGATTGACAATCATGCATCCATTGATCCGCACGTCAAATTTGGCCTCAATTGCTAATTGGTATAGCTGGGTAAAGTAGTCCTCAACAGCGTCCTTCCCCTGTCAGAGGGAAAAGAGCTTCTGTTTGGCTTGCCTGGCGAGGCTGGTGGGTTGGAATGTTTTCTTCAACTTGTTGGTGAAGAATTCGAAACTCACGAGGGAGTAAGCATTGCCCTCAGAGAGTAGGTTGGAGAAACAGCCAGCCGCGTTCTCACCACGCATGTACGAGAGTGTGATGAGGATTTTTTGGTGGTCGGTTGGCTCTGTCTCAAAGCCACTTAGGTAGAGGGTCATCGTGTGCCACCATTGCATGAACTTTTCCTTGTTCCCATTGTAGTGTTCTGGTTTAGAGGCCAGACTCTTCCCAATTCGGGGGAAAGTGGGAGGGAATCCACGAGCTGGCACCCTTGGGTGCCCAGGTGAATTCGGGTGGAATGAGGGCAACAGCAGGGATGGCAGAGGACGGGAAGGAGGAGGGCCCGGCTGTGGGACTCGGGGTGTTCTGGTGGGGGATGGAATGTTGACCCAAATGAAGCTTAGAGAGGAGGGGTCCACATGAGGAACCTTGATGGGGGGCGGTGGTCCAGCTGCTTCTGGGTCTGCCGCGAACTGCTGGTGCCAGATGTTGTATTGGAGCACCAACTGGTGCAAATTGTATTGTGCCACCTCGTGCTGCAGGTGGGCAGCTACCAGGAGGTATAGGGCTGGTTGGGCCAGTTGGAGGGTGGGGAGGCCCTGAGCTGCTGCCCCCTGGGTGAGATCCATGAAGCTCCCTGGAGCGGGGGGAGCAGCAGAGATGGGGCAGCTGTATGGAGTTGGGACAGTCGTCATCATGGCAAAGTCCAGCGAGTTGGGCGAGACGGGTGATTGTATGTGCACACCGGATAAGCATCAGCGAGTAGGTGGTAAGGGTGGTGTGGACGACTAGGCTATACTCACGGTGAGCCCAGATGTAACGGCGGTGGAAAACTTGGTACGAGCGGGTCTGCTCAGGAGGCAGCTTGAAAAAGAAAATGGCAGGAAAGACCGTGCACTGTCAAAAAGTGGAAGAGTCGAAAAGTGGGGGAACTGGAGGATAACTTCCTTACTACAGGAAGGTGCTACACAGAGGGAAGGTGAGATAAACCCCCTTGTCGTAGCTATGTGATGTCATGGGTGATCATGTGAACCTGAGCACACTATTGTAGTGCCAACGTACGCTTGGGTTGACAACCACCCAAGAAGCGGGGCTAGTGCTCTATGCCTGATAGCAATGTTATCCTTATTTAGAATGCCAGATGAGCGTATAGACAAGCACCTTGATGAGTGCTTTACTTGAGTGTGTCACGAGCACCAATGGATTCCTCTAAGCCTGAGGTCCGGCAAAGGGTGAGCAGCAGTGAAGAGCCCATGTGCTCAGAAGTGAAGGGGGGAGAAACAGTGACTGGTACCTCCTTGTCTTCTCCTGCAGTCGAGGATAATCTTGCGCTAGCCACCACCTAGTAGGCTGGAATTATGCTTATTGCTAACGAGAGTCCTCGGTTCCTCTGAGGATGGATGCGGGGAGGGTCTGAGTCGGAAATGGGAGTGGTACTAGCGGGCAAAAAGTTTGCACCAACTAGGTGAAAGCGAGTAGGGAGAGAGGGCTAGAAGTGTCCAGAGGCGAAGAGCCTGGGGACGAGGTAGTAGCTTTGAAATTTGAAAGGGAAAGAGCCTTAATATCTCAAGGGGCGCTAAGTGCACTATCCAAGAGAGAGAAAAGGAATTCCAAAGCTACTGAATACAGATGTTGCTATGCTACTTATATACCACCTACGGTTTCTTGGTTCAGGGCTGGCATGGAAACTACTAGAATGTTCCATATGACGTATGGTGACGTAGTGGAGTCCAGACTGTTCTATGGGTATAGGGTTGTGACATAGTCTGACTACTGTGTGATGTATGATCTAGACATAGGGTCTAGGTATGAGGTAACTACGTAAGTGTTTGTGGGATCGCTAAGTCTTAGCTAGCTACATTAAGCTTAGGTAAAAATGTCATGGTTGTTTCACAGACCCTTTGAAGATATCCAGTGCAATTATTCCATCAATAGACAATGCTGGCAAGATGAAGAATCACTCCCCATGAATGAATGTGTCATGTTGCACACAAAATTGTCTGAGTTGGGACCATCCATTTGTCTGCTGGTTCATATGATCATCTACACTTGACTCGTCAATCCAAACTATTATGAACTGATTAAGGCATCACACCACAAGACTTGAACTGCTCGCAGGCTACACGTGTCCTGGCTCAATGGATGAGGTGGGGAGTCATTGTCCGAACTATTCCTAACCCTACAATGACCAGAGTAGTCAAGGCAATGAGTTATTGGAGGAAGAGAACAAGTGGATTAGACTGGGGATTCCAGTCGTCAAAGTGCCACTTTATATATGTACAGGATTGATGCACAGACTAAGCTGTGCATGTGATAAATTACTATGTATAGTAAGACGGAGATTAAAGAGGCTGTGTGAGAAGAGTGGAAATTAAGAAGTCATGGATCACATGAGGTATGATGTCATTTGACATTAGTGATGTGCTGGGCCCAGCCTGGCCCCAAAGCCCTGGCTCCAGCTCAGCTTTCAAGGGCTCAGGCTTGGAAAAATTGAAGCCTGAGCCCCTATTGATGGCTTGCTAGGGCCCAGGGCCCAGCCTGGCCTAAGCCCCGGCTTTATTTGTGTCAGAGTTTAAATTCAACATATGATAGCAATATGAGTGACACGGGAAAACTACTTTAAAATCAATATATTAACATCACTATCATCCACCTCAAGAACCACCTCTTCATTAGTATCCTGAGACACAGCTATATCTTCATTACCATACTCTGACAACACTGAGGAATCCTGTAATTCATGGAACAACAAGTCCTGTCGGATAAGGGATTTGAGGCATTGAAGTGCTTCGATAATATTAGCATTGAGTTGATTCCATCATTTGGTGATAGTGATAGCAGACAATGAGAATGCCCGTTCACTGGATACTGAAGTAGCCATGATTGAGAGGTAATCACGAGCTAAAGAGCCCCACACAGGATACCTGGCTGTATTGAGACCCCACCACTGTATGATCGACATACCTGGGGCTAGTTGATCCTTCGAGTTCAGGTATCCATGAAATTCTTGCAGCCAAGGTTGTTCATGATCAGCATGCATTGAAGGTATGTCATTGTCTTCATCTTTATCTTTGTTGTTCGACAGCTCATGTAACAATCGACTAATTTTGCCATATGCCACCGTTGTCTGAAGGAGCTTGACTGGCTTGGTGACAATGGCACCATTCAGTTCCAGGTATCGTTCCTTGTACTATAGTGAATCAGCAAAGAGGAATATGTATATACTCACAACAATATTGGATAGTAACATACCAGCTTCTCCACATGTTTCATTGCGTTGTCATACATATGTACTCCCCAATACTTGTGTATATGATTGGACTTTTGGATGGGATTGAGCACTATAAACCATTAGCAAACTGCAGTGTAACTCATTACCATGGTAATATACACATCACCATAATATATGCATCCGAATCTGCCATCTTCTCATAGTAGTTTGTGACCTTGTTGACCCCAGCCTCAAGTGCCAGCCAGATGTCTAAGTATTCTGCCTTTAAGCTTCGTGTGTATCATGCCTTGTGCAAGGATTTAAGAGCTGGGAGGGCAAGATGAGTGGGTGGGCCACTGTTGGAGGTGAAAGACTGTTGTGTATATTCAGCCTTTGTGAGCAAATGCAGTAGCTGCGAGACATGGTCCCACTCTGCATCCATTAGTTGGAGATCCTGGAGTTTTTGACACTTCTCTCAATTCCTCTCAGCTCCAGCCATTTCATGCACAAATATATCAACATTGTCTCTGAGCTTTTCAGCACAGTTAAGCATCAGGTATGACAATGACCATCCGACTAGCATGTCAAGAAAGAGTTGAAGAGGGCGTTGTTGGGGCAGATGGTTTGGGCCATCTCATTGTTGAATCGTCTGAAACAGTTGCTTGCATTTGGTGGATGAGCGCTCCTGAGTAATGTTCTCAGTAATGTTCTTAAAGAGTCCCTGATAACATTGAATGTCACCTACCTTGACACAAATGGAACAGATCACCCCTACTTCATCATGCTGGGCCCTGTGCTCCACAATTAATTCTACCTCAGGATTCTTGGGGTCGTATTCCTGGGATTAACTATGAATGTGCAGTAGTGCTTGTGTTGCTAAATTAACAATGTGGGCAAGGCAACTTCATATATATATTAGCAATGCTTGAACAGAATGATACACTGTATCAACACCTACTGAACTCGTCTTTTTTTGGTGTTCCACTTCTTGCCTGTCATCTGCTTGATTTGTATTGCGAACTTGCTTGCCATCGTGTCCATATTGCTAGCATTATCACAAGTAAGATGGCCGATCTGTGATATCAAGTTAGTTTTAGTAGTCTGAATGTCAAGGTTTAAACCTTACCTTATGTGAGATCCCAAGGTGCTGGATGACCTTGTATAGGGCCTGTTCCAATTGAAACCCATTATGTGCATTGTTCATCTGTACGAAGCTGAGAAGTGCAGTTTTGAGCTCCCACACACCTGGTGAGGCTTCCTACATCCATGACCCAGTGACCGTGAAGTAAGCATTGGTGTTCGAAGCTTGCCATGCATCACATGTTAAGTTTATGTGGCCTTTGACAGTGTCACTCTACAAACGACTTAAATACATTATATGGTTAACACATGGAATTCTTACTTACCAATAGTTGTGACTGTAGTTTTACCATATGCTCTCTGAACATGTTGATTATGAGCGTATGAGTATACTTACGACTTGGGATCTTAACACTGTTGGTCATCGCTAGCGCTGCAATGTTAATCATTTTCCTGAAAGAGGGATGCTCAAGAGCAGATATTGGCTGGCAAAGAATGAGCTTGATAGATAGGTCTAGATTCTACTTTGGATTACCTGATCTGTATCTACCAGCCATTCCACAGTGGCAGCACGAAAGCGCTCATTGCTGTATTTTAGTGGGGTTGGCTAGAGATGACCATCAAGTTAACTTTGCCGAGTGCTTTGTGTCTTGTCTTTCTGCATCGTTTGGTCCTTTGGAAGCATAGACATGAAACCATTTTCTTCCACCCATTTTAAATACTCGGCCTTTTGTTGAACATTAGCACACAATGAACAGATCATAAGATGGTAGTACATACCCAATGGCAGGATTGCAAATGCCGCTGCAGTGTTGATATCTCAGCAACGAGAGGTTTCCTATGGATCCAGGATATCACCATTTATTAGTATTATATGCAGTTAAAGAAATGGACAATACAGTACGAGCAGCACTTGCAGTTCCAATACTTCTTGCCATCGCTGTCATGGACAACAGGCTCGTCGAAAAATTGGTCAACATCACAGCCTCGTTGCTCTCGACGAACCTTTTGAGGCTCATCAATATCCATGACTTGGATATCTGCTTGTCCATTGGGTAATGAGATCGACAAACCTATTGAATGTTAGAGGGTTAGCCTATTGGAGTTCTATGTGCCATGTACTTACCATTATTGTCAGCACTGGTTGATGTTGCTACACGTTTCACTACAATGTGTTACTTTGGTCAGTGAGGCAATGAATTTGAGAATAGTGCAAGTGTACCTTTGCCAATGGGCCCGAATGGTGGTGTTTCCTCATCATCTGTGTCAGGATTGTCAGCCCTTTTGCACTTTCAGCCCAGAGAAGTTGAAGGAAAAGATGGCGGGGGAGAGTCATCAGTGTGGGAGGGCAACTCAGGCAACTCATGGGGCATACTGTCAAACTCATGGGGCACACTGCCTCCAGCCCCCAATGGGCCTAATTTGGGTGCCTGGTGTGAGCGAAGCTCAGGTGTGGCCACATTGTCAGCATCTCTGAGCCTGGCCAATGGAACAGTTGCCCGTTTGGGTTGAGCAGCTATGTTGTCACTGGTGGCAGCATTCATTTCAGTGGTAGTACGTATACAAGGCGAGTTGGTTTCACAGTTCACACCAAATAAAGTTTACAAATATTACTAATCAGGCCCCAGCCATAGGCTCTGGCCCAGGGCTTGCTAAAACTGAAGCCTGAGCCCTAAGCCCCATTAGACCCCTGCCCAGGGCCTGGCTTAGCTCAGCCTGAGAAGGTAAAGTCTAGGGCTTCAGAGGGCCCAAAGCTGGGCCCGGCACATCACTATTTGACATCATAGATTCTTGTCATATCCTGTGTAATTCGACAAGTCCAACTCCGGTACTCTGTCCATAACTCCGGCGTATTCTCCCTTGGAATATGTCCTCATACCCTTGGACTTGTAATACCCTCACTATAGTATTCATACTTCTCCTTTCATATATAATCTATGCTTCTTCATCCATCCTAGTCCTGCCTTATAGTTGTCTCTGACCCAGTGTCTGTCTCGCTTAGGAGCACTGCTCTGGCAAGGTCCCATCTCTGTCCCATTACCCATTACACCTTATGAACTCCATTACTAATACCTTCATTCCGATTGTATATAAACCCTCTGTACTACTCCTGTAAAGTCAGTTCGAATATCAACTCTGAACACTCCTCCTGTCTCCTGTCCGAGTCTTGACAACTCACTCTGACCCTCTGCTCGACTTGATGTTTGACTATGTTGAGTCCAAACCTCTGATCCTCCTACGTCTTCGAAATCCGGGACATTGGACTCGAGCAAGGGCACACCACATAAGATGAAGCCAAGTCCCAACACCCTCAAGTAACTCTGGTCCTTCGGAGTTTCATCAGAATTGTCCATTCTTAACAATTCTAGACCATATCATGTGATTGTTCCCATGGTCACATGCACAGTCATGTGACTTGATGAAAAAAGGAGTTGAAGAAATAAAAAATAAGTGTCTCTTCAAAAAGTTTGAAAATATTTAATATCATAACACAAATAAAGCATTTCATCAAAATGTCCCCATATTCAGCTTGCCAAATTGTGTGAAGCAGCTCATTTCTCTCAGCTGCTGTCTTGCAAAACTTTTTGTGAGTAAGTTGGAGGCAATGAATTGCATGAGATAGGGTTACTGAAATGACTTTCTCCTTTTCTCTCTTTTTATTCTCAAATCAGCCCCTGAATGACAGCCTGACTGACACTCACAATTACCCTAGGTAGAGAATGCGTCTGGACCTGTGACCAGACTACGTACATCATGGAAACTGCCTAGAACATTACGTAATCCTTCTAGCACATTCCACACTGGCCCTATAGTCAGTCTGTGCGCCCCCCCTATGTATATAAAGAAGTACACTTTGTAGTAGTTATGCATCTTTGGAATTGTCCTTCTACGCTGCAAATATCATCTCTAGGGGTGACTCATAGTGTTGTGGGCCTTTTTCCTTTCAAATTCCAAAGATAATCCTTGACCACCAGGCACTTTGCCCCCTGGTCGTATTCCCTCCCCAGTTACCACCTCACCGCTGCACTTTGCAGGCGTGCTTGCCCTCTCTTCATTGCCTACTCCTCCCCGCATCCATTCTCAGAAGAACCACAACCCCCTGTTAGCATTAAGCGTAACACCCAGCCTTTTGGTGGTTGCTAGCACAGAAGCACATTGCGACTGCAGGAGAAGATAAGGAGGCTTAGGTCCCCTTAGATAAAGAAACTCTTACACATCGTGTATCTCCCACTTCCTTTGTTTTCACAGTGCCTCCACCATTGGCAATCATACTTGCCCATGTTACACACGTAGCTGGTTGTTGGTGATCATACTTACCCATGTCACACACACCCCTACCCCATCATTCCACATAATTCCAGGCATGCTGCCAAGCACCACCAGGTCACATCCATCCCCCGTCATCACTCGTTGCCGGCCGCTCCTGGCACGAGTTTCCTTGGCATATCACCACCATGCCCTATCCCTGCCATCCGCGCCTTAATCTCTTTCATCACTTGCTTCAGCGACTTTGGAACCCCAACCACCTACTTGTTGAGTTACTCACTGTCCTCCTCCACCACCTCAACGACCAGTACCAACAATGAGTTATTTCAACTCCCCTTCTCAGACCCCCACCCCATCCTGCCAGAGTACCTTCGGAGAAATGGCGGCAGCCCTGGAAGGAATCAGGGTTGATACTACCCCTACTCCCGCCCCGTCCATCGAATCACTGACACCAATATCCGCCTTAACATGCTAATATATGATGAGAGTGACAACCTTTATATAAACTGCACAACTATGAATGACTGTCTGCAGTACTGATCCTGAGCTGACAAAAGGCTGAAGGGACATACAACAGCAAGGGGCATCCTCCAACCCCCGATTCCCCTGGGCCTCGTCCCCACTATGCCCACAAACCCCTTGCTGCACCAGAGGCACAATGTCCCACCCATGGACCCTGTTGGGACATGGTTCACCATGTTCAATGCATGACAAAAAATCTATGCCTGAGCAGGATCGGTGGCTGGCCCGCCACCACCACCACCTGCTAGCCTTGTGTCATAAGCCATCCCCCCACAAACGACACCACCTTGATGGCTGCTCCTGTCGATCCCATCATCTCCTCCATCCCCCGGAACCCCCCACACCTCAGTGCGAGGATTCCCTAATATCTCCCCGAAGCTGGGAAAATCTCTCGCCGCTAAACCAGAGTACTACAACGGTGACAAGAAAAAGTTCGTCTCATGGTGGAGGACCATGAGACTATACCTGTTGGGTTTCAAAACTACCCTGCAGGACTATCAAAAGATCCTGATCGTCCTCTCGTACCTCCGCGAAAGCAACTCCACGGGACAATTTGGTGACCTTATGACGGCACAAGGAGCTGTCCATATCCTCACCTTCACAAGCTTTGAGGAGAAGCTCAAGAAGAACTTCCAACCCACCAATCTCAAGCGGGTGGCACAGCAAAAACTAATGGCCCTTAAGCAAGGCAAAGACATGGTGAAGGATTACTTCACCAAGCTGTACCACTACACAGAGGAAGCAGAATTAAATATCAGGTACAACGGGTGAGTGATGGTGGATTTGGTACGATAAGCCATTCATTCGGACGTGGTTGAGTTTGTCAAAAGGAACCAGCCCCACCTGATCAAGTCCACCGACGTCCACTCCTGGGAGAAGGCCCTGGTCAGAGCTGTGGACATTCTGGCTGAAATCACAGATCAAAAACAGTCGGTCTACACGACAGGCCCAACATACTCCCCAAGGTTCGTCCTTCAGCCCAAATACACTCCTCCCACTGGTCCCCCTCCTGCTGTGGCCGCTCCCATAGCAAAACCACACCCAAACATGACTGGAATGTTCCCTGGTCAAGGAGCACCCATGGAGTTGGACAAAATGCATGCAGCAGGGATCTGCTGCAAATGTTCAAAATCATGGCCATGCGCTGAACACCCACCCCGCCCTCGCCCTCGACAGGCGAGAAGTATTATGATAAACGGGCAGGAGATAAACCCAGAGATGTTCTCACAATTACACACCATGATGACAGACGCTGAACGAGCCCCCAATGTAAAATATTCCCCTGATGTAACAGAAGACTCATCTTTTCTCCCTGTACAGTAGACAGCAGTCGACCTACTATACAAAGTAATAAGTTGCAGAATAACTGATTTTCCATTTTGTGTGACAACGAGACTGATGACAAGGAGGAACAGGTGAACCTCCCAAAAAAGAAAGTCACACCAACAACGGAGGTTCTGGCGAGCCCCCAGACAATGAAAATCGCCAAGCGTCCTAAGGAAGAGCGAAAGGTGGTGTTCCACCCATTGGTGAAAAAGGACAACGGTCCAAATGACGCGAGTACAATACCTTGCAAACGAACAGAAAAGAGAGAACCTGAATGAAAGGAAGAGATGTCCTCTCGTCCTTGGTTAAACACAATGGACCCCTGGTCCATACGTTGGATAAAGGCACAGGTGGAAAACCCAGAGGTCGAGCGGACCATTAGACACCTGAAGTCCTTTGTCCACGAAACCAAGACAATCGAAGTGTCTTGGGACCTCATTCAGGAACTCTGAGAGATGACAATGGAAGACACGTACTGGATACTGCATGACCTGCAAAACCCCCCCCATTTAGAAAAGCATCCCCATGCACAACAAAAAAAAATTCACTTGAGATCCCCATAAAACTCAGTACCTCAAGTGGAGAACAGGTTGAAGTCAAAGCACTCATCGACTCAGGGTGCACAGGATCATCCATTCACGAAGACTTCATTGCTGAAAAGGGGGTGCAAACACACTCATTACCCCGCATGCTCACTGTATACAATGCCGGAGGCAAGATTGAAAAATTTGTCATCGTTAAATTATGGATCCAGGACCACAAAGAACAGATCACCCTAGCAGTAACCAACCTGGGGCCCAACATGATCTTCCTCAGTCACGACTGGCTGAAACTCCATAACCCAGCCATTGACTGGAAAACCAGAAGAATCTCCTTCTGATACAGGAATGACCATACTACCACATCAGTGGATGACGAAGACAATGAACCGGACAAGGACTTTGCCCCTTCTAAGGGAGACTGGCTATTCCAACTGGACGCCGACAAATATCTACAGAACATCGCCACAGAAGTAGCCATCAAAGACTATGCCCAAAAAAAGAAGACCTTTGAGGAAGCGGCCCTTGCGTACGTCCACAAATTCAAGGATGTATTCACGAAGAAAAGTTTGGATGTGCTCCCACCAAGACACCCTTGGGACCACGCAATTGAGCTTCTCCCTGGAAACCATGAGGTGGATTGCAAGATCTACCCTCTAAACTCAGGAGAACAAAAGGAACTCGACACATTCCTCAAAGAAAACCTCAAATCCGGGTGCATATGACCGTCCAAATCCCTATTCGCCTCCGCATTCTTCTTCATCAAAAAGAAGGATGGACGCCTCCACCCCATACAAGATTACTGAAAACTCAACACAGTGACCCGTCGTAATCAATACCCCCTCCCCCTCATCACCAAACTCATCAATAAACTAAAAATGGCAAAATACTACACCAAGTTCGATGTATAATGGGGTTACAACAACGTATGGATGGCAGAAGGCGACGAGTGGAAGGCAGCATTCTGAACGAACCACGGGCTTTTTGAACCTCTCGTGATGTTCTTCAGTCTTACCAACTCCCCAGCGACGTTCCAAACTATGATGAACGTGCTGTTCAAAGACCTAGTAGACCAAGGTATAGTGGTAGTGTATATCGACAACATCATGATATTCACAAGAACCATTGAGGAGCACTGTAGAGTAGTACGAGAAGTACTACAAATATTAAGAGACACCCATCTTTACCTCAGACACGACAAGTGCGACTTCAAGGTCCAGGAAACTGAGTTCCTCGGCCTCATCATCATGTAAGACAAAGTGAAAATGGACGCCAAGAAGGTCTCCACCATCGCCAACTGGCCAGTCCCAACCTCCAAGAAGACACTCCAAGGTTTCCTCAGATTCCTCAACTTTTACCAATGTTTTGTCAAAAACTTTGCCATGATCACATGCCCCCTCAATGCACTCATGTCAGTGAAGAAAGAGTTCACCTGGTCCAAGGACTGCCAAACAGCCTTCGAAGACCTCAAGGCAACAATCACGAGCACCCCCACTCTCGCTATGCCAATGGATACCAACCCTTACCAGGTCGAAACCGACGGCTCAGGCATCGGCATAGGCACCGTGCTCTCCCAGAAGCATGATGGGCTTTGGCATTGCCTTCATCTCAAGGTCCCTAAACAACGCGGAACAAAACTACCACATGGCCAACTTGGAAATGCTGGCCATCATCTACGCCCTCAATGAATGGTGCCAGTATCTCCTCGATGCCACACACCCCGTGGAGGTCCTCACTAACCACAAAAACCTCCAATTCTTCCACCGCCCTCAGGACCTCTCCCGCTGTCAAGCCCGGTGGCAGCAGATAATCCAGGAATATTCCTTGGTTATCACTCACCGCTCAGGCAAGACTAACCCCACTGACCCTCTGTCCTGGAGGCCAGATTTTGAAAAGGGGGTGGAACTCAATAACACTGCTCAGACCCTCCTCCCGGACACCCTTTTTGCCCCTCCCTCATCACCAATATCCATCAGCACAGTCACCCCACCTTCCATTCTCTCGAAAATCATGAAGTTGCAATACAAACTCAAGAGATTCACGAAAGAGGGCCTCACTAAGGAAAACACCAACTGGGTGAAGAAAGACGGACTTATGACATGGAAAGGACTTGTCTACGTCCCAAATGACGAGAAACTACGAGAAGATATCATCGTAGTTAACCACAACCACCCAATCACAGGACACCCCGGCGTGAAACGAACATGCAACCTAATCATGAGCAAGTACTACTGGCCATTGCTTCACAAGGACATTGAGAAATATGTCAAAGGCTGCGACATCTGCCAGAAAGTAAAAGCCAAAACAACCCCACTCCATACCCCCCTCCATCCCAACAAAATCCCATCCTTGCCATAGAAGATCATCTCTGTTGAACTCATTGGCCCACTCCCCCAATCACAGGGAAAGAACGCAATACTGGTCATCGTCAACCGCTTTTCCAAAATGATACACCTCACGCCAGTGATGAATACGATCACATCCCAAGGGGTTGCAACCATATTCTGCAACCAAATCTTCAAACTTCATGGCACCCCCCACAAAGTCATCTCTGATCGAGGGACACAATTCATATCCTCCTTCATGAAAGACCTTTACATGCTACTCAATATCAAGGCCAACCCGTCCACTGCATATCACCCCCAGATAGACGGACAGACAGAACAGATGAACCATGAGATCGAAAAGTACCTACGGGTGTACATAAATCATCATCAGACTGACTGGGTGGAATGGCTTCCGCTTGCAGAGTTTGCGCATAATTCACATATGACAAGTGCCACTGGAGTGTCCCCCTTCCTGCTCAATTATGGGCAACAACCTCTTCTCCCAGACAGGCGAGTCGAAGTGAGAAACGAGTCGGCCTTGGAATTCACAGAAAAAATGAGAAAACACCACAAAGTGGCTAAACCCACACTGGAAAAGGTGGCAGAGATGATGAAAAGGAGCCATGACAGACGTGCTGCCCCATCGACGAACTACACAAGCGGTCAGCAGGTCCTTCTCAAAGGAACCAACATCCAAACAGACTGACCCACAAAGAAGTTCAACGATAAGCATTATGGCCCCTTCAAGGTAAAACACAAGGTAGAGGAAGCGTCACATAAGTTAGACCTCCCCAAGACATGGCATGGAGTTCACCCAGTATTCCATGAATCCCTCCTCACCCCCTACCATAAGGAAATGGCCAAATCACAGGCAAAACCAAAACCACCACTGCCGGTGATCATCAGCCAAGAGGAGGAACACGAAGTGCAGGAGGTCGTTGACTCAAGGAAACGCCAAGGAAAAACAGAATACCTCGTCCACTGGAAGGGCTACCCACACGAGGAGCAAACTTGGAAATCCAAGAAAAATGTCGCCAACGCTCTGTGACTGGTGGAAAAGTTCCACATCACCAACCCTTCCACCGTACGATCCCTTGCCATGGTATGCGACTGTCCTCTCTGCACAAACCAAACGACCCTCCTCAACGATGCTACCTTCTGCTCCTATGCCGCCTCACTCAACCACCTCCCCAATAGCCTTTTTAAGATACCCTTACCCAACTCACAACCACTCATTCCCAGTGTACTGGTCAACCAGGAGGTCAACCCTTAAAAAGGGGGTAATGAAACAACTTTCTCCTTTTCTCTCTTTTTATTCTCGAATCAGCCCCTGAATGACAGCCTGACTGACACTCACGATTACCCTAGGTAGAGATTGCATCTGGACCTGTGACCAGACTACATACATCATGGAAACTGCCTAGAACATTACATAATCCTTCTAGCACATTCCACACTGGCCCTACAGTCAGTCTGTGCACCCCCCCTATGTATATAAAGAAGTATGCTTTGTAGTAGTTATGCATCTTTGGAATTGTCCTTCTATGCTGCAAATATCATCTCTAGGGGTGACTCATAGTGTTGTGGGCCTTTTTCCTTTCAGTTGCGATAGATACTTCAATGTTCTGGACATCTAATAGCTGCTGTTGGATCTCGTCAAGATAGAGAGTGGGATTTGCATCAAGAATAGATGAAATATATGCAATGTTGCCATGCTGCAGAACTCGAGGGCGTCCCTGACCATGCTGGAATGGTTCCATGACTTGTCCAAAGTTCCGGTGTAGCCTAAGAATATCATACACAGTGCACTCAGAGCAGCCAGCCAGCTCTGCTATCTCCCGAGCAGACTTTCTGCCTTCATAGCGCCAGACAACGATTCGGTTTCGAAGCTGTAGGTCAAGGTGAGGTGCCATTGTAAGCGGAGCGGTCGACGTTTCAACGATCAAGTCTCGGTCACACGCGGCTCAGAAGTTTTATTATTTTTAATATGACATTTGCATCCTAATTTGGATATTTCTGGATATAAAAACAAAGCCAAATATGTCGGATGCAAATCGGCCACTGCAGTTTCTTATGCAACACTCTGTAACCTCAAGTGCCTTTCGATGTTTTCTGTCTTTTTGCGGGGAGCCGTTCGAACACACACGTTCGCACCGCGGTCGGTGCGCTATCTTGCATCCAAAGTGCCACCCAAGGCACCGTCGCCCGCGCAGCCACCGCCCCCGCCAGCAGCGTCAACGACTTCCGCTCTCCCCAGCCTCGACTTCGACCCTGCTCAACGCCCGGAACAGACAGAAAGGACGGAACGCACAGGCGCAAAGTCTTCCAAAGATTCGCTTTCTTCCATAGAGCGACGCCGGAGGTACTTGGGAAGAGTCTCGCTCGGTGTCTTGGCCATTGCCCTTGGTGTGCAAGTACTCTATCTCGGGCGAGATTGGGAGGCAGATGAACTTGCAAACAAGAAAATCGTATGGTTTTGATTAGTTTTATCCCTGCCGTGATTATGATGTGTCTTCTTGGCTGGTTTTGATAGAGGATCGAAGATGCACCTTCAGGTCGGTGGACCCGGACCAAGACACGATTCACGGACATGTTCGACGTATGTCCCTCTGGATGATATTTTGTGTGGGGTCTGTACTTACGTCTATTCGTAGTACTTCAACAAGCCAGCATGGACAGAACTGCTTCCTCCACCACTTCCGAGTCCCCACCAAAAACCTTACACCCTTCTGGTATCTATGGATGACCTATTAATAACCTCCACCTGGGATGTAAGTCCCCAACACTGCAATTCCATGAACGACAACATGACTTGTTCCACAGCGACAAAAAGGTTGGCGGACAGCCAAGCGTCCAGGTGTTGATTATTTCCTTGCGTATCTATCTCAGTTTTATGAAATTGTTATATTTACTACGCAAAATCACTACGTGCGTTTATTCGCTCTATTACACGCGGGGCCACCGCTAACTGTCTGTGTGGTTCATAGACCGCCATCCCTGTAATTGAGAAACTGGATCCGTATAATTTCTTCATCACCTACAAGCTTTTCCGCGACGCGACGCGCTCCGTGGATGGAAAGGTTGTTAAAGTGAGTTCGCTCGCGTTGCACCCTACCCAGGTCTGAATTTGTTGTGTTGTTCGCACAAGGATCTCTCTTACCTCAACCGCGACCTTTCGAAAGTCATCCTGCTCGATGCTCACGAGGAGCATACCTCGACACATCCTGAAAATTCGATCGTGCTTCCTAAATGGACAGGTACTCCTGGTGACAAGGGTCTCGTTGCTATGATCCCCTTCCTCGAGAGTATGTTTCCCGTTTTCCCCATGCTGGCGCGCCATTCTCATGTTCATCTCCCCAGCGATCGGCATTTACAAACCCCAGGATGTCCGCCCGATCCTTCAGGCTTACCAGGGCAAAGACATTCCAATTGAGTATGCAAAGAATGAAACTGAGGCGCGTGAACGCCACATCGCTGAGTGGAAGAGCAAATCCAGAGGTCTTTCCTCTGGAGAATTTACCATGAGCTCCTTGTTTGGTGTGAACCCCGATGTAGGCATCTCGAATCCCTGCCCTCCTGTCTCTGCGTTGATTCCTCCCGCTCGCTACAGTCCTCCCATTCGCCCATCCCGCCAACGTACCTCGAACAAAAGCGCGCAGAGGCACAGCGTCAGTACAAAGAAGAACAGGCCTACATTGCAGCTCACAAAGGCGAGTTTGACAAGGTGTTGGACGAGGAGAGACAAGCAATGGCTAAAGAGATGTCTGGGTCGCTGCTCGGCCTTCTTGACAATGTGGCGGGCAAGAAGCCACAGGCTACGGAGGACTCCAACAAGATCACTGCGGGCGGCGGGGGAGCACAGGTGAAGCACTAGTCAACCATGCCGGTGCTGGGACGGCTCCAGTGTATGGCGGGGCAACATAGAGGTACTGTAGTGGTGACGTGCTCATTCATTGTCCATATAATCTACTCTCCTCTCACGACTGAGTTACACACATGATCCGATCGAAGCTTCCGCAATCACCGATGAACGACCTCTCCCCCCGCCAAGATAACCGCCACACTCTTTATACTGTGCAACCATTGACACGTTTCAAGAATCCGAACACATGGAAATAATACCGATGGGGAAATTGGAAGGACGGTGGCATGCCAAACCGGGCCCGTGGTTTACTTTCTCGGACGTCGATCTACTGATCCGTTAATTTCCACGAGAGTCGGGCAGATACGGTCCATACCTCACTATCACTGAGTTCTGAACACTTCGGCCACGAGTTGCATTTGCCAAGCCTGTTTCACCAACGCATGAGTCACCGCACTAGTGCCAGTCAATCATCGAAAAACTCACATGGGGATCGCTCAACCGGTATCGGATGAGAGCGATGCCGTTCTCGTCCATATGAACCCCCGCCAGCGGCTCGTTTGAGAGCGACGTCAACATCGTCTCTTGGTAGGGCAGCGTTGCTCCTGGAAACCATTGTCTCGCGGCTTTTGAAGCGCACGAGGCCTTGATGATTTTTGGCAGAGAAACGACGTTGGCCTCGTTTCCATCCTCTTCTGAATCACCATCACAGCTATCACACACCAAAGGAATCCTCGCAGGGTCGAACTCCAACATGTACAGTTCATGTTTCTCCCCTATGAGGCCCCCCGAGCGTCCTCCGATGGGCCGTCCCAACAGCAGACGGCTTCCGCTCACGCTAAAGAGGAGCTGTTGCGGACCACAGACAGTGAGTGCTCGCGTGTTCGCAGGTCCCCAGGTATTCCAAGGAACAATGTATACCCCATCGTTGTCTTGCTGGATGTCGGGAAAGGGCGGGACGTGAGGCAAAAAAATGTCGTTCCATATTACGAGAAGACGGCCCGGATCGGTGGCGGCAAGCACGGAAATGCGACCCTCGAGGGAGGGCACGAATGTTGGCCCACGCGAACCGCCACCCTGGGTATACACGGAGTCGGGAAAAGGGGATGTATGAAGGTGAGTGGATCTCGGCATGCAAACAGTGAGCATAAAACGCGCTTGCAGGTGCAGTGGCTTGTCAAAATCCGCATAGGAATAGACTGCAATGCAGGATCCAGGCACCGAGAGAACTAAGAGTCGGTCAGAGTCAAGAAAACAGAAATCGTCCAAATACGGTTGTTTGTCGTGCCGTTCGAGTATAGACTGACAGCAGTCAGTGAGACAGATTAGAACGGTGCTTCAGCCTCATGGCTGCAAATCCACTCACCGTCGTCCTGCCTTCCTTCCAATTCCAGACTTGCAGTAACGAAAAGAAGCCGACTCGGTAACCATGATCAGATTTGAGCATGGCCACAAAATTCCCATTCACTTCGAGTTTACTCTCAGCAGGTTCAACCCCGGACACGCCACCGTGCGGGAGCCCAGCGGATACCAAGGTTCCGCGTGCAGCGAGCGGATGAGGGTCTCCGTGAGCACCTGAAATTGTTCGCAACTCGAGGTGACACGCTGGTTCGCCACGTGTTGCCACCCCAATTCTAACGCTAGCACACACCAACAAGTCTTGCCAGACATCTAGGATTGGGCGTTCGGGGAACAAGAAAGGGCTGCGTTGGGTTGAGTGTCTCCCGTGCCCATGTTCGCAGTGTCTGCGAAGGCGTCGTCGCGTTGCAATCAATGAGTCGCGCGGCAAATTTGCCACGGGCGCGATATGTGGCACCGAGCCACCCGTCCGCAAAGAATACGCGAGGTGGTTTGTCGTGTCGAATGTCATAGGTATCTAACGTCGTCGAGTCCACCTTGACAAAGTCGAACGTGTCTAACGCCCGGGCCTTCTCCTGCAGAAGTAGGCGGCGTCTGTGAATCGGTTGGTCGTCGTCGCGTAGAAGACGTAAACAATGAGCGGCCAAATTTATCTGATACTGGAGTTCCATCGACGTCGAGATGATGTTTCGGAAAGAGCGACATGTCTGGTAGAGGTGAGGTGAGCGTTATGATATGGATTTCATGTGGCACTCACCTGAACACAGCGACGAATATCTTTAACGGACAAATTTTCGAATATGCGTACATGCAGCTCGGAGGGAAGTTCTAGAATAAAGCACGGAGGATGAACTCCTGTGGTTGACTCGAAAATCGCCTGAAGCATGATGCAGCAAAAGGATGGCCAGACAACCTAGGTGGACGTCCGTGTTGCCAGCAGGTTTTACCACTGAGAGACCCAACAAAGACCCCGGAAGCCACAATGGGACCAACTTGGGGAATGTGACATCCTTGCATACAAAAAAGCTGCCCACTGGCTGGATTGAACAACCGACCTCACCATTACGAGTGGCGCGCTCTACCACTGAGCTAAACGGGCATAGTGCCAGTAGTGGCTCGTACATATACACACGCACGCAGCGACTATTCAGGCCGCACATTCAAGATCACTTGGGACTTGGAAGCGGCATACTGGACATAACCACCGTAAGCTGCTTCAGCATCGTGGTACAGCGTCCCGAGTAAGGACCTCTCTTGTTGAGTGAACCCGTCTATCACCCACTCTGTGTCGACAAATTCGAGCCTCTTGTTGAGGAGTCGCCACAGGACCGTCTATTTCCATTGCCTCCAGACCTTGGTCTGGTTGGGGAGCAGTTCGCTGAGGATTTCCGTCGGTTCGTCGGGCTGAAGAACGAGGAGGACGAAGACCGCTGCGGTTGTGCGCATGCCCATAGCTGTACTTGAACAAGATCGGTTTCTTACGTCCAGTGTTGAAGAGAATGTTGCGTTGGATCCTTGTCCAAGGTGGACAGCCACGACGATATTGTACGTCCAAGAGATAACGAGTGAAGTGGTAAACACAATTGGGCCGAATGGAGAACTTTTGGGGACGGAGCAGCTGGGCGATGAATGGGATACAGTATTAAGAAGGGCGAAATACGACCTAATACTGGCGCTGGCTGGAAAAAAAAAAACTGAGAGAGAACCTGCCATGGGTGATAGAGTTCACGGCACCCTCCGCGTGCCCTTCAGCAAGACGATCATCTGAACCAGAGGATACCATCGCCAGGAGGGATCAAGATTGGTGAACACGAGCTTTCCTGAGCCGATGACGAGACAGGAGACCCCAGTTGCGAGGATACCCCAGATGATCGGCGAGAACAGATACCATTCGTCAAAGACACCACACGCGACGCAGGTTCCAATGCTGACGGCGATAGGGATACTGGCAAAGACAGGGTAGTACACATTGATGCGTCTAGCCAAAGATGACGCTCGAAGTGGATTATTCTCAATGGATACGTCGCAGAGGATAAAACCATCTGGTACCCGTTTTATGTATATACGATCCTTTTCATGTACCCCACATGTTACAAGGATCAAATGTTTACCATACGTGTATAGGTGGTTCGCTGAGGAGGCAGTAACATATGGGTAGGGCTTCGAACGGGGTGGCGATAAGCCAGACGGCGAGTGTGAAGTTCAGCGAACAAGACAAGAGATTGAAACCATTCGTCGTGCGTCTTGGACTTGAAACGAGAAGGAAAATCCAGCGAAAGGAAGATTATATTCGACGGAGGTACGTGAGGATGTACACAACCATGGAAGAAATCTCATATGATGAGAGGCATCGAGGCATGGATGGAGTGGCGTGATGGATGATGGACGATGGACACGATGATGAACGCGGTGGTCTGATGAACAGATGACCAAATTCCACCCGACGTGCAACATGCAAAGATACAGTCTGACTAAGCACCAACATGTTCGCCTCGCTTCCACCACCTGGTCTGCATACTCTCAACTAGACCACCCCTCTTCTTCCACTCCACTACATCGTGTCCTCTAGTTCCACGAGATGCAGTCAAAGTATGTTGCTTCGCCTGCTTACTTGTATTTTTCTTACTCTTGCCTTATTTCTAGTTCGGTGGATTCAGGCCAAGATATTAATCCAGACGGACTGCCGGACCTCACTGACGAACTTCAACCAGATAGGAAAATTACCGTCGGGAACGGATCGTTTGGTGTCGTGTACCGTTGTCCTCGCACAGCGAATGATGAGGTGTGTGTATTTACACATGGACTCATCGCAAATTCAACCGAGCGTTATCTATCCCAAGGTCGCCGTGAAGATGGTTATTATCCCCTTCTGTGGTGCTAAAAGAGACAAGTTGACACGAGTGAGTTAACGTGATTCGTATTCACTCAGCATCAGCGAGGTATGGCTGACTTGTCGCCACTGCCAGAATCTGAGACGTGAACTTGGGATTTGGAGAAGACTAGACCACCCCAACATCGTGCCACTCCTTGGCAAAACATCTGGTGTCGGCTTTGGATCTGAGCATGACTGCATGGTCTCGATGTGGATGCCAGGAGGGACCCTCCCCACGTTTATCAAGGCCCAGGGAGCGATGCTTGTGGCTTCTCGTGTCCAACTTGTTAGTGCATAGTGATTCACAACTCACATCTAGATTATACTAACTAACGAAACCACAGATCGAAGACATAGCAAATGGGCTCAATTATTGTAAGCTGAGAAATATGGGATGAATTGCATATACGATAACACGCTCGAGCAGTACATTCTCAACATATCGTTCACGGTGACTTCCACCCCGTGGGTTGTAGCCACCTGATTGTCACACTGTATGAACTCATCCAATCTTTTACCATGCAGGGAAATGTTCTCGTCGATGCACAAGGTAACGCATGCATCACCGACTTCGGACTCTCGCAACTGCTCCCTGCGGATGATGGCATGTCTTATCTTCGAACCTTGTCCGTTCACCCAGGTGCCGTGATGTGGGCTGCTCCAGAGCTCGTGTATCCGAAGCTGTACCCAAACTGGAACAAAGATGGCAAGCCTAGGGCTACGCTCAACAGCGATATCTACTCTCTGGCTAGTATGATTCTGTTTGTATGTTTGGCAATGATTTACGAAGCGGCTTAATAGCCAACTCATTTTTGGATTTAATTTGCAGATACTCTCTGAGAAGATGCCTTGGCCGGATGTACCGACGGCCTGGAAACAACTCGAGAAACGTGAGGTCCCGCAGCGCCGGGAGTTCTCTGCGATTTCCGATGACGTCTGGAAATTCGTGAGGAAATGTTGGTCTCCGATGGCGCCCGACGTTCGGCCGTCAACGCAGGAGGTTTTGTCATTCATATCGGACAACCTAAAAAGTGTGACAACGTTGCCACAATGTGGTTCTTCTACTGAGTTAGTACGTAACTAACCATTCTTTCCGGTTAGCGTCGCTCGGCGTCACATCTAAAAATGTGATTCTCTTCGGCGAAACCGGCGTCGGCAAGAGTTCGGTGATCAACTTGATGGCGGGCCGTGATATCGCGTTAACGTCTTCAAACCTAGAGGGTTGCACGCTAAATGCTCAGGAGTATTCTTTTCCGCTTTCAAATTCAAACACCTCGCTCCGCATCTTCGACACGGTCGGGCTCGAAGAGTCAGACATTGGTTTCAATACATTTATGGGCGCCATCGAAAAGGCTCTGGAGCTCGTTGTGTCCCTGCACAAGGTTGGTGGCATCGATCTCCTCCTCTTCTGCGTCAAGGCCGGGAGACATACCACTGCAATGCAGCGAAACTATCGCCTCTTTTCCGAGATTTTGTGTAACAATCGGGTGCCCCTCGCCCTCGTCATCACACACCTGGAAAATGAAGGCGTCATGGAGAATTGGTGGGAGAGAAACGAACAGACGTTCAAGAAGTATGGGGTCTCCTCTGTCGCACATGCGTGTATCACCGCCCTCCCGGCTCACGTGACATTATACACGGAGAAACGGAATCAGTCGCAGAAGGCTCTTCAGAAACTGTTTCATGATGCCCTAAGCAGTCACAACCCCTCTTACATCCACGACATACGAGATTGGCTCGCCACTTTTACTGAGAAACTTCAGCCACTTTTGACGAGCAGAACGCTCCTCAAGAAAAAAAGAAATAGTGAAGCAGCTCGAAACACGTTGCGCGCTTCCTCGTAGCGAGGCGCAGAAATTGGCGGAGATCATCATTGCGAAAGGGTGATGTTTTTGGCGCAGCAGCAGCATTGCAGATGCAGATGTTCTTTGAACGAATGAGATATGTAGATCGTATCCCTTAACCTGGTGTTTCGATTTTACTGACATGTATTTACTGCCAACGTCGATCTCAACTAGGTACACATAGCCTTGTTGACAATTCGCATATATTATGTCGTGTTCGAGGGGTTTTGAAACGATCGAGTAATAAGAAACAAGTTGTTGATTCGAGCGTATTAGACAAAATTCTACAACACTAGACCACATTTATACTAGGACAAGGCCACGACCGCCCGGGAGGAACTCGTATCACAAACCCAGACGAAATCTGCTCTCGAACGTGTTTTGTAACTTATCTTGTACTGTACTGTATAAAGTTTATCGCGGAGATTTGATCATCGAGCGGTGTTTCAACTATATCATACTTTCGTACAAAAAGCAATTGGGCAAGCGATAAGCGAATTCAGACCAACACCTCGCTCACCCACCACCGAAAAAAAAAAAGAGATCGCCTTCCTGTCCTCGAGGATATCGTTGAATCCGGTGAGACGTCGACTGCGACATATCCCTGGTTCAACGAATTCTTGACGGACTCTGGTATGTACCCGCCCAGACCTTTGTCTTAAATTTTTTTTGCCTCGGTAATATTTAAAGACATTCTCGTCGGCTGTTCAGTAGCCCCGTGGGTGTCGTTGAGTCCGGCGAGATGTCGACTGCGACATATCCCCGGACTTTACGAGTCCTCGATGGGTTCGGATATGTATGTACGTATAATACAACGCCTCTGTTCAGTCTGAACCATCTTTTGTAGTTCAATTGCATTCGCGTCGTTCAACCGTGTACAAGGAAGGGCCATGGAAACGTCTCGTCTCGTCTCTCTCTCTTGTTATCGTGATGGATACCATCGATCGCACCGATCTTTCACATGGTCCGCGATCTGTCTTTTTCGGGGATAACGTGGGCGGAGGGGGGAAGGCGAACGTTCACCGAGTCACTCATAAGCACGGTGGATACTCATGCACATGGTTAGTACTCGGTCGCCAATCCTAGTCAGCGCCTACGTCGCACGCCCAGTTGGATCAACACAGTTACATCTTCGTGGCGTCCACGCTTGAAACCCAGCGGTCATATTTACTTCCAGCGCCATTCTTGGTAGAAATTATCTCGATCGAGTGTGTGCGCCCGCTTAGCTCAGTGGTAGAGCGCGTCACTCGTAATGATGAGGTCGGTTGTTCAATCCAGCCAGCGGGCATCAGTCAGGCCCTTTTTTAAAAATTTTATTCGCATGCTGCTTATGTCCACTATCTGAGCCCATCTATTCGACGCATATTTCGTTGCAGGGATCATAGCTGCTGTGCTGGATTTCGCGGGCAGATATGATATTGGGAAAAAAAAAAACATTTGGTATACTATACAAATTTCAGTCGAGATACGAACGAACGAACGAAACGAAACGAAAAAAAGGGGGACACACGGAAAAGATACATGTCATCGAACAACACCTTCCGAGAATCGACGAGACAGAGGGAACAAGGACAAAAACGAGATGCAAAAAAAAACAACCTGCGCGCTCGACGCGTTCCTAAATAACGTCTGGTGCGTGCGCACACGGGGGTCAACGACCAAGGTCCCCTCTGCCCCGTGGAGTGAGACTCGGGTGGAGGGTGTGACACAAGGGTGAGAACGCCGCGTGGGATCTCTACGTCTCTTCAAAGACATACAACCCGTCCAACTCACCACCGTTCACCAACCCCGCCCTGAGCGTCCCGATTCCCCCATCGGCATCCACGTCCACGTCCACACTCGTCACCGTCACCGACGACGGTGGAGACGCAGACCCCGTCACAGGCGTCGATGTCGACGTCGATGTAGAGCGCGGGGATCGCGACGAACGCAACACCTTGTCCCCGCGCTCGCTCGTGCGCGTACAGGCACCCCGGCGCTTGGACGGCGATACCGACACCGAGGACCCCTCCATGCGTAACCGCTTCTGCTGCTTATCCTCCCCCGTCGATCGCGGACTCGCACCCTCGCTCACTTCGAGTTCTTCAGAGGATCGTTTCCGTTGACGTGAAGCCGGCGTTGTTGTTGCGTCGAGCATTTCCTTTCCTGTTCCCGTCGCTGTTGTTGTTCCACCACGCGTCGACATGTCTGGCACGGTCGTCGTACGAGAACCCTTTACCGCATTGTCTGGTGTCGTTCGTTCCTCACTCCCAGGAGCTACCTTGGCCCTCTTTGGCGGTGTACCCACACGTGTCCCACCACCTGCAGTTCCAGCATCACTAGTACCTGGACCACCCGGGACAGCATCCCCCTCTAGGTCATCCGACGACCGCTTCCGTGGGTTCAGTCTCGGCGGCGCAATTTTTATGTGTGTGTGAGGATGAGTGGGGGTGTGAGGACGTGCATGCACGTGGGCGCCTGCATCGACAGATGAGTCTTCGCTCTCCTCCTCCTCCTCCTCTTCTTCCTCGTATTCTTCATCTTCATCTTCATCTTCGTCTTCGTCTTCATCTTCGTCTTCATCTTCCTCCTCCTCCTCCTCTCCTCCTCCTCCTCCTCCTCTTCATATACTTCCTCCTCCTCCTCTTCCTCTTCCCGTGCCAACACATGCCTTGGAACCGTATGCACTTCCTCGAGCGTAATCTCTGGTGGCTGACGTCCTTGCTGAGCCCCGCGTGCGTGGGGATGTGATTGGTCCACGACAAACGCCTGTTGGTTCGCGTTCGCATTGCTGTTTGCATGGCCATTCGAACTCGGAGCCTGTCCTTGGCTCGGTACCGTATGTCCCGCCGCCATGTTCGCACGTACCGTCGCCCGTTCACAAATCGTACACCGACAGTGATACAACGGCGCACAAGCTTCTCGCCATACCTGTCGCATTACGTCACATCCAAATGCCACACAAACGAAAAACAGCATACACGTACGTTTTTGAATGCCTCGAGGCTATACTGCGGCATGTGCGCCAGCGTCACGGGGATGTATGGGATGGGGTGGATTAACCGCGGTGAAGGGAGAACCGGCGAGATGGGGATCGGAATGACCACTGGAGGTAGTGGCTGTTTCCGTGCTGTTGCATCACGCTCGCCCGTGCCTTTGTCCTTTTCGTGCGCAGGGGGAGGCGACGGTGTCGTTTGCAACGTCGTCGTGCTCAACACTGGGCTTGTCGTATGGGATCCACCGCTCCGCGACGATGCACTGCTTGCCGAGTCTTCCTCCCGCTCCTGTTCGCCGTCCCTCTCACGTCCCCTTTCCCTCTTCGCTGCGGATGCCGCATCCCGGTCACGGTCCCGTTGCAATCCACCAGTAGCCCAGTCCACTCCATCAAACCATATCCCAGGTGCCTTTATCTCGGACAACACTTCCTCCAGCCCCATCCTCGCTACCCGAGTCGCTGGATCCCCGGCCCCGACGACTCCACTTGTCCATTCCATCACACACTTGCGGACAAGGTTCGTCATCGCTGGAAGTAGGATCAGTCGGAGTTGTTTTTGGTAGGCGTGGTAGGCTTGTTCACAGAGTGCAAAAGAAGGGGGAGCGTGCGCGCGGACGGTGGTTAGGCGGGGGTGGCTGTCGTCACCATTGGACCCGTTAGAGTCGTTGGATACGGGGGAGGTGGGAGAGGTGGGAGTATTAGGTGAAGCAAGGGACGTCGGAGTCGCCAAGGCAGCCACAGAGGAGGATGTCACAGTCCAAGGACATGGATGCACAGCTTCGACGCGCACCGTCCGACGAACGGCACACCCCTCACGCACGTCTTTCGTCCGGATCTGGCTCGCTCTCCGTATCTTCGCCTGCGTCGCGGACACCCCCGCCTGCGGGCCATGCGTAGCCGTACCACTGATCAGCCGGATTGCACCAGTGTCCGTCGAGGATGCGTGTGCGTGCCCAATCGGCGATGGCGAGCTCACGCACACCGCCAGCATCTTCTGTCAACGAGAGCAGCTCTGGGTCTTCGTCCTCCTCTGAGCCCTCATACTCTGAGGAGTACGCGGACCTCGGAGAGGGCGACCGCGAGCGCTGTACAGAGCGTGGCGAGGGCGGTGAAGTCGAGGTGCTGCGATCAGGACTGTTCGTCTCTCCGACAACGACAGGGTGGTGTGCAGCACCGGCGCTAGGGGGATTGTGCGCAGAAGCATGTTCGGCGGCCTGATTGACGATGGGGGTGTGAGGTGTAAAGTCGACGCCCATGCCCTCGCCAGCCCAGCGTGTTGCTGCGACGGCCTGTTCCATGAGTTCGGGCATTTTAGTCTGGGAACGGAGCCAGAATTTTTCCCGCGCCACGGCAATCACTTCGGAAATCGACCCCTCGCCAAGGTCTATAAACGCGTCGACGGTTTGACGCGTCTCCCAATCCGCAGACGCGTATTTCCAGGGGGGATAGCGGGATTGGGTGGTACGATCTTTAATGGAAGTGGAACGAGACGAGTTTGGGACGAAACGCGGACCTCCGACGGCTTCGCGGTCGCGAAGACTTGTGGAGATGCGTTGCCATAGCCATTCACTGCGACAAGAACGGCAAGTCGCATCAACATTGGGCCAAGTCTCATCATCTTCGTTGTCTGCACAGCATACCATGAGAGCAGGATTGAGAGGGGTGGTGTAGGGGGTGTAAGTGGTGACGCCCATGTTGAGCTGGGCTGGTTGACCGTATGGCTGGTGGTAGGGGGTGAAACGGACGGTGTTTCCATGCATGTCGAACTGGGGGTCGGTTTCGGCAGGAGGAGCTTCACGGAGACATAGACCACAGAACGAGTTTTTACGGTGATCGCGGCAGAGAGCGATGGAGCCCAGTGTTGGAGTTATGTGGGTTCTCCTTGCGACAGCAAGCCCGACGGAAGAGAAGGGGGAGTTAATTCGACAGACAAAGCAAGAGCGGGCGGTCATTTGACGAAAGTGACGAAAGGGGGATATTCGATATGGGAGCTGAAGATGAGCAGGGGCAGCACCGCCTGCTGCGCCGGAAAGCGGAGGTTGGGGACGGACGTATTGATAATGGGCGAGAACGTCATGGGGATCGAGGACGGCACAGGCCTTGTTCCAAAACAAGTGTGTCTCGACTGGGACACGAATAGGAGAAAAGGATAAGCGCGTCTGGAAGAGGAAAAGGGCAAACGGGTACATACGCGCTGCCGCCCAGGTTGGGGTGACCTGCATGAGCTTTTCGAGAGCAATTGCATCACGAAAGGTGGCGTAGACGATTCTGGGATGCCAGAGTTCCTTTGCGTCCCAAGTGAGGGGGCAATAGCTAACAGGCTGGAGGTCGAGGAGATAGTGTGTCGCAACGGCCCTGATTATGGAGCATTGGATATGCGGGAGGATGATGAGAGTGGCGCGGACTTACCTGACGAGTTCTGGTGGTAATTGCTGCCAAGATCTGTGGGTATACTTGCCCTTGTAGATGTGATCGCGGGGAGAGAAAGTTGAGGGTCGTTGTAGGGGCCGACGAGGAGGGGGTCAAGTGAGCCGGGTGGATTATCATTTTGGCCCGCGCAGTGTGACCTGGCCGTGATTAGCGTACGAACGACAGCCGGGGGAAATCCAGACATGCTGTGACGACGTCGTGTCACAGCCATCACACTTTCACACGGTACAGCCACAGCGCACGGACCATCCCACCACGTGATGTGGACAATAGGGATCTTATCTTATCTTATCTCGGACAATAGCAGTTACGTCTGATCTCGTAACCATCGACCGCATCGCCTAAATATCCGTCTCTCCCCTTCTAGAGTTCCATTTCCATGGTTATCCACTGTCAAGACATTATGAGCGTCCGTTTCATCTCACACCTTTTCGTCCGTCGTAAACAATCCATGCAGGCCATGGCCCCTCCCTCCCCTGCACAATCCCTCCCTCCGCCCCCTCCCCCACCCAAAGACATCGTCTTTCCGCAGACAACCGACACTGATCCCCCCAGGGGCGTCATGAAACCCCTCCCCATCCCCCAACACGACCACGTTATCCACCACGCCATGTCCTCTACAGATGACCATCTCCACTACCCCGCCGCCTCCACCCCACCACCGCAAGCCCCGACCAGGGTCATCCTCCAGGGCCGCGTCGACCTCTCCCCCCGTCTTCGTCTCTCCCCCGAAGAACGCCTCAAGCGCCGAGTCTCCGCCCAACGTCGTCGAGAACGTGAAGAACAAGAAGCCCTCCGCGAAGAACAAGAACACCAAGCACGTCGAAGACGCGAGAAGGAAGAGTCAGAACAGAGGGCACGCGAAGACGAGGAACGCAGGAAGGCCATCCTCCGGGACCAGCTCCGGCAGGCTGCCGCACGCAAGGAGAGAGAAGAGCGCGAAGCCCAGTCCACCGAAGAACGTCGTCTGCATGAGATCAAGGAACGAAAACAGATGGCACACGAACGTAGATTACAGTATACCCGTGAAATGCAGAAGTGGCGACGCGAACAGATTCGTCGGGCAGAGTCCGAGTCGAGTGAAAAGGAGGAGGAACGCAAACGCTTGGCGGAAGACAGACGGTCTCGGATCGCACGCCTTAGCGAGGTAGTACTCCAGGACGGGTCCACCGAAGTATTCAACGGATGGGTTACGATACAGACACCTGACCATCTCGCGTGGAAACGTCGTTATTTCATGTTTGATCTTGCACATTCGCAGTTGTCCCTCTGCAAAAATCAGCGGGTAAGCAGGACATATCTGCCCCTGCCAGTGTATGCGCATATACTCACGTCTGTCCTGCGTCTGTCGCAGGATTCCACCCGCTCTGTGGACCTTGTTCACTTGGACGGTCGCGTCGAGAGCCTCAACGAATGGTACGAAGGCTTCGAAGAGCTGGAAGCCATCCCACACTCGCTTGCTGTCAAGTTTGTTGACGGACCCGACTTGGCTGATGTACGCAGATACCGAGCAAGACAAGGCACGTTCTGCATTCTCCCGTCTTGTCGACGCACCGTCTCACTCGCACATACAGGACAGGTTGCTCGTTCTCCTCAGTGAGGCGGCAGGCATCATCATATGACGATTAGATTACTCCCTGAACCTCTTATGATTTATCTCTATGTAGCTATATTATAGTACTGTATGCGTCTTTCAGGATACCCATTTCAACGAGGATTCACCATTGTTGTTGTCGTATTCTGTGTTTCATTACTCCCCTGCAAGTTGATACAGGGTAAGGTACCACCGCATGTAAACATCACGTGCGTAAGTGTTACTTCAAGTCCGACAAAGTTCGAACGTTCAGCGGCTGTGGCTCACAAGAATGCCGTGTTGACTGCCGATCGAGCGGCTCTTGAGGCAAACAAGGCACATGCTGCAAATTTCTAATGGATATAGCTGGGATATAGGATATAGGATACATAGAATAATTCATTTCAATCCCAGCCTCCTTGTTTCAGTGGACTCCTCATTCATATCGAGCCAAGTGCAAATTCTATCTCCGCTATACACAGCAATCACGGCACCTTAAACTGTGCACACAGAGTCACCTCACGTGATGTTGAATGAGATTTCGCATATTGCCTGAGTACAAAGTTAAGTAGAAGTAGTACAAACACAACAAACCCGCCAGTCTCCAGTAAGTACGTCAAACGATCGTCACCGTCAACAATGCCACAACGCCATCCTGTGAAATACCTCAAGAAAAGCCAAGCATCAGTCCAAACGGTTGGTGAACAAAAATGAGTACACACCGTGATTGATACCATTCGAGCCAGACGCCAACAATCCTGTGATATCCTGCGCTTGCGTGTTGTACGACACACCTCCAAAGCTCGTTGATCCTACCGCGCCTGCAACCAGGTTGTTCCTGCCAGCGTAAGTTCGGGTCAACACCAATAGATTGCAAACCAAAGGGGAAGAGGTAATGATGGGGAACGCATGGCGTACCTGCCAGTGTCATACCCGTCCGGTTGGATATTGTGGTTGTTCGTCGCGGACTAGTCAAACACCATTCAATATCAAAAGTGGGACATGCTGCGATGTCTGCCTTACCTCTTCCATGGATACGCTGCCGAAACGTCGATGCCACAATAAACGATCACATTCTCTCTCTCAAAAAAAGGTACAACACCGCATCACTCACGCTAAAAACAACGCGCCACTGTTCGCCGACGGGCCGTTTTGGCGAAAGACCCTATCCAAGAAAGTGCCGGCGATCAGCAAATCAGGATCACACCACACCACCATCCAAACACGTGAACCCACCGAAAATGATTTCCTCCAACCAGACTCTCCCAACACGTTCCGGCGATCGGATTGTCATAATCTTGACGCAACTCGATCGTCTGAGCGACTGGCCCGTTACCATCACCGAGGTTAGCCGTGAAAGCGGCCCCAATATGGATCCCGGCACATTCTGTGGAGCTGCAGGAAAGCTTTCGCTTGAGATGTTGCCCCACACCCAGACACGCCAAAAAAAAAGACAAGACGTACAAACCAATTGCACGGGCATAGTTGACGATTCCGTCGTCCGTCAGCACAGCCGCCGAGCTTTCACCCGAGATGATGACCTGCCAGAGTGTCCTCATCAGAAAAGCGATTACTACATAAGGAGACACGGAGATCGACGAACATTCAAGGGTTCACCATAGCCATCTTGGGCGTCGAGGAGCATAGAACCGCCGCTCGCGGTAGGAGTATAGAAGGGGACGCTCTGTGCCGCGCCGAGGGTGAACAACGCTGCGAGTCCGGCCATCATGGCCAAGGTTGTCTTGAGAGCGTGCATTTCACTGAGAACAGAAAGAAGAGGAGTGGTTGGGCGAGGTTGAGATCGATTCCGGAGGATTATGGGCTCGAAGAACGCGACCGATATATATACTGTTATACTGTGTACCGTCTTGATGGGCTAATGGGGATCGCGTGCACGAACGTGCTCACTCCATGCTCAGACGCTTCGATCACGCATGCTTCTGAGACGTGGTACCCCAAACGGGTGGTCCCGGACAACAGGTGAGGTAGCTTGGGCCAACGTTGTCATCGTCGCACTCATCAGGCCATCCTGTGATAAACGACGTACCCCTGGGATAGCCACCGTGTCATTAATGATTGAGTGCTGATGATGGAGTAACTGAGAATAGACTAGGAGACCCACCTCAGTGACGCCGGATTGAGATCGCACTACCAATCCAGGCCCAGGAAGTGAACGCGGTAGCGTTAGCGTACTTACCCACGCGAACCGTAGCACAAATATAGTATCGCATCGTTGCTGGATTCAGTAACGTACTCCCGCAAGTCCAGCTGGGCCGGGCTGGCACATATGCCTCTCAGAACACACACTCGCCTATATATCAAACAATGAATGAGGATGCACGTGTGTCAGGATCCAAGAACATGCTCCTTGCGATGCCACTCAACCGAGTACATACCAGGTTGAAACGTGTACATGCCAGTGGGAGTATCCCAAATCCGACTTTTCTGTCATTTTAACGAGGAACCACTACGCCGGTGTCGGACTGAACGATCAGGTCCGACGATCCTCGCTATCATGGAATGGATTCAGCATCCGAGTCGCAGCTCGCAACGCGTGGTTTGTTGTGTTATCATCGCCCTTGCTCGAAGCTTGAGTTGTCTTGAACAGCGTACGAAACTTGGACATCTGGGTTAGCTCCGCATTAACCTCGCTTTGGGGCCCGCATTTCCTAAGAGAGGAAGAAGGACTTGCCAGGAGAATGTGTTGGGACTTGCACGTTTGAAAACGTCCATGTGGTCACCGTTCACGTTCAGGCTTGTCTTGTTCCTGCCAATCAGTAAACTTGGAATGGCCCTGACAAGCCCCAGTGAGGGCCTGAAGGCCTGACGAGTGGAGAGCTGAAAATGGGGTGTCGGAGTTTGACAGTAGCAGACCTAGTCTGGTGACTAGATCCATAGAGCGGTCTGGTCACCAGAGTCAGACCAGTGAGGCTCTCTCTCAGAAAGCAAGACACCATGGTACGAGTTGTCCCCTCGTTGGTAGAGTTCCTCACAACTGTTGCGACGTATAGGTGTCGGTAGGCATCTTTGACAGATATTTGGATGGAGGTTTGACGATCTCGGCACCACGATTCGACAGCGTCTTTGTAAAGTCCAACAGGCGGCGCGGCGCACGAAGGTCATTCCTGAATATGGTTGACAGTTCCACCCAGACGATGGATATGATGACCGAACGCATCACTGAATGGCTCTCGGATACCGGTGAGTTTGAACTCCATCAACACGTTGCATGCGTATAAATCATAATGATCATTCGTTTGTCCAGCGAGCTTTAGGTCAGATTGATGCTTCCGATCACCAGATGCATCCGATTCCCAAAGGTTCTGCGAGTTTGAATACAGCGTCCTACGTTACCCCAGAAATTTTCGACTCGGAGGCAAGTTCGTCAGTATTCGCGTGTCACGCATCGACACGATCGACAAATATTGTCATGTGTCATTGCGGAGTCGCTTGTGACGGCGCTCAAGCGCTCAAGCTTCACCATGAAGCACTCCGGCGTGTACACTTCGCTTCATGTATAGTGCATTCCACTTGCCATCGAACAGCCAAGCCTCTTCACCATCTGGTTAACTTTTTCCAACTTCAGGTTCTTGCACAGACCACATCTAACATTATTTCTCAGGCATAAGGCGAAAACCTAGAACGTTCTGTACAAGTCATGATTCAGGCACCCGCTACCACTGAGTCTGGACGTACCTTTATCCGCGAATCACCACGTAAAACCCAGCCAGATCTTTCTGCCGGTCAGCTTTGTTTTACACAGAACTGACCTGGTATATCCATACTCGTACGCTCCCCAGCGATACCGGTCCATCGAGTGTCGCTTGCCGGGGAGTCGATGATGATTGGACACATGGTAACATATCCTTCCCGCTGAGTCGATGTTAAGCCACTCTTCTGCTCCACGTCCGAGCGGACGTGGTCCAAGATTATTGCCTTTTCCTGTTTATCATGACGAAGACCCAGGTGCACGCATGTGGACGGCTCAGGGTTTGGTGTAACCCTATATACTCCTCAGGGCTCAGGGCCCGTTGGGCAGCCCTCTCCTTTTTGTCCGTTTCGTTTCGTTTTAGATTCCTGCCGTTTGGAAACGGACGAGCGCGTCCGACAGCCTACTTTATTTCAATCTTGTGTCACTTTGAATAGTGGTCTACGTGTGACTATTATGTGACTACTGTGACATGTGCATTGAGAAACAAGACAGCTTTCATTTCTTGGCTCGTTCGTTTTGCAAACTATTCAAAATGAAATGAAATGAACGAAAACGGGCGAAAACGGAGGGCGAATGGGCCCTAAGTTAGTAAGTTAGTACAGTACGTAAATTTGGAAAGACTTAGTCTCGCTATGCATGCAGTGAGACTTCAAGGACCCAGTCTAATCCGAGTCGAGCGTGAAACGCTCCTCCGTGTGAATCTCTAACTTCTTTTAGGACCGCAGTGTTACAGTTATCTTCCGCCAGATCCTACAAGCAATCACCTGGAATGATTGACCAGCTGCTAGGTCTGAGGCTATAGCAGCAAGATGCTCCGCAAGGCAACCGAACTGCGACAGTCGTTGTTGAATCCCTTCTACGACAACCAAACGTGAAGTAGCCTCGACATTTTGCTGTTACAATGAAGAGCTGTTTGTTTAATCAGAGGAGATCTGACGAACACATTTTCATCAGAACAGTAAAATCAAGCGAGCCAAGCATCCTATCATAGGTCGGCAACCTCGAGGGAGTAGTCAGTTCCCGAGAGGGACCAGTCCTGTATTACCTTTCGGGAATTCATCGTACGCTCCACGGAGCGTACTGTCGCATTTTTAGACACGTCGACAGCCATCCAACATACTCAAGACATACATTCAATCGCGCCCTCTGCGGACGACACCTCTCTCTCCACTGGTACGGTGTCTCAAAGCCTCCGACGTATCCTTTCCGTACCTATCTCGTGTGGTCGATCTCATGGCATGGCACATAGAAATGGATTATGGTGAAGATAGTGAGGAAAAAGAACTCGATGATGACGAGTCAGACTTCACGCCTCGCTTCCCTCCTCCAAAGCAGCCTGCATGGCAGCTGCCTGCCTGCGAGCTTTTCTCCTCTTTCGCTTTGCGCTCCCGTTCCGTCGCTTTCCAAAGTACTCGTTGATAATCTCCCGCAACAACTCTTTCAGTAACCCCCCCGTATACGCACTTTCTTTAGGGAACATTTTCCCTTGTTGCTTTGTATACACTCTGAGCTCCTCGAGAGTGGTGAATTGTTGCACCCGCGTTCCAGTGCGCGCACTTTCGAGGAGATCGACGATATTCACGTGTGCGTCCCACACGCGCTTCAAGTAAGTGTCAGCTATTTGCGCTTGTTCCACGCGCGCGGGACTCACTTTTTGACATTCTTCAATATTATCAGGGATGGGCAGGATGTCGATGGCTTCGCACAAGTTCTGCCACGCTGCCAGGTCGCTATCTGTCCCGTAGATGAAATTGAATTCTTGAACGAGCGCATCATTGAATTCCACGCGGGCGACCGTCAACGCCGTAGAGTTCTTATCCCATTGAGAGGCCTTGCGGAGGCGTTTGAAGTTGTTGTGTGCGGTGTTGTTCTTACTGTATGTAAAGCCTAGGTTGGCGAATTGCGCAAAGAAATCCTCGAGAGGCGTGCTCATGGTTGTCTGAATGGGGTGGGCCACAGAGCGTCAGCCAGTTCCGAATGTTTGAAACTCGTAGTACCTCACGGATCTGCGATGAGTCTTGTGGATCCCTGCTGCGCTCGGCCAGGATACGCAGGTGGGATTGGAGTGGCCTCCTGACTGGGCAGGGGAGAGTATTTATGCTGTTTGTTTGGCTTTTGGTGCCCCAACAACCGCTGCCATGTGTCAGAGTGACTTGGCGTCTTTGAATTCATGTGTCATTGCGCCCACCAACTCTGCGCTATTTGATTGGTCAGGAGCCCACAGAAGGTGCCCCTGCATCACTGAGTGTGTTCGTGTGGGTCCACTCCACACCATGAGGCAGATACATGCCCATCGCGCGAGCGCGAAAATAGCCCGTCTGACTATTGGTGGTGCCAAGTTGCCTACCCTCGGGGCATGGGTCAGTCAGATTGACACCCCTTCACGGCGTGCGATGCCTCCACGCGGATGGATCGCGGCACATTTACTTCGCAGTAACCGGTGACCGGCGACCGCTGAGTATCAACTGTGCCCAACAATGACTCCGAGAAAGGTCGTCATGCTCCGAAGACACATTGTGTAAGTGGTCCAGTGCAACTGATAATGACAATAGCGTGGAGATGTCAAGGCAATGGCCCTTCTGCACAGTTGGAAGTATACGATTGGGCCTTGTATTGTCGAACGCTTCAAGAGGACTCACGGCGGCGGCATGACGCGCAGTCTGCAGGAAAAGCGAACCCGTCTTTTTCGTCGTACGTCGTACACCCCAAATGGGACGCTGTCCTGGGTCCGCGCAACGCGGCTAATCCTGAGCTCGCATTGAAGTGCAAAGTGCTGCTGTTCAGCCATGCAGGAGACCCGATAATCTCAACACGAACTGTTGTGCTGAAGGGAGAAGCTGTGTATAGGCAAGCAGGTAAGCATGCGTTGTGTGTGCGACACGGTTGATAGAGTACTCGGGTCGAGGGCATTCAGAAGACGTCGCATGACACCATCACAGCCTGATGCTGCCCTTTTTGCCTCCTCCAAGGCTTTTCCACCACTGCTCCCCAACTTTGCTCGTCTTCTTCCCGCCTTTGAAGGCATTCCCAACAACACTACCATCCCCAGTTCGCGTGCCGTTCCTCCGGATCTCCTTCATGCCACCAGCCCTCCTTGTGACAGTTAATATCCCAGACGAGATGCCTTTTCGTTGCGCCGAGTCTGCTGGCGTATGTGACCTGAGACGTTTAGGAGAGGTGGATATATGCAGCGTCGGGGACCGAGTACGTGCACTCGACGGAGACAACGAACGTGCCTGTGGTCCTGATGACGAACTCGACGCTTCGGCTACCTCATCCACACCGCCATAAGTGAGTTTTGGCGATTCCGAGTGTTTCCGTTTCGTACCCCGCTCAAGAGAGGGGGGTGACGATAGAGCAAGCGAATTGACTTTACCCGCAGGATCGTCGTCGACCTTGTTTTTCGATTGCGGCTGAACAAGGGTGTGAGATGACCTGAATCCACCTTCCCACTGCTTTTTGTACAATCGGAAAAGCGCCATCGTAGCACGTGCATCCGTCACCTTTTTTCGTTCAATCAACGTCAGCGATACGACGACACCACGCAGGGAAAATGTATGGGCTTACACTACTGTGTTCCCCACCCTGGATGACGATGCCGAGTTCTTGCCTCACGAGGACGCGCAGTGCAGGGCGACGAGATTTGACGACACGGTGTTTATATGCCAACGATTGGGTATCACGAGTCTGTGGAGACGGATGGGAGAGCAGGAGTGCCTGTTTGGGCAAGAGGACGTAAGAAATGTACCTTGTATGCATAATGCACAAGATGCACATACCTTGAGATCGTTGTATATAGCGTGTCCAACGAGTATTCGGTCCTTGATTAGGTCTGCCACCGTTTTCTGGACTTCTTTGAATGTCTTGGCTACGGGCGATCATATCCGCAGTCAGTCACGCTTGGTGAAATTCGGTTGGCTACGGCAAACGTACCTGAGCTAGCCAGATCAGTGCTTCGGACGCCACTCCACTGGGTTCTATAGTCGACGACCTTTTCGCGTTGTCGTACGAAGACGTCAAGAATTATGGCGCCTGTGTAATTGACGATACTGACGCGTGCCAGGGAGGACTCATTGCCTTCGATGCCGACGCCTACCATTTCGCAGTCGAGCGCGAGGTATTTTCCGGGGCTGCAAAAAGACAATGAGACAACACAGAGCGAGCGAGCTAGAGCGTACGTGGGGCTCACGCAGTCTCAGAAGCCTTGTATTTTGCTTTTCCAAGGACCATTCTTCGCAACGCCGCGAGGGACTCGCCATTCTTTACCTCGGTCGTCTCGAGATCGATGTGTTCGTTGGGGTTGTCTGGGCCATGTCGTTTCGGTGGTGGAGACGAAGCATTACGAGGAAACGCAGACGTCCTGCTGGATAGAGACGCGCTCGACTCGCCGCCATCGATCTTGCGCCATTTTCGTGGGTGACCGTGTTGAACCAGAGTCTGACGGGGAAAATGAATCTCTAGCGCATCGACGTTCCGTGACGCTCACTTTTTGCAACGCTAACCAATTCGATGATGGTCTGGTTTCGCGGTTGTTAGATGGAATAAAACACAAAAGACAAGAGGACCTCGTTACTTTGTGGACGGTGTCATTCTCGCCAAAGGTTGATTCGGATCCAGTCTCCGACAGTCCTTCCGATAATGGCTGCCTTTGTCGACGCACGCTCACAACTTTGTTGAATATTTGAATGGTGATCTTCCTGCCACTCACCACATCCACATCGACCGCTTTGTAAACGCAAGATACCAACACAAATGCCCAAAAAACCAAAGGCTGGCCCCCCATATACAGACATACCCGAGGAGATATATGTCGTAGTCACAAATCCCTGGGGAATGAATGCAAATCCACGCTCACGCAATCCAGGCGACTTTAATCGCATTGCTTCCTGGGCGCAACTTATCCTTCAGCAAGCCGGATTGGGCGGGGGACGTGTAGCAACAATCGAATGTATCTATAGCATGGGTACTGTGAGTGCAGCGTGTGAGTGGTATTTGTGTGTGAGGAGACTGACACTTTGTTATTGGATCTACCCCCATGTCTCGTTCTTGATGCGTGAATAGCGCAATGAAATCATTCTTCAATTCCAAGAAGGGACTGATATCATCCCCCTCCTCGGCGAACATCGCTGGGCAAACTTTGCAAAAGGCTGGAATCCCAACGACCCTCGCTCAACACGTGTCTTTATTTACAACTGGAGAAACAATGGGGACCCTGCAAACCGTAAGTGAAACCGTCAATGCACGTATATTGTTTGTGGTTCATGGTAGTGGCGTCCGACCAGTAAGTACTGTACACTGACTTAACGCTGCTTTCAGATAATTGGACCGAGAACTTTCCAAACCCCCTCCCACTCGACACCGTACCCGTTAAATCCCCGTACCCGGCACCATTGTGGACCCAACCTCCATCCACCCTCGCCAACTTTGTTCTTCCCATCCCACATCCACCAATCCTCCCTCCAGTGCCCAACCATGAGCATAATCCAGGCCAGGAACAACAGTCGGCAATATTGCCGCCCCCTTCAGTGGTGACGCCATCACCAGCACCCCCAGAACAACCAGATCAGCCTGACTTTGGAGAGCAAGCTGTGGCACAAGATTCAGTGGTGAGCAACTTCCTGGACTATTGGAGCACTCCATAATATTGTCGACAACACTAGTCCACCAATCTTTTCAAGCCTTATGAACCGCCTTCACAGCACGCCTCTCTTGCACGATTCCTCGATCGGCAGCAGGCTCGATGCGACGAAGCACCCTCATCTCAGGCATCGCCACCACCTCCCAAATTTATCAAAAAACTTGATCCATATGAATTGGGTAAGGTTTTCCCTTTCTTTGTCGTCTTGAGTATCGATCTCATTCCTGCTTGCATAGAGGAGGATGCCCTCAGCGCGCTCCGCTCACTCGACCCCAGTCAAGAGGATACGAAAGATGCAAGAAACGAAGATGTCAAACTGACTCTCCCGCTTTCTGTCAAACTCGAACACCCCGAGGTAAAGACGGAGGACAACGATGCTCAAAATACCATCACCTCCGAGTCTGGCTCTCGTACGTCGTTGGCCTTGGACACCCATTTTTAAGCTTCGCCTGTGACAAGTGCTGACTTAGTGCCAACAGGATACCAACCCTCCCAAGCCCTCGTAGATGCCTTCAATTCCCTTACTCAACCTGAACAAAAGCCTCCGTCCGCTCACCCACTGCCACGTGATCCTCGAAGACGACCCAGCGCGGGTGCGTCGTCTATTTCTCGTCCTCTGAGTTATCGACGGAGGGCATCTCTAGCGTCCCAAATTGCAACCCCAGCAAGGTCCGGATATCAACCCTCAGCAGCACTTGAAGCTGAGATAAATAGCTTTCTTATGGGTGCCACAGCATCATCGTCGTCATCAGTTAATGGCACTCGACCACGCGGTACGTTTTTTTTTCTCTATTTGCAACGTGTACGTGCTCAGATGACGAATCAGCGTCGAGGGTGAACGGCATTAAAAGAGAGTACGAAGAGGACGTGGCCACGTCTTTAGGTATGTTGTGTTGCACACTCCATTCCTCCCTTCTCGTCCAACTAATCTGATCCTTTGGTCTTCAACGCGTAAAAGTAGGGGAAGGGAAGAGGATCAAGATCGAGGAATGCTAGATGACGAGAAGGGGACGTATTATGTCCCCCTCTCCCTCCTTGAGCGGGTTTCGCAGCAGTTTGCGATGTTCGCCGCGAGTGACCTTCCTCCAGGGCGTAATTACTCGATCGCAGGTTGTAGTGTTATACCATGTTGTGACGCAAACTATATTATGGATCTTGGAACTGGGAAGGAACATTAGCCAATAACCTTCAACAAGCCACACTGGCACAGGCACTTTGATGAAGATTTCCCAGCCCACGACACCCATTCCGGCTGCACCAAGAAAATCAGCCGCTGGATTCCACTGCGGCCCTCCACAAAATACCTTTGCAACCAGGCAGCAGCCGAAGACACCCAGCGTTCCAATGCACCTTTGACAAGACCCGCAGGCCCGAAAACAAACATGCCTAGGAAGGTCCAAGTGTCCATTCTTCGGGGTCTTACCTGCGCCTCAGGCGTTGAGGGTTTCATTTTGCACAAGTTTCGGACGCGCCATATATACATGACCCGGCGAGGCCCTGTCAAGCTGAGTCTTACGGATCGACACTGCGTTGCCCGCCATATCATGTCCGCCCACACGCCCGCACATGATATATGATATTCCTCGTCTTGTCATCTCCATCATTTTGGTCATCCTCAGACCTGAAAAACGTTCACATCAGCTGCAATCGCGACAGTGAGGTGAAACTCCTAGTCGTATATGTTGCGTGTTCGTGCATGGCAGCAACAAAAGTGGTATGACGCTTTAGAACCGTAGCGGAAACACTAACTTACAAACAAGACTATCCTACAATACAACGTGGAAACAGCACAAACACAAGCATAGAAACGCGTAATACACCAACGACTCTCGGTTCGTCGACCGCACGTTGCTCACTCATCCATGATATCCATGACTGACTCGAGTGCGACCTTGGGCTTGAGCAGGACCTTTGTCTCCCACTGTTTCTCCCCAGTCATTCCCACTCGCGTCTTCTTCCTCAGACCTAGGTCTGTCGCACACAATACCTTGCTCATGGTGTTTTCTCTTGCCTTCGCAGACCCCCCATCATCGTACGAATCATCCATCGTCATCAAATCGAATGCGGTCGCCGGTAGGACTGCCATCACCTCGAAATCGCCCGAGGTAACGTCCTCGCCAACGATCTTGTTCACACGCATGGCCAAAGAGACCAGGAAGGAGAGTTTCTCGGCGAATTTGGAAGAGAGGGCCGAGGTAATGTCCGATTTTGGCGCGGTGCATCCAGCGGTGAGGAGGATGTCACTGAGGCCGGAGAATATCTTGGTCGCGATTTGAAACGCGATCTGGGAGTTGTCGAATGGTGTCGATGGGACGTGCGCACGCGTGAGGGCGCGCCAGCGGCCAGCGATTGCCTGTGCCTCTGATTGTATGCGTGAGTATTTTCGTTGAGTAGCCTGTCTCCAGTGATTGTTCACCTTTTTCATGCACACTCTGGTAGATTGCGTCGATGAACCGGTTATGACCCTCGTCTCCACCAATTATCCAAGCGCATGCGATCCAACGCAGATGATACGTCAGATAGGCCTGGAACGCAATCTGGATCAAAATGGGATCGTCCCTATGTTTTTTCGTGCCGAGGAAATGGACGATGACGCCTCCGATCGTACCCGATGCTCGTTTGCAAGCCGCTAATTGCTCGTCCGTTTTGGACACTTGCGTCGTCGTGTCATGCAAGAACAACTCAACCATGGACTCGGCCATGAAGGCGGTGCTTTGGAGCACTTCTGCGTTGAGCCTCTGAAGGGTGCTGGTGACCTCGGCGCCAGAAAAGGCATCAGCTGTTGTGAGGAAGCTCTGCGCGCCTTTGAGCTCCGAGGTACGGTCCTCCAGCAGCGTCAGGAGTTGATTGAACTCTTTCTTCAACGCTGACGACTCCTCTCGTGCACTATTAAGTTCCTTGTTTTGAATTTCCAGACGCTGCTTAAGCTCGGCAGTTGTCCTTTTCGAATCCTTCGCATTGGAAAGCTCACGGCGAAGTGCCTCGATCTCGCGAAGGCTTGTGTCCAGCTTGGGAGCATATGCGTCGAGCGATTTTCTGACTTTCCGTAGCTCTGAATGGGCCTGCGTTCGATCAAGATTGACTTCCTCGAGCGCTGTTTTGACCTGCTCCGTTTCTTTTGCGTGCGTCATTTTGAGCCGCTCGATCTCCGCAATGTAAAACCCTCTGGTGGAGTCTCTGTCCTTCCGTACGCGCTCGCGATCAACGGACAGGTGCTCAACGCGCTCAACGTGCCCCTGTAAGCTCGTTTGCAACGTTTCTACCTCCCCCCTGTGCGCCTCACGAGCAGCATATAACTCTCCCTTCAGCTTTTCCGCCTCAGACTGCAGCTGTGAGCGTTCCTGTTTCATTTCTTCCCGTGCGGCGTCCAACTGTTGCGTCTGTTGCTGAAGCATGATTTTAAGCTTTTCGCTCTCTTCCTTGAGTGCGTCTACCGCGGCGACAGTGATTGCGCTGGGCTCTCTCTCCCTTTCCCGTTCCCGCTCGCGACGGTTCTTGGGAGAAGACCCGTCCTTCCGTTCTGCGTAGTTACTAGATCGCAGGTCCACCACCTTTCGTTCCCACCGTTCACGGTCACTCTCTGCCTTTCGCTTTGCAGCGAGCGTCGTCTCGAGCTGCTGACGCAATCGGTCACCCTCCTCCTGCAACTGGGGAACAGAGGGGGCAGGGGGTGGGGGCAGGGGCGGAAGCGGTGCCCCACGTGGGTGGTCACTGCCGTACACCTGGCTATACCCGAGACGCTCAAAGGTGGCCTCGTCGTCGACGTCGGGCGATGAAGGTGGTCCAGGCTTGACGTGCTCCCATTGCGTCTCATATGATGGATGGGGTGGGTATTCGGGAGATATGGTGGTCGTGAGTTTAGGTGTGAGAGGTGCGGGTTTGGGCGTGCTGTTCCGCTTCGGGGTCGAGGACCAGAAGTTGCTGAGCATGGCTACGACCGAGTCGTTTGGATTTCTAGTTTGGACGGGGTGGTGTTGTCGATGGGACGCGCTCGACGACGCCGAGCAAGTAAGTGACGAGCAGCAAGCGATGGGATTGCTCAGACGACAGGGGACGTTGGTTTACGGATACGAGAGATGGGTTAGAACGGGCGGGTTACTGTGGCACGACCCAATGGCGGGCACCTGGTGCTGGCAGAGGATGAAGATGAAGGGGGGAAAGCTCACCCTTTCTGTGCGCGGACGCATTCCTCGACTCAGCGAGGCTCCAGGCAGGCCTGTTAGCTAAGCCACATGCTTCCCGCGCATCGTTGCCACGGTGCTGCCATTGCGCCGCGCTGCGTTGGGGGTACGATCTTGTAGACGGGCACGAGGCGACAACACCCCCGTGATCCGTAGCGACAGGAGCCTCCAATCTACATACCCTGCTGATGCAAGTGTTATCTCGTAAGTTAAAACCCCCCGTCATTTACTGCTACCCAATGGTGACGCGTATCAGTCATCCACGTTTAATGAGACTTGGGAGAACCACGATAGAGTAGCCTGACATGCGTGGAACGCGATGCCTGAAAATGAAAGACCTTTGCCCACAGGCAGTGTTGGGGTCATGCGAGTTCCGCATGGCATTTTCCTCTTAATCATTTAGGTCCGTTTCGGACGAGCTGGCACAAGTATCCGAGTACCTACTATGTAGACATACTAGTATTATTACTCCAACATGTACAGACCGTCTAATGCCCCGCTTGCTACATACATTATATGTTACATACACCGCCAGCAACAGTCCTGTAACATCAATCCCAACCAGGTTCTACAACGCACGCATGCCCTCACATCATTCATACCTCAAAATGAAAATCTTGCCTTCCTTGACCGATAAAATCACAGCGCCCTGGCTCTGGTCAATGTTGATCGTCTCTACCCCATCCAAGTCAAGCTCCTCCGGAATCTCGAGCGTACGCACGACCGCTTCCTCACGCCACAATCGTCCATCCCCAGACTTGTCCCGCTTCCGATCCACTGCGGTAAACACAGGCGGGAACGTGACAAAGCGGAGACATTTCGGTACGCGGTGTCGCCGTGGGTCGTATATCGTACCATCTCCCTCGTGTGGGTTCGTCGACTCGCTCGCGGCTCGTCGAGGCAGATCATGGTGACGCCTCGGGCCATTCGACGCCGATGCCGATGCCGGTCCACTTCCGTCATCTGATATGCTTGCAAACAGTGCCTCGTCCTCGTCATCCCCGTCGTCTTCACTGTCCGAAAACGGTGCGTGACCGACGAGTCGCGACGCATCTACACCAAAGACACCTCCCGGTTCCGCAGCATACTCGATCCAGACAGCGTGCCCAAAATCGACGGCGACAAGGGGACGTGGTCGGTCGCCCGCTTCCTCATCGTCATCGTTGTCACCCGTACCATCGAGCACACAGACGACTTCAAATGGCGTAGAGACGTACCACAGGTGAAGCATCTCATCGTCTTCTTCCTCGCTTGTATGAGTGTCGGATGCAGGCGAACTCGACGTCGATGGCTTGCGGATGATCGGGACCCGGAAGTAGTGTTGCGCTAGTACAAATCGTGTACGGTGGGTATCCGGATCGTGGGCAGCGAGGAGAACGACGGTACAACTTAATCGAGGGACTCCTGGCAGTGTAGGCCACCACTGTCGAACAAAATGAGCCGACTCGGGATACCAAGGCGGGAAAGGGTACGGGTTTGGGGCCGGTGATGCCGTCGTAGGGGCATGGGATGGCACGAGGGGTTGCATTGTTGTCGATACGCTCGAAGATGAATGGACAGTACCAGGGGAGCTGTGATGCGACGTTGACGAAGATCCTGCTTGAATCGTCTCTCCATTCGGTTCCTGTTCTGCATCCACTTCTCGCATTTTACCCTTGTCTTTCGCTCTTTTCAACGATGGACCCGGTTCATACTCGTCAACAATACCTTCGCTATCAGCTCTTCCCTTTCCCTTCGATCTCGAGCTCTCTGCCACGGCTTCTTGTGACCACCTATCATCATCTTCCGTGCCGCACTCCGAGCCATCATCAGGCAATGCGTCTTTCTCGTTGACCCCTTCACATTTCTCTGCCGGTATAACGGCAGTCGACGGTTCAGCATTGGGCTGTTCCCCAACGGCTGGCAATGGACTATCAGCGTCACCAGAGGTTTCCTCATCATCTGCTACGTCATGGGTGGTGGTGAAGCCAGGATCGGCAACCCCGACCGAACTGGGTTGAACACTTGGGAAGACAAACTTTTTCGATATCGATCTCATTGGCGATAATCGAATCGAAATGACTGGCAAGTCATCACGGCAAAAACTGTGCGGTGGGTCGTGATTCGTTGGTTCACAATCGTGGTTATGGATGCGACTTGCGAGAAGGCTGGGCTTGCGAGGTTTTATAAAGTTGCGGAGGATATTAAGAGGATAAAAGTGTTGGTAAGCGGCATCCGCTTCTTCCGAGTGAATGACTATTTGGTCCTCGTGTAAGATGCAAGACCAATTTGATGATATAAGCTAGAAAGTTATCTTGCGTGTTAGACGTGCCTTTCGGATGTGTTTGGGCGGTTCATGATGAACCATCGCACAGGAGAACTAGACTTACACAGCCAACACCAGTATCCACAAAAACATATTCATCTTTAGCCCAATCCAGCAAAACATACAATCCTGGAATGGGATCAACAGGGGAAACACAGTCGCGTTCTCTCAGTTTCTCACCGATAGTGTTACTGCTCGCTACCCATACGAAAGCGCTCAAGAGGCGACGCGGTGGATCCAACAGGAAAACGTTCATAACCACTCCAGTCGTATGGAAGGATGTCAGTGGAAAGAAGATAGGTTTGTGTTCGAGTGTAGGCTGCGAATGAGGTTCGAAAAGAATCCCTGCGCGAAAAGAACCTCGAGTGCATATAAACTGACCCCCAGGACAGGTTGGATAAACCGCGGGGACTGCGTACGGGCAAATGGTATGTGTCTGCGTCTCTCGATGACACTCTGTGCAATCAGGAAGAGGTGAGGTAGTCCGCGTGGACAAGGGCGAGCGCGTAAGGCAGGCAGAATCTGTAATCGTGCTGGATGTGTGGAGAGTTGAATCTTGTGGAGATGATTCATGCGACGAAGGTGGGGGAGAGTTCGCTGGACTCTTGGAAGGAGAGCAACAGTGAGATTCCGGAGTGAATGATAAGGCCCGGGACGACGGAGAGGGATAGTCCCGCACATCTGGTGGAAACGCAAGTTTCATGAGAACGAACTCCATTACTCGGTTATCATCATAGCTATTGATCCGAATTAGAACACCGCATATCTGTGTACTGATACACTCACGATCCCTCGAGAACCCTTGCCATCGTAAAGTATACTGCTCGTTCGTCGAATTCGACGCGGCACTTCCATAATTCCCATTTCTTTTCGGGGTCTACGTCCTCAAGACCATCGCCATTATCGTCGACGTCTTCCTTTGAGCTGCGTCGATCTATCTTGTAGCTATCTTTGGAAACACGCTCACCGCTACCACGTTGCGCGGATAACGTCCGCGGATCCCATTCTGCGAGGCAGACGTCGCGTGCAACGTCCCAGCAAATGACACGACCGCTCTTCGTTGCGCAAAGTGTGTATGAAGACGTTATCGGTGATAACCAATCGATCTCTTCGTTTGGCGGCGCGGATATTTTTGTGTACCATTGACCGGATGTATCGGATGAGGTGTATGGGGATGCGGACAAAGAAAATGGGGACCTTGCGGGACGAGGTGCACGGACTCTCCAAGCCCTTTCAAAACTATGGGCTCTGTCGACCGCCTTGATGAGATTCAGAGTAGAGAGGTCCGAGAGGCGTTGGAAGGCTGGAAGAGGCAAGGGCCGAGAGCGAGCGAGTAAGCCATGTGCAAGCGCACGATAGACAGGTCGAGTGAGAGTAAATGCTCGAAGCGATTTGCAGGTCTGCGATCCAGAACGATCCGAACGAATAATGTAGACTGAGGAGATGGCGTACGGACTGGTTGGGGAACTCACCGCTTGAAGATTGTGGATATCGTCGATGGCGAGATATTGCGCGATGTTAAACAAAAGATCGTACGGGAGGGCGTTGAGGGACATGAGGAGAGAAATGTGGTGGATGGAAGAGGATGGACGTGGATCGGGGATGGCTGTAGGCGGGGAGGAGGACGCGGACCAAGTGGGAAATGGGAAATTGCAGAGAGGGCGAGTTGCTTTGAACCCACTTGTGCGGCCGCACTACAAAATCCCTAATTCGGACAATCCCACGTGGTCCAACCACCCGCTGATCCCAGCTTAAGCTTAGTTCAATTGGCCTTTAAGACTATCCGCAAATGTTCACATGAGGTTAGATACGTGCAAACAGCCCGGTCATGCTCTTATCGCAAGGATTCCCCCGACCAATAATCCAAAGATCCCATGAACAAGTCCCCCGAGTGTTGCAATGCTCCTTTCTCGCTTGTGAGTGAGGCTGTTCCAAGGACAAGCACGTTTCCATTGCTCCGGGAGCACCAGGAACACGACCATGTATAGCCAACTGAAATCTGATAGGGACGTGGTCCTCTCGCCATCATGCTCGGCGCGGTGTCAATCATATTGTGGGACTTTTAGTCACGGACACTGAGCAGGCTCCTACTCACCTCTAAACTCCAACATTAACAGAATTGTAGTAGACAGAAAGTGAGGAGTGAACCAATGACCCGAGCTCTGTTGTTGTACCCTTGATTTCGAGCTTCTGTCTTGGGCATTTTATCTTCGTTCCGAGTCATTCTCCTCGGCCGTCGAAGCTCCAAGCTAACACAACACGTTTGCAACGGAGGTTTGATAGCATGTCAATGGCATTTGCTCTCCGGTCCGATTCAGAGTACGTGGCGTTTGCGTCTAGCTAGGCTGCCAGGGCCTCTACCATCTCGCTTGGTACTAAACGTCCCACTTGAACTTATCCAAGAAGAACACGGGATCGGACACCTTCAGCTGTTGGCTCCTGGAACTTAGTTGATTTCACTACACCTCGGTAATTGCAAAGGCGTGGAATCGTGGGAGGACTCCCACCAGGGTTAGGTTAGAAGCCTCATTGGAGTCTTGGAATTACTCATGGTCACCGACGGGTAAAACGAAAACTCTCAACTATATCCGAATTCGCTCACCATATTCATAGCCGCATCAGTTTGCCATAAAATTCTTCCACGTCAATAATATTGTGGCAGCGTGGCACCGGAATTGCTCTCGATCTGCACAGTTCAAAGGCCACCACAGGTCCGCGCGCCAAAATACCATTAATGCGCTCAAGTGTCGTCACGCCAACTCCGTCGTGAACTGCAGTGCGTTGGCCCCAATCACGTCGATGATCGTATTGTGATTATTCATTCTCTTCTCCGTCTAGGCTTTATATTGATCCTACTGTGCACCCAAGGTGCAGCATATATCGGTCCCGAAGTCGACGTGTGGAGCTGGAGGTCCCATTTGATGACCAGAGTTTACTGTCGCTACACGACGGGATCAAACGCGGTTCTGTCACAGTGCATCGTTGACTTGGCATGGATACGTCGATCCTTGTCGATCCTCCTTGATCCGAGATTGACACGAGGAACAGAATACGAGCACTTTGTCTTGCGAATGCTCGCGCAAGTCCAACGGCCCGCGCGTCTCTGATGGAAGTACTTGTACGTATCTGGATGGCCCTCTAGAAGCGCTTTACATCCAGGCATGAGTGGGCTCGGGTTCGGCCGGTGATGTCTCACCGTCATTGTATGTCGTCCACGCTGTCGGATTTCAAATTTCAGATCCCATCACCGGACATCCCACACTACCTACACCTCTCCCGTTTCACGTTCCGCTCTCGCCTATTCCATCGAGTAGTCCATTCATGTCCGCCCATTGATCTATCGTCGCACCTGTAGTATCATACTCCATGGATGATGCCAAGAGCAAGTTCCTTGTCGATGGTTACAGAATCCTTCAGTCACGGATCGTTCTTTGACGCACTTGCTGTTTTGCCTCAATTCCGCGACGCGTAGGCGTCACTATTCCCGTGCACCACTCTTCTTCAAATACTGCCCTGCTCACCGTACGGGTTTTGTTAAAAGGACCCATTTTAGCTCATCACGATGTTCGCTAACGCCAAAGCCCTTGTCGTCATTGTCTCATGCGCACTCGTTGCACAGGCTGGGCGCTATGGGACCACTTACCTCTCCCGGGCTACCGCGCCCTCCACCTGCATTGTTAATAACTCGGACCAAGCCGCCAAAAACAACGGTTGCGCAGGCTAGTACGTATCTGAGTTTTCCCCCATATCGGGCGTCACTGAGCCTTTGTCAGCACTGACCTGCCGTGTGTCTGCGCCTCGACCGCATTCCAACAGGACGCTCGCGTGTCTATCCAGGCTAACTGTCCCGCTTCCGACGTCGCGAACGCGATGCAACTTCAGAACCAATATTGTTCCTGTACGTGATGCTCATCGCTTTACACGTTCTCTTGACCGATTCGGCACCGTCGCAGCGAGCTCTTAGAGTGACGGTGCGCCTGTGTCCGCCGCAACCTAGGGTTGCGCACGGCTAACACCGCGGGTCGGCCGGTTCACACTATGTCCGTACCCGCCATCACCGTACCCTAAGAGGCTGCACAACCTCAGGGTTACACTACAAGTTATTTGTTTATTTGTGACGGACCATGGACGATATTCATTCTGTTATTGATACAGTACACGATTCCAACCCGACCATTTTCTCGTTGATGAGCTCTGAGGCACTCAAGCTTCAGTCTCGGATGAAGAACTTGATAACAACCCCGTAAATTGATTATCAGGGTGTCTCAATTAACAAGTTATCGATACCGATGGTACATAATACAACACGTGAGAATCGTCCGTAAATAGGCGTTCTAGGACGGTCGAGTCACGAGACCGACCTAGAATTTAGTCCGTGCATGAGTTTAGCGAAGTGGCGCGGCGTTTCTTTTTCCTTCGGACCCACTTCGCCCACACAGACTTACCATGCATCACTGCTTTCCTTTTCTCTCTGTCTATTTCGCACCACTCCTTCTCGCAGTACGACATCATCCTCGCTCACTTAAGTCTACTCGTCCGTCGCACGCTTTCACGCCGTGGAGAGCGTTTAGCTTCTACTCGGTGCCCAACCCACCCTCACAGCTTGCTCTCCGGTCGCTTGCCTCGGGCCGGAAAGCCCCCGGGCCCACCATCAGATGTAATTACTCGCACGTAGTTCAAACACGATTTCTATTCTGGCCATAAATTCAGCAAGTTCACTAGAAGCTTTCCACACGTTAGTGTTCGCAATGCACGGATTCCAGTCTCGATCGATTTCATATAGTTTTCATCGCGGAAATGAATGTTGGGCTGGACCCCCATCGACTTTTGGTTCGGGTAGCTGTCACGCAAATTTATCCATCGCTGGGATCAATAATCACGGTCGTGACAGAGACTGAATTTTCGCAAGAACGACGTTGCCAAAGTGCACATCATACCCGTGCCCCTATACCGATAATGGAACTACTGTGGTGTTACACGTACTCTTCTGTGTCTGTCAGCGCTCGCGACACGTTTTGCCACAAGCATGGGTGTTGCCATGGCACTCTCCGCGCCCTTCTCGTTCGGAAGCCAGGGCGGGAGGGTATTGGTCGGCGCCATCTTAGCCTGCCTACCATAGCACCATGCGATTTCCCTATAACTGCGCTTGGCGAATGAACTGGCACGCATGTGGTCGTTTCTTGTCTGTTTTCAGGAGGAGATGAGGTGTGACTTGATGTCAGGGACATGACCTCTCAAACGTGAGCCCTGTTGACACATGTTTTGTAAACCACGATACAACACGTATCATTCCGAGTGCTCGTCCTGGGCATATTGACGAACAAACGTCTGGTCGGATGGACAGATTCATGTCCGATATCTTGGGATCAAATATATCCAATTTTGTGGGCGCTGCACAGCTTTGCGGGGAGGAAGAAGAGGGCATCTTCGGAGGCGAAATCCGATATACTGTACCGCTTGGGACCTCTTATGGGTGTTCGTGAACTGGACGCACATTTGTCGACTGTGCATTTTTGCCGATCAAGGCAACATGTGTTCTGAAACTAGACAGTGGATGGTCCCTAATTGGGAGTGACTGGTAGCCGGTCACCCTGGTGACAATTCCACCTGATCTACGCAAGAAAAAAAAAATGGGCCGGAATGTAAGTAGGTCGTAGTAAGCTATACAGGACGTCACCGTGCCTGGATGCTACCGTGCGGTCTGGCACCAATATTAGAACCGCAGTCGCTGTCAATAGGACAGTGTCTCACGCGCGACCATACAATCGCACACATACTTGGTGCATGTGTGGTGGAATCCTAAATATCAATATCTTGGACGTCGATCACTAGGCTTGGCAGCACATGTACTGTGCCTTTTGGTGTTCTGGGTATTACTGTAGCACCGCCGAGCAGCACGCTTTTGACCAAGGAAACATGGGATGTTTGTGGATCGCCTGTGCAGTGGCACTCGGGACACGTGTCGATGCGGTGACTTTCACTGCAAGGCAAGCCTTGCTCCTATCCAGCGCCAGACAAAGCACAGGATGGATATGACAAGGAGAAGATTGGTGAATAAAAAGCATATGCTTGGGTGCACACAGCCCAAGCCGAAGAGCAGGAGTATTTCCCTGTCGACTTTAGCTCCTCCGATCGGTAGACAGAAGGACGCCGGGGGATATTGGAGGTCACATGAACACACATCTTCGTCTCCCTTGTTGATCGTGAACATGTCCTCTTTGCGACCGACGTTTAATGTAGTTCTAATCACCAAAGAATGGGATGGTGAAGAACGTGACTGCGAGGAGCGAGGTGACAACGGGCAACATAAATGTCGCCTTTTTCGGAGTAACCACTGCCACGTCAATCGCCCGTACATGTCGGAGTTGGCCAGGGGCCAGCGAGGGTAACGCGTGCAGAGACGCGAAATAGCGACGCTTGGAGAGGTCGGAGAATCTAGGAACGGATGATTCAGACGAGGAAAGATAGTAGAGCCGAGAGTGAGGATATAAATATGAGAATGTCCATCTGTGGCGTCAACCGAAGATGGCTATATGGATGTCGGATGCACCGGGTCTGTGATGCCGAGGTGAAAAGACAGGCCAAGATGAAAAGTGAAGCGTAAGAAATAACACGGCGAGTCTGATAGAGGACGACGTTCGGCGAACAAGTGCTTGGTAGAAGTACGAAGTCGAGCAAGTAGTGGTAAGTAGGAAAGGATATTAGCGGATGTGTGACGTGTGACACCGTGACAGGTTCAGTACTCGAGGTGAGAACAAAGCAGCCGCTGCTCATCGTCAGGACACTCTCCGCCGTTCCCTCACTGCCAGCCCTCTCCCTCCCTCCTCTCCCTCCTCCTCTCCCTCCCTCCCCCTTCCTCACCCTCTCCGCTCGCTCCTGGTCGCGCGCCATCTCTCGCACGACGCCCGCCCTTCCCTCGATTCCACACCCGCTCCCTTCCTTTCATCATGGGCAATTGTATCTCTGCTCAGGACAGGGCCGAAAAGGCAATATCAGACGCCATCGACCGTCAACTCGAAGAAGATTCCAGGAAGCTCAGAAAGGAGTGCAAAATATTACTCCTAGGTTAGCTTATCCCGTCAGGACTTTGAGCGCCTCTTTCCCACTCTCACTCCCTTCCTTGCTTCTTTGTGTCCCGTGCTGACCTAACTATGTCATAGGCTCGGGTGAATCAGGGAAATCGACCATCGTTAAGCAGATGAAGATTATTCACCAGGGCGGTTTCACCGACGAGGAACTTATGACTTACCGACCCACCATCTACCGAAATACCCTCGATAGTGCACAAGCTATCGTTCTCGCAATGCGCAAGATCGGTCTCGACTGTGTCGATCCAAACAACCGTGTACGTTTCAACTCATCCAACTCGGTCTCGCTACCCTCATATCCGCCACGTCAGGTCAACGCAGACCGTATCTTTGACTACCGAATTGACCCATCACCCTCTTTCGTCTTTTCTTCCGAGATCGCCGAAGCCATCCACGAATTGTGGAAAGACCCAATAATCCCAAAGCTCATGGATCACTGTTGCGAATTTTACCTGATGGACAGCGCTGTTTAGTCAGTACGGCCATTCCACCCCATCCTTGCTCGTTCTCACCGCCCCGCCTCAGTTTCTTCACCGACGTCCTACGCATAGGTTCACCCAATTACCTGCCAACCGAAAACGATGTTCTACGAGCTCGTCTAAAGACAACCGGCATCACAGAAACTAGATTCACAATGAGTCAACTCCAGTACGTCTGATCTTTTGGCTCGTCCCATATCCCCTCAACGTCACATAGAATACATATGTTCGATGTCGGTGGACAACGCTCAGAGCGAAAGAAGTGGATCCACTGCTTCGAGAGCGTCACGAGCATCATTTTCTGTACAGCCCTAAGTGAGTATGACCAAGTGTTGCTGGAAGAGAAGAATCAGGCAAGTCTCCCATCTGTCATCCATAGTCGGGCTCTAAACCACACTTTGTAGAATCGGATGGCCGAGTCCCTCATACTCTTTGAATCCGTCATCAACTCCCGATGGTTTTTGAGAACATCCATTATTCTCTTCCTTAACAAGATTGATGTTTTCAAGACCAAGCTACCAAAGGTGCGTCTTCCAATAATACGTGTCTTTTGTTTTGTCTTACCTCGTCAGGTTCCACTGGAGAGATACTTCCCAGAGTACTCTGGCGGTGCTGATATCAACAAGGCTGCGAAATATATTCTCTGGAGATTTATGCAAACAAATCGCGCTCGCCTCTCTGTTTATCCTCAGTAGGTTTTAAATCTTTGTACCTTCATCCCGAACTCATACCGGTGACCAGTCTAACCCAAGCGACGGACACGACGAACATTCGTTTAGTATTCGCGGCAGTGAAGGAAACAATTCTACAGAATGCATTAAAAGACTCGGGGATTCTGTAGTTTTAGTTTTGCTCCTCGTTTCTTTTCCTTTTCTCTTTCTCTCTTCCCCCTTTTTTCTCTTTCTGTCCTCTCCGTTCCCGTTGTGTTACAAGTCGTGTTCGCTATCTATTGGTGAGGCCTCCTCTTGTTCGCAATTAGTACCAGTCTCGTTGACACAATTACTCTCTCGTTGACAGCTTGCATTATCTCTGTGGATATTCTTGTCAATTTCCTAGCATGCCTCCATACATAACATATCATCAACCTATTTGCTCTGCTGCACACTGCGGGCTGCACAACCAAACTTACGTTATCGCCTGACCACACACCCTCTCGTTTCCCGAGCCTGGACTTTCTTCTTTCTCTTTCCTTCTTACTTCTCTGAGGCGAGTCGAAACGATATCCGTGACGCGTTCTTTGTCCCAGCACCTCTTCATGGACCTTATCGGTCTTGTCTCCTTTTCTTACTTTTCTCTCCTTCCCTGCTTCTCTCCACCCCTTGTCACCTGGTCGTGCTCGGGGTGGCACCGGCTGCGCTACCTCGTTGCTCTCTCCACCTTTCAAGTTGGCTTTTGGAAAAACAGAAAGTGTACAGTAGACCCAATCCACATGTTTCTTTTTGTGCAAGGGACTACATTTCGTTTGTGCAGGACAAGAAGAGGTAACGCTATCATTTTCTATCGCAGCCCGACACCGATTGATCGGTCGGTCGTCTAACAACGGGGGTACAATCCATGTATTCACTGCCGCCAGGCAAGGTCAAGCACAATATGCACGACAGCAGTCCTCATCCTTCGACGTCCCCGGGCCCTCCCAACCCCTCCTCGCCCTCCCACGGATACCGATGACACCCCAACTCGCGGACGCTCGCGATGGCGATCAACAACGGATGTTGCCCGTCCATCATCCGCAACGTCTTCTCCATATCCTCCAACGCAAACTCTTCCATTTCTTCCATCAACGCGATTTCGTCCCGGTCGTCTTCGTCTTGTGGGGGGTGTTGTTGTCGGTGGTGTCCGTCGGTACTTCCTCCTCCTCCATCTCTTTCACCGCTTGATCCAGCTATACCGCCCTCGCTCCCCCCTCTACCGCTGCCCGCACCTGCTGCGCCTGACCGACGTTTCCGCTTCTCAGCCATGTTTTGCAGCTGGAGTTTCGTCCCGTCCATCAACCCGTTCGTCAACTCGGGCGTGAGCGTGTGCACCCCAACGACGCACAATGTATCCCCGACGGCTTTGTACAACGAGGCGACGAACGACGGATCGGTCTCGATCTGGATGCAGTAGACTAGCTTGGAGAGGGAGGCGGTGACCATGTGTGGGGTGAGGGTGCCGCTGGATTTACCGCAGGACGTGAGGAGGGGAATGAGTCTGTGTGAACGTAGCATCAGGAGGGCGTTCCCCGGGAAAAAAAAAGAAAGGCAACGAAAACAAGAAAGAGCGGGCGTACCTACTCGCCGCCTCCCGCACACCCTCGTGAAAGTAGAATTGCAACGCCGGCAACGCGAGCTCGAGACTCTGTGTGAGATAAGGCCCGAATCGCCCCCCTAGAATACTGCAATAGATGACGAGGGTGTCGAATGCCTGGCATTTCTCGTCGATGGTCGAGGTGCGGATGCCGACGATGTGGCCGTCCATGGAGATGGTTTCCCATCCATCGCGTTCAAAGTGATCGTCCTCGTCTACCACACGTTACGAGGGGCATGAGCATACACGCACGTTCGCGCGCAAGTCGGGCTTACCGTAGATGGATACATCGGCTTTAGCACTCGCCGCGTTGAGCAACGGTGGCATTACTACCGGCAAAAAAGGCTCAAATTCAGGTCCCAGTGCCTGACAGATCTTTGCCCATGTTGCAATCAAGTATGTCGCCAAAAGCGTGTCCGAGGGATCGACGGGTGAATCTGTCCAGGGCAATGGTGTTAGATCAATAAAAGAATGAAAATGTGTCCTACTCTGGATATTAATTAAGGCGTCGATGAGAGTACGCGCATCTGGTCGGAAGACGTCGCATCCGACAGCCATTGCTACAGGTACACAAAGAGTAGGGTTTAGTCAGGGGTGGAAGGGACCGTCGGACAATCAGGTACACACCAATGAGCCCGGCACATTCCATGGCTTTGACACGCAACTTGTGGTGGCTCGGATCATTCGCATTTCGGAGCACGTTGAGCAGGAGGGGCATGATCGTCCCGTAATGCTATGAGTCACCAAAAATAAACAGTCTCTTTCAGCTGGGGCAGAGAAAGCGACGTTGGCATTGACGTGGACATACCTTTGCAAACGTGGCCTCGCTTGCATCAGCGACCATGGCCAACGTCGTGATGGCCTGTTCTTGAACATATCCTTTGACTGGTTTGCCTGCTTCGGCACCCGGGTTAAGCAGCTTGAGTAGTCGTTCGACGATGGGGTCTAGGTATGGAACAAGCGCCTCCCGTTCAACGCCTTCGCAAAAGTTGATGAGCGCAGCCGCCGCGTGTGCGTGGACACTGTCACGGACAAATCAGCCATGTCGTTTCAAGTGGAAATGCTCATTTACCGAGGCTCGGGTGCCTCGAGCGTCGGTATCAACGCGGCAAAGAGTTGCCGGTGATAGCGATCTTGAATGACCTCCTAGTGTCAATCCAAGATTCAATGAGACCCGCCGGATGCTGACGTCACAGCCACACTTACTTCCAAGTCTGTACACAGTTGACCCCTGAATTCACGTTTTAGGTGAGCATTTATGCGCTGGAAAGAGCGAATGCATACAGGCACTGGCATGCAGCATAACGGACGCGAGGATGAGCGTCTTTGAACATCGGAGTCACGAGGCTGTCAACGCATCGTCCCTCCAGTTCAGATGTGCAAGCATGGAGCAAAAGTAGATTACTCACTCTACAACTTTGCCAAGCTCGAGTTGCATCACCTAAATCCAATCAGGGAGAATGCATCGAAGAAAAAACGAGGGGGAAAGAAGGATGACAGGCGTACTTTGCTGGTGCCTTCTCCTATGGCGGCGATCGCCATCAGACCTGCGTGCCGCAATCGCCAATCATAACTCGCGAGCATCGATGGGATGTACTGGAAAGCAGGTGGGAGGACCTCTTTCCCTCCGAGGGCACATGCGAGGCGGTCAAGGGACTGTTCATAGACCTGTGGGTAGTTCTCGTCCTGGGACTCCTCGGAAGGCTTCCCAAACATGAATCAACCCGAACCACCCCCCAGAAATGGAAGAGAAAGAAAGACACACATCGGCTTCCAACCACGCTTCCAACCCTTCCTCAGGTAACTCCCCCATGCCTTCCAAACAAGCACGTACGATGGCGGGTGTCCACCCTTCTACACGTTTCACCATCGAAGGTCTTGCTTCGCTCAGCGTGACCATCAGTTCTAACGCCGCCCTCCGGACTTGTTGCTTTTCTTCGTCTTCGGCAGCCTCGGCATCTCCTTCGTCGCTCTGTTGTACGGTCTGGCAAGGTGGGAAGGCGAACGAGGTACTCGTAGCGGGGAACGGCTTTGCCACGGTTGGTGTGGGGCCCGAATCGGCGGTGGGCATAATCAAGGCGCGCAAGAACGACAAGAGTGCGGGTAGGTGCGGCGTGAATAGCGTGGGGTGCGAGGAACAGAGGGGCGTCAACGAACTCAGGAACGTTTTTAGATGCACATTCGGGAGTGAGGGAAGGGTGTCGAGCATCGGATAGAGCAACGACAACGACTGTGCGAGCTGGTGGGCGTCGGAAGCCGTCAAATACGAGACACATGCCCGAAGCGCGGCGAGTCGGACCTGTGTACGATAAACGCGGTCAAACATAGCAAGAGAGCGTGTGTTTCACGGGACGTACGTCGACGCTCTGACCGTCCTGTAACCCCTTTTGAAAGACGGAGAGCACAGCATCGGTTTGTAGATCGATGACCAGGTTTGGACAGCCCGAAAACACTCGGAATGCGCACTCACGAAAACCTGCCTCTGCAGTCTGCGTCATGTTGAACGCCTGTGCTTGTAATGCATGCCAAGGCCGGCCGCGAGTCATCGCGTTATTGGCAAGGTCGCATACGGTGTCGACGGATTTGCGTCGCACGGAGTCGGAGGGTTCGTGGGAGAGGGAGTGAAGGAGGAGACGCTCGAGGGTGGTCAAGGCTTGTGAGGAGAGCTGATCATACAGGGTCCCTCTGGGTTCTTTTTGCTGTTGCTGTGGTGCAGGGCGAAAGAGGAGACGCCGAAGGAGGACCAAGGAGAAGGATCTCATCTGTACTTGAAGCAGAATAGTAAGCGTCCTAGTTTACAGCGATCATATCAACGTGTTGGCTACTTGCCACTTCGGTGTCTGCTGCAATGGCAAACTGAGCCAATGCGAGCAAGTAGAGGTCGGGAGTCTGAGCGAGACGATCGTTGACCGCCTTCTCTGCACTAAGGGATCTCGTCAGAGCAGGCGAAGTTGGTCATTGTGGCTAGAGTCATACTTTGCGCGGATCTTGTTATCACCGAGCACCAGATTAGCGAGTATCTGGGTGAGCTCAGCAGTGATTTCTTGTGGCACGACAGCTTCCATGGTAAAGTGTGGAGATCGTCTGTTTCGATCTCTGAGACGACGAGATGAAGGGAAACCAAAGCACTGCCGACGGGAAACGATGGACGATGGCAGTTCGGCCTGGTCTCTGACAAAGGCGTGGGATGGTGAGTCGGTGCTGGTGAATGTTGTCTTCACAGCATCGACTCGAGGTGGATGATTTTTGAGGCTCAGCGAGCTTGATGAGTCTACGCTTTCCATTCGCGGGACACGATCCGTTGGCGGCTGTACCCCCGGACAGCGTACGTTCGCATTTTCAGACAACGAGCACTACGACGAACTTCATCGAGGTAGGGATATTAAAGCGTTACCTAACTGACTAGTAGTAAATGAGCAAGTCCGGAGGCATTCCGGAAACGGGATGTGCGCCCCATTGACAGTGCATATGCATGTCCCATGAAAAATAAGGAGGACACTGAATTGCTCATGGGATACGAATATCGGAACCAATCACACAAGGTTGGTCACCGCCTGTATCTCGTTGCTAAATATAAACCCTTAGAGACATGCTTTGGGGTGTAATAAAAAAGTACCTACATAGATCCATTTTATTTTGAGAACATCCTCGCGATGGACACTGAATGGACAAGAAACGCACAGATCTCAGGAGATCGCTGTCACACGACACGCGGTTTGACGGTATGTCAGGTGTATCTGGCGGCACGCACCTCGGCAACTTGATCAAAGTAAAAAGTTGCCTATCAAGAACATCAAGGATATCAGCACCAACACGGTGGAATCCGCAGGCGCTGCCAGCCTACTAGTCTCCACCTGTGCAAAACAATCTAGCCCGTTGCATCATGCGCAGCAGTTGGGTTTCACTTACAGAGACTCGTCCGAAATGATCCGTGTATGAAACACGCCCTTGGGTTCAACGTTCACTAATCACGGTGTAGAGTGTAAACTGCATCACAACTGCCGCACCTGTCGAGAAACTCGTCCCGAAACTCGGTCGAAACGACCAAGACTCTGAAGGATTGTGATCATTTCCCAATGGAGTGACCGGTAACTCATGTTATCCTAATTAAATCACATAATATCTCGCTGGTTACCAGCTGCCAATATACCGATTAACCGCCCTCAGGCTGTACTTCCGTCATCTCAAATATTGCCCGACTTACAAGGTACTGTAACCCCGCGCTTCAAAGACCTCCGCAGAAACAGCTCAACCATTCCTTGAGCGATGCATGTCAGTGGTCCACACAATGTCCACTTAGCCTGCGAGCAACAACCTAGGTTTCTCGTGTTCCTGGATAATGGCAGTCTCGGACCACCACCACCAGATTGGCCTGGTGAAGACTCGCCGCGCGAATGCAGTTACGAGATGACAAATTCCGAGTTGGACGCTCCAGCGCCCAGACTTTGGCTATGAACGACGCCCGCTGCACCGACACCTCTCGAGACCTACTTTGTGCGTCTCTACAAAGTGTCTGGCTGGGTAGGGAACTTTCCTGCGCGCGCAGATGCTCGCAATGACTGCAACGGTGCGCTTGTCCACCAGTTCAACTTCCTCTGCCGCGTCGACGGCAACGACCTAGTCCCATGGCACGACCTCTGCAAGACTATCGGCATAGAGCCGGTCCCTGACGACGTTGACGCATGTCGCAAAGTAGGTGGTATGATGATCTTCGTCACACCCGTTTGTTCAAAGCCACGGTGCACAGCTTGTTTAGGACGCACATGTCAACATTAATATTGTAGATCTCATAGAACAGGATGCCCAGTATATACGGCAATTCCACGACCTCGATAAACTTGCATTATATACGACAAGAACGGAACAGAACGTATACCAAGGTGGATTACTCATCAACCCCTACTTGGGGAAGAGGCGCAAGAAAGGCAAGTGGTTGCAGTTTCTTTGCAGCCCTAGTAGAATCAAACCATGTAGATGCTACGCTATTGCAACCCCAGCTTGTCAATGATCCAACCGAGTCAGGAATTCGAACGACGGACATGGCCCGGAGGAGGCCACGTACAGACAAAGCCTCCTCTGCGAATGAAGGACTTTGGTCTTGCGCATTAGATAAAACGCAACATTCGATGCTCCCCTTTTTCCTGTCGTCATCAACATATGACGCATTCCGTCGCATCTGGCCTCCCCAGTCGTGCCTCGAGTCGAACATGCAACGTGCCATCAATCGCGATGAATGGGGTATTGCTAAGAACGCCGACTAAGCCAAGCCTGCACCAATTCGAGGCCTTCAAACTTACTCATACAATAGCTCTGCGCCGGCACCGTTATCGAGCGGAACGACGATAGCGTTAGTGTAGATGCTGCCATCGTTGTCCGACCACTGCTCAACGTGTGGGGGACTCCAGTCTTTCTGGCTCGAGAACGCGACATCGAGGGCGGTGAAAAACGTGTCTGAAGCACGATACGCGAGGCGATTGACGTTCTTGAGACGCACTTCGACAGATTGTGGCGCCTTGGATTTAGATTTGAACTTGTTTAGTAGTGGAGGTGAAGGTGGAGGGAGAGACCGTGCGGTAGAACTGCTCGAGTGGTCTGGCGGAGGTGACAATGATATCAAGTCGCTCGGTTGAGACGCGTTTGCAGGAGACGTTGATAAAATCGAGGATGGCGGCGGTAGATCGATGACCAGCCTGGAGTCGATGAAGGTGGGCGGACTGTGCTCTAATAAGCAAAGTGCGACTTGCCAGATCCCCACTGTCGTGTGAGTGGTAGAAAGCGGGGAGAAGAACGTGAGAGACCATATCCGGCCTGGAAAAGAGCGAGTGAGCCGCGAGCAGCCTAGTGATGAGACGGAAGCTGGGGTATCATACCTCGTGCAATAAACTCGACACTGACTCGACCCGAAACCCGCATACGTTTCTGCCAGAGGTTGATCCGCATCTCCGCCACGAACGCCCCTTGGCCGTCCATTTCATGTATCAATACCTCGTCTGACGGCATGGAGCCGAGTATCAGGGCGTCTGCGCCTTTGCAACATCAGCGCGACTATCATGTAGCATCTTGGACATCACCTACCGGGATTCGTACTCAGCGGTGTCATCTGCTTCGTAAAGGGTTCGCGTTGGCATCTCAGCGACTGAAAGAGGTGTTGGTTCGAAGAAGTCAGACAAGCGAGGCGTATTTCTGACATGGTCGACTGTGAAAGCGGAGCCGCGTGCACAAGCAATGACGGTAGGAGCGCATCGCGACGGTTCAGGATCCCCCAGTAGATCGCAGAATGGTTCTCGATAAATGGCTCTTGCAAGAGGGTTGATAGATTCAGATCATAGGTCCGACACGCGTCGGAACAACTGCCGAGAAGGTTGGGTGACTCTGCGTTGAGGACGAGGTCACGGATAAGAGCGAGGACGGTTTGTTGGACTTGCTTAGAGGTGCGTGAAGAGGTGAAGGATAACCTGGGTAGCCATGATGATGGACCGGGCTGTGAATGCCCACTGACTGGACGGGAGGGAGTGGTACCGACTCGAGTACCACTGGTTGGGATGCTACTGTTATGCGGAGCAGGAAAGCCGGACTGTCGTGGCAACTTTTCATCGAATAAGTGTGCAGGTTGTCCACTGCAAGCTGTTGAGACGGTCTCGTACGAAGGGGGTGCATCAGTGTGACCATTTGCAGATGGCTCCGTTAGCTGGTCTTCGTCGTGGTACTTGTCCAGTATGACCATCGTCTAGCTCAATACTGCTGCGGCTCAAGACAAAGTGGTGGTTTTCAAACAAGAGATATTTATGGTGATTGCTCACTGAAGGTGTACATTAATGTTGCAGCTATCCGCTGCGGACGGTCAGATGCTGTATGATAGACCAAAGAAAGCCTCGGTGAGAAAAGTGCACCGCATTATGCAAAGTCGCTTCTTTCTTCCGAGTGCGAAACGAATGCTGTGTATATCAGATTCACTACAGCCTAATGATGGACACGGAAAAAACTAAACGCGACACGAAGCCCTAGCAAATGATACAGTCCTTAGATGACGCGGATTTCACGAGCGTCGCCTCCAACCGCCCTCTCAGTGTACCATCAGGAAATAGGTACCGCGAGCGACTGTAGGTGCGTCCATGAGAAGCAATTCATAGATAAGTGGAGCGATAACTTACTCATGCATTAAGTGAGACGCAAGGCCATCTCCGAGTGAGGACACCACCGCGTTCGTATAGCCTACACCATGCTCCGACCAATTGTTGGGCTTCGTTGTCGGTGTCTCTGATGGTTCTGTATAAGGCTCAATGCTGTCTATAATATTCAAGTGCGTACTCGAAGAGTCCCCTGGGCCATTTCGACGGCCGAGTTTGCGGTCACCGCATCCGAGGTGGATGGAAACCGGGGGCGGTGTTTCAGTACTTGGCAGCAGGGACGAGGGTAAACCCCACTGTGGGTCAGTCGGTGGCGGATGTGTAGATGAGGACGGGGTGGGATGTTTGTCTTGCTCAGGAGGAATGTTGTGACCTCGAGATAATCGTGAATGTGCCTTTCCGTCGGAATTGTAAGCATACATTGGAGATCGACTCTGGGATTGCTGGTCGCACACCGGCGGGAACGTCGTGGATCGTGGATCCCAGACCTTTGGGGCCTGGATCGACTCGGGGACCAAGGGAGGTGCGGCGTCCACGACAAGTTGCGAATCAAAGTAGGTGGGTATACTCGATTCAAGAAGGTTGACCATGACGTGCCAGGTATACGTGGCCATTCTCGATTTCTTTGACGTCGTGGCCGATGATGAAGGGTCGGTGGAGAAAAAGGTGACAGACCACATCCTGCCTGTCGTAGGCGTGCAGTTGAGTAAGGACACGCCAATACTGTAAACATGCTTACCGGACGCAATAAATTCAATGCTGACTTGCCCGATCGCTTTCATTCGTCTCTGCCAAAGAGGAATATCGAAAGAAACGATAAACACTTGCTCGGTTGTCTGTGTTATGTAGATCTCATCCAAGGGCCGATCACCCAGGAGCAGGTTATCAGAAGCTACCTAATGCGTCACCCGGGTTCTTTCAGAAGGTCTTCAAGTGAACGAAACATACCAGCTCGCAGACCCTGAGCCTGAATACCATCTGTCCTATGGAATGGGGGACGGCACACCCGAAGTGCATGGAATAGCCCCTGATTTGAGCTGACGAGACACGCGTGCCGAATGTCTGAAATAGTCTGGATAGATAATGGTCGTGAATGGACCAACAAAGCCACAAGCAGCTCCTGGCGATAATTGACTATAGCCCAGTACATCGGGGTATGGTCCACGATAGATGTTTCCTGGAGTATGGCAGACAGGGAGAGCTTGTGTTCGGTACATGTTTCCGCAATGGAAGCGAGTATCTCATGAACGTTTTTCTGTTCCTCGCTGCCTACACGAGACGGTGAAACGACGAGGTCGCTTACGACCGACAAAACAGACTGGCGAACTCGCTTAGTGGAGAAGGACGATGCAAAGGGTAGGAGTGAGAGCCAGGAAGTATTCTTGCGAGTACGCAGTCTTTGATTAAGTACAGGGCTGGCTTCTCTCGGAGAGGTTGGGGTGTCGTCGAGCGAAGACGGACGTGGTGGCAACGATTTATCGATATTCAGGACAGGGTGGTTCAATCTTGCAGAAGCCGAAGCTGGTAGGTCACTGCAGGATCCTGCGACTGGGGAAGGAAAGGCAGAGGTAACAGCATCTCGATTTTCGCTGTGATGGGTGGGTTGATGGATTGACAAGGCATCGTATGCTGGGGGTAGGTCACTTGCGCTCTCGTCAAGGCTGTCACAAGTGGGTTCGACGTCGGATTGCTGGTTTTGCATCGAAATCACCCTGCCAGGTCAACCCATCAAACATCCCAAAAGATGTTTATAGAGTTACCATCACCATCATGGTTCGTGGGCTGCGTGTTGGTACACAGCCAAGCTGTGTGACCTGCTGCGATCCTAATTTTGGGCAGCCACTGTGTGAAGTAGGCGTTGTAACTGAAGTAAAACGTTGCCTCTTGCGTCGCTTTCAGAGGGTTTAACCCCCCACAAATAGCAAGGACCCAACGGTAAGTAGACGATACGGTCAGTCCTCCCTTGATAGACGTTAAGAGTGGGGTAGGGACAGTCTGAGTCCCCAGGTTGCCGAGCTGGATGATCATGTTGTCAAAAGCCCAACACGATGTTGCTTTTGGGATGACATTACACTACAACTGCGACGGCTGCGCACCAGCGCCGCCAAATTAGGTTGCGTTTTTCTCTGAACGACTATACTTAGTCGTGCTAATCTTACACTTTCTGTTCAGATTAGTGCACCAGGACATCTTTTGCCACGGAAAATACTTAGTGGCATATGTCTGAATCCTCCAGTGAAGGTCAAACGGGGACTATGGTCGAGTTTCGTGATTCCAGTTGACCTTTTGGGCGGTTCTCGTGCATGCCACTATGGCGTATGATACCGTTTGCACCAGATGCAGATATGGCGTTTGTGACGTGAGCGGAAAGGTTTGACCTTTCGTTTGATAATTACCGGTGTACATACCTCCCACTCATCACTTGTTATCATCACCAGTCATTGCTTTTATAGGAACGATTACGGATCAGTATGAGTTGGGCAAGCAGGATTTGTGGACTAGACGCTCATGGCGTTCCCGATGATGTCTCACTTGGTTATGCGTACCACCTTCGATTTCGCGGCTTCTCCACCAACGACAATGCAGCATGGAAAACATTCATTCATGCTCACAGTTTGAAACACCCCCCAATGGACGTAACTTGACAGGCTATCTCGCTTTTTCGTACGTTTCTGTGGCATAGAGCTACTTGGTTTGGTGACTGGAAAAATGTCGGGATAATCTCGGAAACGGAAGGAAAGGAACTCCCGCGAGCTGACCACTTCCGGGATTCCCCGTCAATCTATACCCGAAGGTCCGTTTGATCACTCCTCTTCCCCGACTTCGAGGATGCTTCACCGGCGCAGTAATTCCTTCCTCTCACGCGGGTATCTGAGATGTCCCCTGCCCCACCACTATCCAATGCCTCGCGCAGGTATCCGCATCGCGATGTTGGCCACCGAAGCTACCCGAGGCGCGAGGAAAGCTGGTACTATCGCCGATGTGTTTACTACTCTTGGTCCGAATGGCGACGTTGCACCTCTTCCCGCACGGTTCTCAACCATAAAGAAAGATCTGCTGCGTGACATGGACGTGGCGCCCGATGTACTTCAGCTGGCCTGGAAAGGAGTACTGAAAGCCCTTGAACCTCGTGTACAGGAAATCATTTCCCAGGGGGGAAATGTAAGCCTTTTTTCCCGTTTTGTTGGACTTGTTTTAGCATACTCAATATTTTGTGGAGATCATTCCACGTATTTCATACAGAGACATTGAGGCTGGTTTATCAGAAAGCCAAAAAGATACAATTCGAAAGACAGGCGTTGTAGTTATCACAGGGGGTATTCCAAAAGAAGTGAGTAACATGATCACTGTGTTATCTTCAGCCATAATGCGGCCAACGTATTGGAACAACTTAAGGAAGCGTTGAAGTGGAAACTTCATATCAAAGACTATATTGCAGCTAACCCGGTGAAAGGTGTCACCTTATTGTGAGCTTCCATCCCCAGTGCTCAACGTATTGATCGGCAGGTTTCCCCGCGGAGAATATACAAGCATACGAACTGTACAATTCGAAACCACAGCTCTATGCACGTACACACTTGTCCTTGCTTAATACCCAAAAGGCACTTCTGTCCCTTTGGCACTCCTCCGGTACCTTTCCCGCTTCCATCGATTTCACAATACCCATCAGTTACTTTGACCGCCTACGCATACGCACTCCCGGAGATCGCTCGTTCACACTTGGTCCACACATCGATGGAGGGAGCGTCGAACGGTGGGAAGATACAATTTTTAGAAGAGTGTGGACTAAAATTTTCTGTGGTGGAGCGAGCGGGTGGGAGACATTCGATCCGTTCGACGCAACTTGGAGGGTGAATGCAAGACAAGATCTATACAATGCGCCGTACGTTTTGGATTCCTTTCTTTGAACTTCCACCCGCCTCCATCCATCACTTCCTCGCCTCCTCTTTCGCTTTCGCATTCTGAAGCATTTTCGTCGTTGCAACGTGTAAATTCACGACCTGCTCATGCAATACAGGAACCAGTGCACGATCCTTCGGTGTTGGCAAGGTTGGACGTCTATGTCCTCTACAGGCGTAAACGAGGGCACCTTGCGCGTCCTTCCCATGCTTTCACTTGCAACTGCTTACATCATCCTACGCCCATTCTTCAAACCACGCGGTGTCGCCGCATGGAAGGCAGACCAAACTCTCGGGGACGTAAGTTTGGCTGCGGAGGATTGGGAATTGAACCTAGAAGGTAGCGAGTTCCCTGGTAGCGTGCCTGGTAACGCGCAGGAACTAAACGAAGCCACACATCCTCACCTGAGACTTGCGGAGACTATGATATCTATTCCGAGGATTGAACCTGGGGACCAAGTATATTGTGAGTATCCATGACCGCATGATCCTGGATCACACCATGACGAGCGGGGCTAATTGCGACCGACTGATTAGGGCATTGTGATATTGTGCATGCTGTGGAAGGAGAACACAAGGGCAAAGAGGACTCCTCGGTGTTGTACATTCCAGCCGTTCCACTGTGTATCAAAAAGTGAGCATCGATGTTCTCGATGACCTGCGTGGTTGTGAATACTGTCCACCAGTGCTTCGTACCTCCGTAGCCAACGCATCCAATTCGTCCATGGCCTCCCTGCACCGTGAGTCCCGACATACATTAAGAACTACATCTGATTCACGAGAACATAACCTTCTCAAGTGACTTCCCGGGAGGCGAAGGAGAATCCGGGTTCCTAGACCGAGCGACCCCACAGGACGTAACCACTCACGAAGGCCGTCAGGCGACGGGATTTGAGCCATTCGTCGTTACGAGTGCTACTAGTGCGGCGCTCGTGGAGGAAGCTAACAAGATATTGTTTGGGTGACGGGTTGTATGAATCATCTAGCGGAGATTATCTGGGTGATGAGTCCCGGCGCTGGGTCGTTTCCGGATGCGAAAGTCTTCCATGATTCATGGCTTGTGGAGTTGTATGAAAGTGACCGACCAAAATGGAATGAGGACGGTCATCGCGCGCTAAACTTTGGCTCAGGATGTTTTGGTTACCGTGCACGATTGCTATATGGATCCGAGACACGTTTCATCTTGCTTATCTACACCTTCTCGCTGCCTCTGAGGTTGTCAGGTGTCGCACTCGTTCCTTATACTGACGTGGAACGGCGGGCCCAAAAATGCGAGCATACGATCGATCGATGCGACGGACTTCGTGACTCCCTTGAGCCGCGTATTTACCGAGGAGGTTTCAGCCGTGTACGGTGCGGTGAAACGGCACTTACCCATGGAAGGTTTCCGCTAACGCCGTCGGCATTCCCCATGATGGCTTCAGTAAAGTGTATGCCTTGCTGGATTCCCTGGTACGGCATGTTATCTACCAATTGAGTTTGCAATCAGACCACTCGCATTCGCCTACACTCTCTGAAATGTTGAAGGTAAAGTTCTTGGCAGGCCCATAGCGCTGGTTTGCTGTTGGATGTCAAGGAGCAAACCAACTAAGCTGGTCTCTGGAGTTCAAGTAGAAAAAGAACGGACCATTGCCCACCTTATGAAAGGCAATTTCAACCCCTCTATTATGAACTGACAGTTCTCACGCATCGTGCAACTGCCTTGACGTGGTTATACGAGAAAGGGAATTGGTCGCGATGTATGACAGTACGAACATAGAAACGGTGCAAGTCGGTTTCTCGGACAGTTTACCCAACTGCAGTCTCGGCTTTGACCTCCCTGGAACGAAGTCGAACATAGGACAAGCGTAATCACAGCTAGGTGCGATTCGAATCTTCAAATGTAGATGATTCTGATGGAATGCATTTCGCTCCACAACGATGGTTCGGACTCGGGGACAGGACAGAGGAACGAAGAATGTCTCAGGAGTGATTGGGACGTCCCGGATAGGCTATAAGGCATGGTGACGTGACAGAATATTTCGCACTGCTTTCTAACTTCCAAGTCTCCTGGAGCTGACGGTCGATGGCGTGTAATCTTGCCTTTTCGGCCCTGTCCTAGGAGAGATACAACTGCCCATGGAAAGAGTAAGTGGGAGCGCGGCGTGTGTGAAGCCGAGAGAAGGGCGTCGTGTGAGAGATGCATGCACGACCGCCGACGAAGAGCGGGTGGACCTCAAGTCCATACAGTCTAAGTGTGACATGTCAAGGTGTCACGCTCTAGCGACTGCGGCTGGGTCGCGTGATAGAGCCCGACTAGATTCGAAGGTCAGCTGTTGGTTGGAGTGATTGATGCTGAAACCAAGGAAACGACTGGCTAGCTACTGCTATACAAGCCCAGGCTACTCGTCCTGTGCAGCTGTATCTGGACCTGACTTCTAGACCTAGTGGTTGGCAGCAGCTTGCCGTGAGACTCTTTCGCTGTGTTACTTCCTAGTTTACCATGCTGTCACACAAACAACATCACTCATCCTCTACTAATAGTACTACCACCATTCGTTCGCCCATCCAACTTGCCAAGATCGACAACTCGTTCGTTAAATTTACCGAGGTCGACTTCTATCAGATATGTTATTTACACGTCACAGTCTGCTGGATCCGACGCCTATAATGGTTGACGCCACATACCTCACATTCATTTCTCAGATATGATGATCTCCTGATCGTGACGTTTTCGGTTCTGCCGTCTTTCCCATTACTCGGTTCTCGCGACACTCCTCGTGATGGAACCTTATTATTCGTCCCTTGATTCCCTTGCATTCGCCAAGTGGCAGCATTTCGCGTTCGCCACTCATCCATGCCCTCGCTGGCCCAACCTCAATCCATCCTGTTCTTGGGTGGTTAGAACCGCATCAGATATCGGTCGCACAGAGAACGTGGTCACGATCAAAAAGGGAGACGAGTATGTGTGTGTACGTGGCATTCCATATCTTCCGGCGTCTTTTTTTTCCATTCTATTGAACCCAAATACGTGCGTCCTGAGCTTCGTCTGGCGCCTAGCTTCCGACAGGAATGGACCCTTGCGGAGGAGCCGATCGGCAGCATCGACAGGTGTCCCGCATAACACTACAAAGGAGATCCATAAACATTTTGTGTTTACTTCGCCGACAGCGTGTTACTTGGTGGTACTTCGAAATGGCCGTTGTTGCTCTGCGGTAATACCCACCCATCAATGTGCTCGACTCATCTCCCAGAATACCAAAAGTGTACATGTTTTCAAGATCAGCGTTGTCACGCGATCGACGTTGTCAATGTAGGTGCCTATTTCCAATGCACATGCACCCAGTGACTGAGTATGTCAACATGAGTGGATCACGCTTGAGATACACTCTTCAAGCCCTCGACAGTCTAACATTGGTTCGGGTTCAGGCAAGGCATGTCGAAGCTCTAACCCTAACTCCAATCTAGCCCACGTTCTTCGCTAGGGTGAATCAAGTGGAACTGTCACCGATCAGTCCAATCTCCCAATCATAGCGACGAAAGTCACCGAGTGCGGCCATACTTGGGTTTATAAGAATAATAGAATGTGCGAATATTATGTAGTCTATTTTTCCTTTCCCACAAAGCTGTGCAGCCGATAATGGATTTATTTGATTGCAAGACAGTCAACATATCCAGGATGAGCGCGCCTAAAAGCATTTCAAATATCGATCCTTGACTGAACAATTTCCATGGTTTATTTTATGGTCTCATTGAAAAATTTATAACGTCAAATGAAACATGTTCAACAGGGCTAACGTTTGACAGGCGGTGATGGGCATCCGGATCCCTCACCCAACAAGTGGGAATAACACTGTAAACATATACGAGATCATTTACCAAGCTCGGGTATACAGAAATCGTATGGTAACTTCGTTACAAGATGACGGCTGCGCCAACCAATACCCCTGCAGAAGCAACGAGGGTGCCAACGAGGCTCCCGAATGAGAAAGGCGCGGAGAGTGCCATGGCAGCGCTCGTGCTCGTCGCGGAAGATGTTGCGCTCGACGCCGAGGACGAGGCAGCGGTAGAGGCAGCGGTAGAGGCAGGGGCACTACTGGAACTCACTACAACGGTGCCAAATCGGTCAAGGGAATATCGTGGCAAACGATGGGGACCACTTACGGGAAGAACACTCTGCGGTTTGGAGTTGTGTCGCGGCCGCGACGTCGGCAGCTGTGCAGTTTGCTGTGAGACACGAGAGTGCGGTCTCTTGGAATGCGGCCGAGGAGCAGACGCAGGGTAAGTCAGTGCTGACCAAGGATGAGTAATGTACGATGCGGAAGAACTCGGAGACATACAAGCTCGCGCAAGTGCTGTTTGCGACGGCTGCGGTGAGGCATCCGGTCATGCAGGCGTCGAGAGGAGGAAGGGAAGACTGCGACGCGGGGGCAGTCGCAGTGGTGGAGGACCCAGAGGACTGAGCCTGTGCAACGAGTGCGCAAGAGACGATAGCGAGCAGGGTTTTGGCGTTGGGCAACATCGAATGAGCGGACAAATGTCGTCTGAGTGAAACCCAAATACCATCGGCAGGACGCGGTATTTGAGGAAAGCGGGGCGTGTGAATAATCATATGACATAAGTATGCGGGGTTGGCAGGCTGAGGTAAGCGTCGGGAAGAGTAACCAAATGCGGATGGACGTTCGAGACCAGGAACAGGATGGCGCGGGCCTGTGCCTGCGACCTGATTAATGGCGGTCTCCCACTAGTGCTTGGAATGCGCGCCCAGAGTCCACAGATAACTAACCGGCCGAGGTGAGCCATGTGCTGGAATTGTCTCTCTTCGTGAGGTAGTGCTGGTAACGCGTTATTTCTTCTAGGTCTGGGACTGCCCAGCCGCATGTGTCTCGAGCAACACAAGTCTGGCACTCACGAGGTTATCTAATTTTTCCCCGTTCTGGTTGGTTCTTCTCGACTTGTGAAAGTCGCTTTTCGGGCACGCACGTAACGCCCGCCTCTTCCTTACGTGCCAGTTCTTTCTCTCCCTCGCCCTCCCAGCCTATCCGTGTTCTGGATCAACCCTCCTTACTCACAGTTGCAATTCAAATGTGATCGGAGCTACGTCTTTCTGCCTCTCTGGTCCAACTCACATACCACATAATCCTGCCTCGACCGGTCTGAATCCATCAGCATAGCACGGCTTAGATTCCTTTACCTACTTCCCTCTTCCCGCAAAAAGAGGCAAGACGTTCTTGACGCCGTCATCATCCTTTCCTCCTCGACGACTGCTTATCGACTGGCTACTAGCAACCGGTTTTTTTTAAATTTCATCATCCTTTTTTTGCTACGCATTCTCTGATTCAACGATGCCATCGCCTCCTTTCCCCCCTCGCCCTGTTCCTCTATCCCGCCAGGATGATCTTGATACTGGCGGTCGCAGTCAGTCACGGGCCCCGTCCAACACGCCGCTTCGTCCATATCTGCCACAGACTGAGGCAGTGCGCACGCCACGAAGCATTCTCCGTCCTACACCTCTTTCGCATATGTCTACACCACACGACCCAACCGCGAACCCGCACATCTCACGTCCCCAACCCCCACCTACCGCCTCATCGCCATACCATCATCATCATACATCCTCCTCGCCCGAACTACGCCCGCGTGTGGATATTGCATGGGCGCCTCGTGTCCGCCCATACCCACAGCAATATCCATCTGATTTATCACAGATTGGGAAGACATCCAGTCCCATTCGCCCTTCCTCTCACATCGTGCCGCGTGTTCGCGGTGAACAAGACGATGCGATACAAAGACGCAGTGGCTTCGCCGCCCGTGTCAACCAGCAATTTGTGCCTGGCTTTCGAGGGCGTTCGGCATCTGACGTCCGCATCGCTCATACCCCTCCCCCTGATCTTGAGCCGGACAGACTGGCCAGAGCGTGTGGACAACCTGCCCCAACCGGTCCTTATCGACATGGCGATCTAGGTGTCCCCATTGATACGTCCTCTTCAGGTTTCAAGGACCCAGGCACGGCACGAAGTGCAGACGCCTCTCCGTCTCATCCACCCGTACCGAAGATCAAAGTCGGTCACATGTATCGACGGCTGGACACACTCGCTCGTCGTACTACTCATCGTGCCATGGATTATCTCAGCTTTGAAGACCTAGCTGGGATACAGAGACGGGACAGTCAACTCCGAGAGCAGCTGCGCCGGAAACGAAGCGAGCGGTTGCAAGAAAAAGATCCTAGTTTTCGTAGGTGGATCCGTTGACGTCAGGCTCATCCTGCTGGTAATAACATTCGTCCTTCAGACGCGATCGGTGCACCCCTCCAGGACGTGCTCCTGTACGCTTCGACCCCTATCGTCATCGGCGATTATCAACACCACCTTCCTATCGTTGTCGTTGCTTGCATCGAGGAATTGACCAAAACTGGCTAGTGACGCGTTCAAGTTTGTTCTGCTTCATTTAGTCTCATCTGCATGTCTAGGTATCTACCAAAGCGGCCTGTTCCGTGCACTGCCGAGTCGCGATCGTCACCTGCAACTCATCGACTTATTTGACAAGAGCCCTGATTTCGGTGCCCAGTTCAACATGCGTGGCCAAGCCATGCCGGACATTTGTGCGCTCCTGTCAACCTTTATCTCCAGTCTCCCCATCCCGCTCCTCGATGCACATATTTATTCAGCACTTTGGCACTGGTCTGTCAAGCCCAGTGTGAAACGCGAAGATGCGCGTCGGGATCAACAAGAAGAAGAGGAAGAAGAGCGACGTGCGAGAGGCGAACCGCCACGTCCGGAGGTGTGGATGGCACACACCGATCTCTACCTCGACGACACCGACAGTGCGCTCGAAACCGACCAACTCTCCACCGCCCAAATCCTCCTCCGGTTCCTTCCCACGGCGAACCTCTCCCTCCTCGTGTACCTCTGTGCGTTTTTTACCCAACTCCCGCTCTGCCCCGAGAACGGCTTGCAGCTCGAGGATGTGGCGCGGATATTCGGACATCGGTTGTTGGGAGGGTCAGTCAAGGTGATGTCGCAGCGGATGATGATGTGGATGTTGACACGGTGGCATCGAATTTCGGACACCTTGTTTGGGGAGATGTGTGGGATGACGCCGCCGCCGTCGCCTGTGCCACATGCCGGAGGGTCTGCCATTGGAGATGAGGGGAACCGCGAGCGGGTCGAGAAGCGCAAAGGGAAGCGAGAGGGCGGCTCAGGCGATGTAATACGTCATACCACGTCCACGTCCTCGTCGTATTCGTCGCCTTCGACCGAGTCACCCGAAGACCGCGGTGTGTCGTCTCGAAAGTCGTCACCGGACGGGGAAGAGGGGGAGAGCTCGGATGAAAGTAGACGACGAAAGAAGCGCGAACTCGATGTGCAAGAGCCACGTACTCGTCAATCCTCGACACGCAAAGAATGTAAGCTTTCTTCCACACTGTCTCGTTCCGTTATGGGCACTTAACATAGATAATGTCGCATGCACACATTCGCGCATATACACATATACTTGCATTTCCGATAGCGCGTCATGGACATGGTCAGGCGCGTCGTGGTTCTGGGTCGCGTCGTCATCATCATCACGGGCATTCGTCGGAGCACAAGAATGCATCCGCGTCGCCGGATCCGTTTGCAATGGGTAAGAGTAATCATTCCCTTTCCTTTCTTTACCCTGGCTTGCTAACACGCGACTTCCCTCCGCTATTGCTACCCCCGAAGCATTCGCCAAAGCGCAACAGGATCTCGTGGACGCGCCTCTCCCGACGACTCCATCCAGTACGATTGCAAGCGATGAAAGAGACACTGAAAAAAGAGGCTCAACGTCCCAAATCGAAACATTTATCGACACGCCTGTCCGCATTGCCCCGTTTGAGAACAATTCGACACGCATCGACGTCGACACGCATGTCGTGGATGCGCTTCTTCAGGAAACAGCGGTGGCGACCGACGCGGCGAGGGCGTTGGCGGAGAGGGTAGAGGTCTTGGAGAGGGCGTTGCAGGTGCGGGAGGGTGGGGAGGGCCAACCTCAGTATCCAGTTGTGCCTCGTCGGGGTGACGAGGGCCAGGGCGATGGTGAGGGCGAGGATGACAAAGGGAATGGCGACAAAGGGAATGGCGACAAGGTCGTGGAGGACGAGTTGAGGTTGCAGTTGCGGCTTGTAGAGGCGGAGAGGGACCAGGCACAACAGATCGTGCGTGACATGAGGGCGTACCTCTTGAACGTGGGAAGGTCGACGCTGCACTAGTGAGGATGATGTGATGATCTCCGGCATGGACAGACACTTTTTTGTGGGTTTATGTACTACATGTGATAGATGACCGTAAATTTCTTTTTGGCGGACGATGCGTCATCAGCAAAAAGTCCCAAACCTCACTAAGCCATACAAGGCTCCCACCGCCATACCAGCTCCGGCAAGGTCCAGCAAGGCCATACATATGAACCCTAGCAAGCCCGGATAGGGGACTTGATTAAGTCATGCAAGGTGGTACGATCCCGGCAAAGTCATGTAAGCCCCGGGCCCTAACAACGACTTGTCGGACTGCATGCTACCTCTACAGATAGGCATCGGCGAAATCCTCATCCCACCCAATATTCTCTCCATCAAATGCATCAAGTGCATCATCCACAAGACCGTCATCACCCACCTCCAACTCTTCATCATCTTCGACCTGATCTAGCCCCATCACAAACATTGTAAAATTGTGAGATAGCAAAATTTTCTATCATCATGTGCCATGGACCAGTTTGGCATATCAGATTTCAGTTGCCCTTATTCTGGAATCTCAAGGAACACTCTTTCTGAACCAGAAGCAGATACTACAGTATTACTAAGTGAGCAGACATGAAACATTTTCACCTTTCACTCTATAAATATTTATAAGACATCCTAGGGCATGCTAGGGTGGGTTCAACCCTAACCCTAGGGTTACCTGAACCCTATTCTAGGGTTTAAATATACATGGCATGTCATATGCATAAGGTAAAGGAGATGTAAGGGTCACAATATTGATGTAGGCTTGATTTTAAGGGATCTAATCTAATTGGGTAAGGGCTACCATAGGGTACAGGTAACATCAACATAGCAAACCACGCACATGCGCCAATGGCGCATGTGTGCGTCCACAACAACATCACAATAAAACATGAACAATCGAGTGTTGATAACGACGACTGCGGCACAAACGATGAACAGATGAAAACGAGGAATATGTTGAGTGTAGTTATACAGCGCGCACATG